>CACVCL010016750.1:0-186250 GCA_902729485.2 Mus minutoides | reverse complement strand
AATGAGAAATCCGCTTTTGCATACAGCTGAGAATAGGTGGTGTCTGCCTTTCTGAATCTGCCTTTTTAGCTTAACACGCTGTCCTTCAGGTGCATCCATCTCACAGAACAGGACTAGTGAGGTAGCTCAGTGAAGATCCACAGCGTGCACCTCTCACAACCACCTCTGACTTCATCTCCAGAGGGATCTCTTGCTTTTGTAGGAAAAATACACTCATGTGCACATGCCTGCCCTACCCCATGACTAAAAATAAATTTAAAAATCAAAATGCATAACTATACAGAGTCATAAGTGATCATTTGGAGAAAAACATCATTTAAAATGAAATTAGAAGATTTCTTTTTTTTATGGCTAAGAAGCCCTCTACACACACACACACACACACACACACACACACACACACCATCATCATCATCATCATCAGGGTTGATTGCATATCTCAATTTTTGCTACAGTAAACATGGATACATAGGTATAACTTGATTTGCTGATTTATTTTTTAATTATTAGATATTTTCTTCATTTACATTTCAAATGCTATCTCAAAGGTCTCCTATACCCTCCCCCAACCCTGATCCCCTACCCACTCACTCCCACTTCTTGTCCCTGGTGTTACCCTGTACTAGGGCATATAAAGTTTGCAAGACCAAGGGGCCTCTCTTCCCAATGATGGCCGACTAGGCCATCTTCTGCTACATATGCAGCTAGAGCTCTGGGGATACTGGTTACTTCATATTGTTGTTCCTCCTATATGGTTGCAGACCCCTTCATCTCCTTGGGTACTTTCTCTAGCTCCTCCATTGGGGATCCTGCGTTCCATCCAATAGATGACTGTGAGCATCCACTTCTGTATTTGCCAGGCACTGGCATAGCCTCACAAGAGACAGCTATATCAGGGTCCTTTCAGCAAAATCTTGCTGGCATATGCAATAGTGTCTGCGTTTGGTGGCTGATTATGGGATGGATCACTGGTTGGGGCAGTCTCTGGATGGTCCATCCTTTGATCTCAGCTCCAAACTTTGAGTGAGGTAACCCAATCACAAAAAAACTTACTTGATATGCACTCACTGATAAGTGGATATTAGCCCAGAAACGTAGGATACCCAAGATACAATTTGCAAAACACAAGAAAATCAAGAAGAAGGAACACCAACACATGGATACTTCATTCCTCCTTAGAATAGGGAACAAAATACCCATGGAAGGATTTGCTGTTTTATTTTTTGTTGCATATGTTCCAAGAAGTGGGATAGATAAAGTATCCAGTAGACATACTGCTAGGGTTTTGAGGAACCCTCCAAACTGTACTCCTTCTCTAATCTACATTCTCTCCACCAGAATATAAGTTCCTTTCTCTCTGCATCCTTACTAATAATTGTTATATTTGACTTTTGGATAATAAGTCATTCTGACTGGGCTGTGAGCACCGGAAGTAAAGTATTAATCAGTAGAGCCTATGAGGGCTAGCAAGGAGGGGTTGGGCCATGGGTTCTACAATACAGAGAGTCAGAATCAGCAGGCTGTGACACTCAACCACACAATGACTATAACTCACGCCAACCGCTCAGATGTTTATGAATTCTTAGAAGAGTCTTAAGGCTCCAAACACAAGGAACAATGAGATGTAAGTACCAATTATCCCAACTTACAAAAGACGTAGTATGCATTTATGGAATTATCACATTGCACTCCATCGATACATATGGTTATTGTGAGTCAGAAAGAAGACATTTCACAAAGTAAATTCAGGTTATTATCTCATAGGCAACAATTTTCAGAAGGCTGGGATAGGATTCTAACTTCATTGTCTATTCCATCGTCACTTGACAGACAAAAATAAAATTTTTAGAAACTGTGAACATCTTGCAAAATTTAATGTTCAAGGATAGCTAGAAATCTTTTGAATAAAAAAGAAAGTGCAGGAGTGTAACTTTCACTATCAGCTATTAACATGTATTATGAAGCAACAAAGAGAAAACTGAAGGTCTAAAGGCACTGTCCAAGGAAAGGCAACACATACAAACTCATTTTGGTATTTAAAGCAACAAGCCATTGTGGACTAGTTAATGAATTTTACTGAGACAAGTAGCAACCCCCCCAGGGAAGGATTAATTATAGACAGTTGCCTCTGAGTTCATAGAAAAGTTAATTAAAACATGAAAAGTGCATGCTGGATGTGAGCAGTGGGAAGAACACTTTCTTGCTGGTATAGAGGAAATGATGCAGTTACTCTGAAAAAGAGTCAGTCACCTTGTGTAAGGAAGAATGTTCATCCTGTCACCCAGAAATTTCACTCTGGCTGCTTATCCGTAAACAAATGAAAATATACTTACAGAAAGAAGGCCGATGTAAGAAGACTCATGGTGCCTTAACTCTCAACAGCCACACGCATACTACACTAAAGGTGACAGATGAAAACACCATACGCAGAAGAGCCAGACGGGAAGAGTGCTTACTTAGGACTCCATGCATGTGAGGTTTTCAAAGTGGCAAAGTTAATCAATTGTGATGGAAGTTAGGGCAGCAATGGTCTGTGGACTAGCCAGGGAATGTGGAAAGAATAGACGGGAACAGAGCATGAGGCTTTTTCTCAGGGAAAGGAAGTATTCCACATCTGGTTTGCAGGCATGGCTACATGAGGCATGTATATGTCAAACCTCATCAAACCACAAGCCTTTTCATATGCATCGCATATCTTAATAAAAAGTAACTGAAGATGCATATTATATTTAAATGATTGATAAATATAATTATTTAAAAATTTAAACTTCTGTCATCAATCAGACCATAAACAATATTAAAATTAAATTGAGAACTAGAAGAAATCATTGTGTACAAGTGGTTGAGCTCATACTCTTAATTTAGAGAGAAATTCCAAAGCTGGGTGGGGGGAGACAGAGATTTCTTCAAAAGAAAACTAAACAAAAAATATAGACAGTTTGTAAAAGAAGTATGTAGGTCCCAAAGAGCTATTTCAAATTCATGAACCAGAGGCTGAAATATCTCTGCATTAATCACTTTTTGTTGCTGTGATAAAATACAGTGACTAAGGATAGCATACAGTGTGAAGACTTTATTTTAGCTTCTGGTTCTAGAAAAGTCCATAATGGTGGGTGAGGGAAGGCAGCAGCAACAAACAGATCAGACCTTTGTCTCACACCCAGGAAACAGAGAGCACAAACTGGAAATGTGGTGGTTATAGACACTCAAATCCCGATCCCCAGGGATGTACTTCCTCTTGCCCATTGTAGGGCCCCATAACTTGTCCAATATAGACCACTAACTGGGGAGTGCATGTTCAAACACTTGAGTGTGTGGGAAATGTTTATAATTCCAATCACCACCTGTCTTATGGGAGAAGAGATCCATAGATAGAGGCAGAGTGTCTGTGCACATTTGAACCTTTAAAAGGCAAAAAGATAAGCACACCTAACTAACAACAGTAAACGGAAAAACAGGCAATGCCTTTTCACCTTCTCTGGGGTTTTCCATTCTCTTTCCAGGATCACAGTTTCTCAGCTGGAGGCTCAGGCTGATCCTGAGAGTTTAAACTTAGTTTAGTCGCCCCCTTCTCTGGTGTGGTCTGCTGCCAGCTCTGAACTGACAGGCAACTGCTTGCAACACCTGCTGAGCAGCCTGCCACCTTGCAAGGCCCTTATCAGAACGACAGACACTCAATACACAGTGTTCCTGCAGTCTGTGTTGTAGAAAGTGCTGTCTCATCTACTTTAGGGGTCCAGCACAGTGCCTGGCACATGTAAGTGTTCAATAACTGGCTTTATTGACTGAAACACCGTGTCTAAATTAGAAAATAGTATCTAGCATTGGCAAAGTTTTAAACTGTGATGCATTGACGGGTAGAAGCACAGACAGGCATAGTCTTTGGGGGCGGAGAGGGGTTGTGCAATGGATTGGGTTCTCCAGAGAAAATAAAGCAAATCTCACTATTTAAAGACTTACCCCAACCTTAAGGGTTTCCGCTTTGATTGATGCACACTGCTGTATGCCCTTTCACTTCATGAGTCCCCAACTGAACAAGAGTCCAGTGTGTGTTGAGTATATATCTAAAGACAGACTGTTCTCAAAGGTTACATCGAGTCATGTTATGTCCATACAAGGAATGCTACATCTTTCCAAACTAGGAGAAAACACGGACACATGGATGAACCTGGTGAACACTGTAAGAGGTAAAAGAGGCCAGCAAAAGGAGGGTAGGTACTGTCCGATTCCATGGATGTAAAGTAAGGGGCATAGACATATTCTCACACACAGAAAATAGACTGATGAGAGCCACAGCCTGGGAGAGGAAGGTGAGCAGTGACAATCTGTAGGTGACCCACATGCAGCTTGCTCTTCAACTGGAATGGGGGCTATCCCAAAAGCTTTTGCCTGTACATGGGGTATATTTCTCTAGCTGGGCTGTCTTGTCTGGCCTCTGTAGGAGAGGAAGCACCTAGCCACACAGAGACTTGAAGTTCCAGGGTAGGTAGTCCCAGGGGCACCCCACCTGCTCAAAGGAGAAAGGGAGGGGGAGAGGGGATGGGGGAAAAAGGATTGTGGGAGGGGATGACTGGAAGGGGGCTGTGAGTGGGATGTAAAATGAATAAGTAAAAATAATTTTTTAAAAAAATGAACAACACCAAACCAACCATAAAATTAATTAATTAATTAATTAATAAATAATATAATTCATAGATGAGTAGTTTCAGACCTGCAGGATGGAAATATTGCCTGGAATCTGAAGCACGGTACATATATGCATTTAAACTGTGTTAAAATACTAGTCATGCTGTGTATGAGTTAGGTTTGCAATTTGGAAAAGGCTGACCAGGGGCTGGGGTAGTGACTCAGCAGTTAAAAAGCTTGCCGTATCCAGGATGGCAAGAATAGTGACAGAAACATGGGCGGTGTCTACTGCTTGAGGACCCATTCAACCCTCAGCGTGTACATCACAATATAATCCCCCAGAGCCCTGCGAGGCGACAATCACTCTTGACCTCAATTCACGGATGAGGAGCAAGCATCTCATAGGTTAAGTGGCTTTGTGAAGGGTGCCCGTCAGTGAAGCAGGCAGAATACAAACCCATGAGTTCATGCCTATAAGCATAAGGCAGTTCTCACGATCACTTCCTGGGCTCTGTCCCTAGAGACTCAGTAAGCGGCGCTCAGCCCATCACCCTGAGTCTCTGACAAGCTTGTAGGCAGCCCCAACACTGCCAACCTAAGAACCAGAGGCCGAGAACGTTTACGGTGTATTGTAAACGCTGTGATAAAGCACTCTAGTTACTTTCCAGAGTTAAAGCTAGTAAATAATCAATAATGGATGAGTAACCCGCAGACCAAATTAATTTACCCCAAATGACTTGATATTGATATGTGGGTAATTGGTAGCAGCATTGGTTGATAATCCAATTTAAAAGCTGTTACTTATTTAACTATATTGCAGCCAATATGAGGCAATGTGTTCTCCTGACAGGCCTGCTGGGAGTCTAGAAAAATGGAAAATCAAGAAACAGCATTTACTGTAAAAACCCCCCTAACGGTACAATATGGTCTGCTAATCACTAGAGCATCATTTTGAAAGCTGCAGAAGATGCAATATTACTATAGCATCTCACCCTCTCCTTCCCTGCGCTCTGTCTACACTCTGCTGTTGCAAGAGAGGTTGCCTTGGATACAAGTATTCTTGGGCAGGCGAAGCCTGTCCCCTGTGGCAAATTAGCAAATTGGCATCCAGATTTAATAAATGTACTTGTTCTTAATTTTACAAGAAGTCTGATGCCCCCTAAAGTTTGATAACCTCTTAAGAAACTGAGAAGTTTTGGACCCCCCAAGTTGGTAATTGAACCCTAGGCACAAGTTACTGGGGGAATCTCTGAAATCATGAACTTAGTCCCAGGGCAATAAGGAACATAGAAAGTGGGCCTGAGTGGGCGAGCTGACTTCTGAAAAACCACATCCCTAAGGCTGGCCCACTGCATACTTGAGTAGCCACCCCGTGAAGAAGACTCGCAAGTGCTGCAGTCAATGACAGGTCTCAGGCTTAAGTGTCTCCCATTCAAAGTCATCAGTCCAGCCATGAGTTCACAAAGATGCCTTCTACAGTCTGGGGTCTTCCAATTCTCCGAGTCTCCTAAGCACGGAAACTGCTGGTAGTCAGTGGGTATGATCTCATGTCATTCCTTAGGTTCCGAATCATGCTGTCTTAAGTGTGAGAAACTGGGGATGTTGTAGGGCATGGCTACTGCCACTCCAGGGTCTATGTGAAGGAAGAAGATAAGGTGTGGACACTGAGTCCAGATCACTACATTATTAACAAACTCTACCTTATTAACAGTCCATCCCACTCCCCTCTTTAACTCTAAGATCTCATTCTATAGCTTAGGTTAGCCTGGAGTTCACTGTTTACTCTTGAAACTGAAATGCAAGTAATTGGCTGACCTCAAAACTTGTAGAAAACCCCCTTTATCGCCCTCCCAAGTGCTGACATTTCAAGCATGCACTATAGCTTCTCCCTTTTTTATTGTCTCAGAATTGTATACATGAATATAATGTGTCCATCAAATACAACCCTCATTCCATCCCCTCCAATACTTCCCCTACCCCTGCACAACCACTACCTATCCAGATTTTAGGTGTTCTTTAAACCTATTGAGCCAACCCAGTGCTGCCTGAGTGTGTGCGGCCATCCACTGAAGCACAGGTAGCCTCCCTGGAGCCATATCTCTGAAGAAAACTGGTTCTCCCTTTCCCAGCATCCATCAGTCGCTAATACCACCTTAGTGAAGGGTGGGGCTTCATGACACTTCCTCTATTCATGCTGGGATATTATCTAGGTTGATTTTAGATCGGTTCAGTGCATGCAGTCACAGCTGCAGTGAGTTTTGTGTGCAACTTCCCTGTTGTAGCTGGAAAGCACTGTTATAGTCACCACCACCTCTGGACCATACCAACTGTTTGCTTCCTCTTCCATAATATGGTACAGATACAATGTATACAATACAATGAAGTATGATACAATCATGAAGAAAATAAAACTTTAAAATTTGCAAGTAAATGGATAGAGTTAGAAATAATCATTCTAAGTGGGATACCACAGATCCCAAAGACAAACAGCATCTGTTCTCGCTTACATATGGATGCTAGCTTTGAGTCTTTAGGAAAACTAGAGTAACCCACAGAAGTCAGGAAAATAGTAAGGGACCATGACCTTTAAAATAAGGGAGCTAGAATGCAGGGTTTGTGATGGAAGAAAATACAATAATGGGGCAAGAAAGGTTAGGTGGGGTCAGGGGTGGGAGAGCTATGTAGAAATGGGAAAAGAAAACAACTCTAACAACCTTTGAAAAGGTCATATGAGAGCCTCTACTGTATAGACTTCCTAAATTATATTCACATACATATACTTATTAATGTAGCTTAATCAGAGATCTTTTATAAAAGGGAGGGAGCAATGTCTCCTCCAGACAACATAAGCTATCAAATAAAAAGCCCAATGACAGGAGTAGGTTACTTCTTTCCTTGTTGGTTAGTGGGTCCCATGGACTCACAAACAAACAAACAAACAAACAAACAAAAAGTTGCTATGCTCTTGATTGCCTTCTATAACTTGATAGTAAAACCCTATTGCCAAACACATCACACCCTTGAATCACTAAACATGAAAAATATCATGCTGGTACCAACCTGGAAGCTTCATCCTCACTGGCTAGATTTTACAGTGTTAGAGGGTGCTGGGCAGACTACACAGAGAGAAACCCCATCTGATGTCTATTCATCTGTGAAGTCTGAGGGATACACATTTCCTTTTGTGTCACCCTTACACTGACAGCCCTTTAGGGTTGGCTGTGAGCATGATCTGGCTGTTAGCTCTCTCATTAACTCACTGTGAAAGGAGAGAAGAATCAGAACTACTCCCCACCAAGAAGCTGTGGGAAGTCTTGGGTTTTGTGATCCTGTTGGAACAAGGAAGAAGCCAGAGTTTCAGAGACTCATTCACTCCGCAGTGAGTCTTACACAGCTGGGACAGGGACAACCTGGTACACTCATACAAGGCTCCAAGGCCCAGCTTGCAGACAGTAAGAGGGAGTTGAAGGATACAAAAGAGGAATTATGGAAGTCTGACAGCTAAACTTCATATAGATCATGCTTGTGGTGATTTCAAAGGGAAATGATTCAATGTGGTCCCCAGTTGGTAACATTTTGGGGATGTAGGCTGCCACTGGTGGTTGGCTTTGATGGTATATAGCCTCAGCCTACTAGTTTACTCTCTTGGATCCATGTTTGTTATTCAGGTCTCTCTGCTCCCTGCATCTATGTCTACCGGTTCCCAACCTTTCCACTCATAATGGATTCTTATCTCTCTAGAAACGTAACCCAAATAAACTTTTCCTACTACAGGTTGCCATAGCCACTGGTGTTTTATCACAGCAGCAGAGACCTAAAAGATAAAGGACCCTAGGTGGGGATCACCAAGACATTACACTCTATTCAACAAAAGCCAGTCTGAGATTTAAAATCCAGTGGTCCTGACATCTTTACTTATATCACTCATGGCCACTTTGCTTACTATAGTCATAGAGCTAAGTGCTGTCCACCCAAAGAGGTACATAGGCCAGTCTATAGAATTTGAGTGTCACTCTGTAAAGAAAGCAGGACTTTGACACTGTAAATCAGGCTACTTTACCCTGGAAGTTAAGCTACCTTACTAGGCTGTTAAGACGTTAAAAGGACAATGTTAAGAAAATGACTCAACCGTAGAAGTCATTTGTGGATGGTGACTGATTCTCAGACATAGAGACAACATGCCAGGATTGAAGACAGGTCCTTCTGGCTAAGTCTGTCTTGCAAGTGACCTAGCAAGGAAATGGGGACAATTGAATAGACCACAGAACAATTATGGCTGCCTTGGAGTGAACAGGGAAACCCCTCTTCCTTAGGGTGTCCATAGCAAATCCCAGCTTAGCAAACACCCAGATCTGAGGCCAAGAGCTATCCTGAACTTCTGACCTACAGAAATAATCAGATAACAAATCTGAGTTGTTCTAAACCACCAATTTTGCAGTCATTTATTAAAGCAACAACATAAAATTAATGCATAGTTTCCATTTAAGTTTCTCGTTTAATTAAAACATTTCCACTTAAGGCAGTCTTATTTTTCCTAGCCATGGGGCCTACTCAGTGTGAACTCTGGTTTCTTCTTGTTAAGAAATCACCCTGCTCAGAAGAAATAATGTCAAAGGTTCATTACAGATTTTTTATTCCAGTTTTTCTAGATGAAAATCACTCGTGAATTTCCATGCCCTTTGCAGCATATGCAAAGTGGGCTTCAGTCCTCTCAGGAGAACCAGCCAAGAGAGGAACAACCCTATTCTCCTGAAGGCAAATGGATGTGATTTTCTCTGACCTCAGTGGTGGCTTCAATCATGTTTAGCAAAGAGTGAGTCGGCATTCTGGAAGACATCAGCACGATGAAAGAAAAATAAAGATAGTGATCTACTGACCTCACAATCTGGTTTTAATATCATTTGTCTACAGAAGAATCAGCTATTAAAGAGTAATTTCCTCAAATTCATTTAAAAAGACCCCTTTAATCTAGCCATCTGTTGAGTTTATCTCAATAGAAATGAGGGAAATGTCAGTTATGATCTGAGTTTCTGTATAAATGTAACAAAGATTAGATCACACTCTCTAGTCTACTGATAAAATTGGCTTGATATATTATGGATATGTGTGGAAATAATATGTGCAGATTTATATTACACACAGGGCCGCTGGTTGCTGTTATATTAACCCCATTACCATATGCAAGCCACTCAAACTCAGTGGCTTACAACACATTGTTGTCTCTCTATAATTCTATGAGCCAGTAGGTTGAACTGGGCTCAATAGAAGGTCCTTCTGTTGGTTTTGTTCAAAGGCCTTCATGCAGCTTCAGATGTCTGGTGGCAGCTATGACTGAATAGCCCAAGTCAGATCGACCCACATGCCTGGTATTGACTGTGGCCCAAGTCAGATCGACCCACATGCCTGGTATTGACTGCGGATGGTTAGCGAGTCCTGTAGTTCATGGTTTCTCCCAAGACACTCTGACTTCGAAAAATGGTATCCACAAAGTTGCTGTGAAGCCTCCTAATGCTTTTGTCTAGAACTGCTTCGTGTCTATTTTCAGATCCCCTGATCAAAGCAAGCCACAAGCCCAGCCTTATTTCAGGGGGTAGAGAAAGGGAGTCTTCCCCTTGACAAGAAAAGCGCTGTCACATTTCAAAGTTCATTCACAAAGCGATGGGAGGAATTCCTGGCTATTTTCATCACCCTAACTCTCCAAATTGCAAAGGTCTGTTTTCACTGATGACACATGCCCGTTGTGGTGCACTAGTGCTCTGGTCCACATTAGTCTTCATTCAGAAAGGCAAAATGGAACTTTCAAGTAAGTTTGTGGATTAGAAGCCACATCTTTAAGCTCAAATGAAAAAAAGGGGGGGGGCTAAGAAATCAGAGATTCTATTTATATTAAGACACGCAGAAATAAGCCTAAGAAGGTTTTTCCCTACAAAGCAACAGCCAAACCAGTACCCAATGCTGCTTGTATTGGGTCAGGCCAGCTACACCCTCTTGGCTATACTTTATGTGTTCTCATGGGAGGCAAGACCTGGGAATTTGTGTATATATAGAACATAAAAAGCATCCTCAAAGAGACAGCTATGGATATAAAACATAAGAGAGGTGCTGGAGCTCAAAGCTGAGAGATTTTCAAGAGGCATCTACATGATACTTGCCAGAGTGCGTGCGTGCACACGCGCATGCGCGCACACACACACACACACACACACACACACACACACACACACACAATCTGAATTTAGCTATGAGTCTCAGAACTTGCCTCAGTATCCTGATGTGTGTGGCCCAAATGACTTTCCATGAACAAAAGAAGGTGGATAAGCTCTCTGCTTCGCCAAGATAACCAGTCACAGAAAACCCCAAATGTGTACAGAATAATTTCCAAAGTGTCAGCATCTCCAGAGAAAGGAGAAGAAAACAGATCATCCACATAAATAGAGAGATAATTAACTGAGAAGTGAATGGAGATCAGCAGGAAGGGAGGAGAGCAAAAGGGAGATAACACAGATTAGATTGACATTAAAATACATACATGAAAGTGTAAGAATGTAACTAATTACTACATATTATTAAGTCATGTGAACAAAAATAGCAAAAAACTTCACAGAATATATTGTATCATTGCATGTTTTTTTTCTGTTTTTATTAGGTATTTTCTTTATTTACAGTTCAGTTGTTTTCCCTTTTCTAGGTCTCCCCTTCTGAAACCCCTATCCCATGCCCCCACCCTTGCCTCTATGAGGGTGCTCCCCCACCCACTCCTATCTTCCTGCCCTGGCATTTCCCTACCCTGGGCCATCAAATACCATAGGGCCCAAGGACACTCCTCCCAGTGACGTCCAATAAGACCATCTTCTGCCACATATGCAGCTGAAGCCATGGGTCTCTCCATGTGTACCCTTTGGTTGGTGGTTCATTCCCCCAGAGCTCCGGGGGATCTGTAAATGCATGTTTTTTGTTTTTAAATAATGAGGATGGTGAGATGACTTAGAGGGTAAGGGCACTTATCCCTGAGTCAAAGACCTGATCCTCATCACTTTGATCCACATAGTAAAAGAAAAGAAACACAGAGTTGCCTCTGACATTCACATAAATACTATGGCACACACACACAAAATAAATAAGTGGAATAAAACAATTTTTAAAAGAGTGTAGAAACAAGTAAAGACTAGAGGACACACTCAGCTTAACAAGCACAAAAACAAAAACAAACAAAAAAAGAAACTCAGAACATCTAAGACACCCAATCATTTTGACACCTCTACAGCTTACAACTCCTCAAAACCAGAAACAAACACTGATAAGATGACTGGAATGTCAGTGTGATTTCAGTGTGTGATCTCTGAAAACGATCAGTGACCACCAATAGGACTCAGAAAACAGATGTGCAGAGGGAAATTGAAGTAGGTGAATCAGCTGGTGATTTGGAGGAGAAATTTAAAATATCTAGAAGTAGAAAGGAACAAAGAAATTTAGACCCTTGTGTGTGGGGGGGAACAAAATGGAAAATCTAGAACTAGAAGAATCAATCAGTTAATTGAAAATAAATAACCCACCAAAATGAAAAGCGCCATTAACAGACAAGACTGGGTTGGAAGATGTGAAGGGGAATCTCTGGATACAAGTCATCGGATAGGGAAAATGGGGACAGGGGTCTCTTTATGGAGGGAAGGAGATAAAGACAGATGGGAAAGAAGGGTAAAGGGGAAGAGTAGATAGAGTACAAGTGACCTGATGGGAAACTGGGGAAAGAGAGGGTTCTGTAGGAATGAGGGGGTGGAGGTAAATACAGAAGATGGGGGGAGGGGAAATAGCAATAGGATGTCTGGAAAAGCCACAAGGAATCACACTGTTAACTGTTTACCTAAGAAAACCCCTTAATCCATATAATCATATAAATATATACGTACATACATATCTATCTACACATACATATATATGTGAGATATTTCTCATCTATTCCTACAGTGCCCCCTCCAAGAGCCAAAGACCACCTAATGAAACTGACTCCATACAAGGAGGACTAGCTTCCATACAAGTTCCAAAGGACGAAGGCAACCAACAGCCCTGCCCAGCTATGATGCCTATGAACCACACCCACACCATAACCCTAAGGGTGAACTAGCAGCATGCATACCTTGACAGTAACCAACAGCTCTCTTATTGGACTTACGAACCAACCCACAAGAAGGAAACCATACACAGGACTGGAAACCTTGATAACTACTCAGTGCTAGTAATTCATAGTTATTGGAAGAGAATCTGCAATTGCTAATTTACTAAATTAGCATAATCCCTAACAACAGTCTATAACCATTTGTTATTATACCCACAGATAGGTTTAGTCTTTACCCTTCATCAAGGATATGTCTCTTTGCAACAGATGAAGACCACTACAGAAAAACCCAGAACCATACAAATGCAGAGTTCTGGATTCCTAGTGGGCATATCTCCAAAGCTCTCCCAGGCTCAGGAACATTGTGGAGGAGGGGGAATGGTTGCAAGGGCTTGAGGATCAGGGAGTTTGCTATGAGATTATCTCCTAGTAATATCAGAAGATACAACCATGAAGTCTCATCAACATGACCGTTTAAATATGGGCTGAACAAGGATGACACCAGTGGACATGCCAAACTAGCTGTGGAAAAGTCCATGAGGCCTCAGCTCTAGACAAAGAATTAAGGCAACTGAGTAAAACTGGTCCTCCTGGGGAATAGCACAGCAACTGATTGTCCAGTGCTGAAAAGTAAGCCTGAAAACACACATGCAAGTAGCATTATATAGACTAAATATGTTATATTTAGGAATATGCCCCCATCTCGATAGATAGATAGATAGATAGATAGATAGATAGATAGATAGATAGATAGATAGATAATATGAAATTATTCCATATATATGCACACACACATATATATGCATATACATATGAGATTATCTCCTAGTAATGTGTGTATACATATATGCATGCAGCAGTAGCATGCAATATATGTAGAAAATAAGTAAAGAGTAGAAAATAAGAAAAGAGGTGATAAATTTGAAGGAGAACAAGAAAGGCATATGGGAGGTTTTAGAGGGAGGAAATGGAAGGTGTAAATGTTGTAATTATATTGCAATAGGAAAAGAAAAGAAAAAATAATTTTAGGGATAGAATACAAAAATCAATTCAATAACACTTTCAAAGGTACATAGAGAACAACATTAATGTGTATGACAAAAGCATCCAAGAACTCAGATAGCTTGAAGAGATGAAAAGATCACAGTATCTGGGACATAAGAGATGGACAATGTATTTGTTTGTTTGTTTATTTATTTGATTATTAAGATATTTTCTTTATTTACATTTCAAATGCTATCATGAAAGTTCCCTTTACCCTCCCCCTGCCCTGCTCCCCTACACACCCACTCCCACTTCTTGGCCCTGGTATTCCCATGTACTGGGGCATATAAAGTTTGCAAGACTAAGGGGCCTCTCTTCCCAATGATGGCCAAGTAGGCCATCTTCTGCTACATATGCAGTTAGAGAGACAAGATCTGTGGGTACTGGTTAGTTTATGTTATTCCACCTATAGTGTTGCAGACCCCTTCAGCTCATTGGGTACTTTCTCTAGCTCCTACATTGGGGGCCCTGTGTTCAATCCAATAAATGACTGTGAGAATCAACTTCTGTATTTGCCAGGCACTGGCATGCCTCAGTTGAGATAGCTATATCAGGGTCCTTTCAGCAAAATCTTGTTGGCATATGCAATAGTGTCAGGGTTTGGTGGCTGATTATAGGATGGATCCCCAGGTGAGGTAGTCTCTGGATGGTCCATCCTTTCATCTTAGCTCCATCTTTGTCTCTGTAACTCCTTCCATGGGTGTTTAGTTCCCTATTCTAAGGAGGAATTAAGTATCCGCACTTTAGTCTTCCTTCTATTTGATTTTCTTGAGTTTTGCAAATTTTATCTTGGATATTATAAGTTTCTGGGCTAATATACACTTATCAGTGAGTATATATTGTGTGAGTTCTTTTGTGATTGGGTTACCTCACTAAGGATGATATTCTCCAGATACATCCATTTGCTCAAGAATTTCATAAATTCATTGTTTTTAATAGCTGAGTAGTACTCTATTGTGCAAATGTACCACATTTTCTGTATCCATTCCTCTGTTGAGGGACATCTGGGTTCTTTCCAGCTTCTGGCTATTATAAATAAGGCTGCTAAAAAAAATAAGGCTGCTATGAACATAGTGGAGCATGTGTCCTTATTACCAGTTGGAACATCTTCTGGGTATATGCCCAGGAGAGGTATTCCTGGATCTTCTGGTAGTACAATGTCCAATTTTCTGAGGAACCGCCAGACTGACTTCTGAATTGAACCATTCTTATCTCCTTGCACAAAGCTCAAGTCTAAGTGGATCAAAGACCTCCGCATAAAACCAGAGACACTGGAATTTATAGAGGAGAAAGTGGGGAAAAGCCTCAAAGATATAGGCACAGGGGAAAAATTCCTAAATAGAACAGCAATGGCTTGTGCTGTAAGATCAAGAATTGACACATGGGACCTCATGAAATTGGAAAGCTTCTGTAAGGCAAAAGACACTGTCAATAAGACAAAAAAAGCCACCAACAGATTGGGAAAGGATTTTTACCAATCCTACATCTGATAGGGGACTAATATCCAATATATATATATATATATATATATATATATATATATATATATATATATATGTTATATATATATATATATAACTCAAGAATCTGGACTCCAGAATTTCAAATAACCCCATTAAAATTGGGGTACAGAGCTAAACAAAGAATTCTCAAGTGAGGAATACCGAAGGGCTGAGAAGCACCTGAAAAAATGTTCAGTATCCTTAATCATCAGGGAAATGCAAATCAAAACAACCTTCAGATTCCACCTCACTCCAGTCAGAATGGCTAAGATCAAAAATTCAGGTGATAGCAGATGCTGGCGAGGATGTGGAGAAAGAGGAACACTCCTCCATTGTTGGTGGGATTGCAAGCTGGTACAATGTATTTGTTTAAATGGCAGAAAACTGCCTAAACCTAAAAAAGAAAATGACATCGAAACACATAAAGCAGTTAGAACCTCAAAGAGACGGTACTTGAAAAGAATCTCTTCCAAACATATCATAGTCAAGATGTCAAAAACACAATGCAAGGAAAACTAAAGGCTGTACAGGGAGCTTAAACTCATTTATGAAGGCAGAAATATCAAAAGAACAATCAGGTACCTCATCAGTAACCCTGCAAGTCCAGAAAGCATAGGATAATAAGTTTGTCTTAGTCAGGGTTTCTATTCCTGCACAAACATCATGACCAAGAAGCAAATTGGGGAGGAAAGGGTTTATTCGGCTTACATTTCCATACTGCTGTTCATCAAAGGAAGTCAGGACTGGAACTCAAGCAGGAGCTGATGCAGAAGCCATGGAGGGATGTTTTTTACTGGCTTGCAAAGGGACCGAACGAGTCGGACGAGAGAATATCTTGGGTTCTGACGGTCGGGTCTCTACCAGGGTGGGTGTTCCTCGGGAACTAGTGATTAACTCTTTTACGGAGTGTCGATCTAGAGTACCTCCGTAAAGGAGTTGACTTCGAGGAAAGAGACACTATTGAGGTCGACACAGTTCAACTGTGTTTCCTAGCCAGTACAAAGTTGATATATTGAAAGTAACTATCAATGAGATTGCTATACCTATCAGAATTACCTCCTCAAGTTGAGGAAGAAATAACAATATTGTTCCAAGGCAGTACTACTGGAAATACGTAAAGGAACACTTATACAGCAAGGAAGCAAAAAAGCCAATCTCATCTATCAGAGGACAAGGAAGAAAACATTTCACAAGAGGAACAGATGAACAAGGTGAGCAGGGGTGGAACTGTCAATTCTGAAACAATAAACCAACAGCCCTACGTACTAACAGGAAGCAAAGAGTGACCAACAAACCTGACAAAGCAGCGTAATCGACAAAAATCACAGGAAATCAAAAGAATAACCTTAAATGCAAATAGCTCAACTCTCAGAGTAGACGATTAAAGAGCATGACCTCACTGCTTATTGCCTTCATGGAACAAACCTCATTGGAACAAATATCCCAAACCAAGAGTCAACAGCTAGAAGTCAACCTACCAAGCAAATGGAGGCCGTGAATAAGCTGTGATAGCCGATTTCACATCTGATGAAGCAGATATCAGAACAAAGCTAGCCAAAAGAGATGCAGAAACTACACTTGCCAATAAACAGAACCATTCACTGGTATGCAAAATAATCACAAGTATCTGTACCCTGGAACTTGGGGTTATCAATCCCATAAGATAGATACCAAAAGATATCTGAGATAAGATAGACCTTGATATAATTATAGGAGCATACTTCAATAACAAAGCCTCGACTTTAGATAAACCTTAGCAAAGAAACTTTAGAAACTACAGAATCCGCATTCAACAGAGAAGGGCATACATCCATTTCAGTAATGCATTAACTGTCAAAAAAATCATCAATTTTAGTTCACAAAGCCAGCCTTAACAAAGTAAAAAAATAAATAAGTAATCCTTCAAGTCTTATCAGTCCATAGCAAAAGAAAACTAAAAATCACCAAGAGAAAGAAAGAAAAAAAAACCTATACAAAACTTTGGAAACTGGATAATACATTTTTAATGGAAAAATTCATTGAAGAAATCAGGGATACAATTCTTTTTTTTAATTTTCTAGAATTAAATGAAGATGAGACAGCAGCCAGAAATTCTATGAATCTACTAAGATGGTTCTGAGTAAAGTGTACAGTTACAATGCTTACATTTAAAAATTGGAGGGTTTGTAAATAATGCAATACTGTATCTCTGTGCTCCCAGAAAACAAGAAGCCAAAGTCAGTAGACACAAGATCTGAGATGAAGGCAGAAATTATTAAAATGGAGAGTCAGAGAACAATAACCAAAATCAAACAAAGACCAGATTGTTTGCAAACTCTACTCAGACTAACTGAATGTAGAAAAGATGAAAATTAATTAAACTGTAAGTGGAATGGGAGCTGTTAAGAGACTGATGAAATCCAGATGCTCATAAGGGAATCTAGGAAACCTAGATGAAGTCTGTAACTCTCAAACACATCTGCCTCTCCCAAGTGTCCATTACATTATAAACAACTTAAACAGGTCCATAACAAGCAGCAACACTGAAGCAGCAATTGAGTCTTCACAGAGAAGGCTGGAAGAAAGCTCCATCAGAAAAGTGTCTGTCATACAAGCATGGGGATCTGAGTTCAAGTCCTAGCACTATGAAAAGATGGGTTTGGCAGTGTGGCCACAAAGTCCTAGAGCAGAAGGTGGAAACAGGAGGATTCCTGGGTCTACCTGGTCAGCATGGGAACAAAATCAGAGGCCGATGAGGATGAGTATTATATATTGTAATTTGCTTCTGCAACCTCAATTCCCACATTAGATGTCCCACCCCTTTTAGTTAGAAACAAATAGTTATGAATCTGTTCTCACCTCATCTTTCTACCTCTATAAACACATACTCATTAACCTTGGTTATGTAAGCTAAAAGTAAAGTTCCTTTTGCCCGTGTTCCTTAGCTCACCAATATCAGCAAAGGTCAAAAATGGTGCCATGCTACCTACAAACATTGTGAAAAACAGGGAGGAAGGAAGGAAGGAAGGAAGGAAGGAAGGAAGGAAGGAAGGAAGGAAGGAGAAGGGGAAGAAGGGAGAAGATAGGGGAAGGGGGAAAATAAGGGAAGNGCAGGCAACTGAATCCTTCTATCAGACACAATAGTTTCTCTTGCACTGTTCCCTATGATTTATATGGTGGCACCTAAGGTCAGGAGGTGAATTCCTACCTATCCCTGAGAAGAGGAGGGTAGTGCATATGTGAATGAAAGCTCTATCTGGCTTAAACTTTTGGTGATTCAATATCCTGACAACTTAGTGGGGAGAAGGCTTGGTTTTGGCTCACATTCTCATTATGTAGGGAAGTCATGATGGCAGGAAGAAGCAGAGACTGGCCATACCCACCCATCGAGAGGAAACTGTGAGTCCTTAGCAAGCTCCACTCCCAGGGACTAATACCTGGGATATTCGTTTGGGTCTTTCCACACCCGTTACCCCAATCTACAATATCCCTTAGAACACTGCCAGAGTCTTCCTAAACCTAGATAATCCCTCAACGGTGTGCTCAGAGGCATGTCTCATGGGAGATTCTAGACCCAGTTGAGTTGACAGTCCGTGTTAGTCATCACACAGTCTTAAAAGGCAGCACAATACATTCACACACACTGTACATTCACACAGTGCACACTCACACAATGAACATTCATATAACTGCACACTCACATACCTGCACATTCACATAGTGCACACTCACACACTGAACACTAACACACCCACACACTCATATACTTGTACATTCACACACTTGCACACTCACACACTGAACACTAAAACACCTGCACACTCATATACCTGTATATTCACACACTCACACACTGAATGCTAACACACCTGCACACTCAAATACCTGTACATTCACATACTTGTACACATACTACACATTCACATACCTGCACACTCACACATACTATACACTCACATACCTGCCCACTCACACATACTATACACTCACATACCTGCCCATTCACACATACTATACATTCACACACATGCACACACACCTGCTGTACACTCACACACCTGCACACACACATACACACACACACACACACACACACACACACACACACACACACCTGCATACTCATATACCTGTACACTCATACATATTACACAGGCACACACTTACATACTTATACATCTGTACACACATATACCTGCATACTCACATACTTGCACATTCACACATACAGCACAGTTACACACATGCAAACATACACCTGTATACTCACATACCTGCACATCACACATTTACACATTCACTCATACTGTACACTCATATATACTCACACACCTACAATCTCATAGCACCTACATACTCACATGCTGCACACTCACACATGATGCACACACACCTGCACATTCATGTGTACTACAAACACATTTACACACTCACATATACTGAACATGCATCTCCGCAGTCACACACACCTGCATACTCATACACCTATATACTCACATACCTACATACTCACACATACTGCATACACACACCTGAACACTCACAAGTACTGCACACATACCTGTACACTCATACGTACTGCATACACACACACCTGCACACTCGCACACATTCACACATTGTCATTCACACAGCATCTTCCTGTTTAACACAGACATCTCAAATGTTAGGAACTGTTCAGAACAGTCTCAATGCACTAAAAATTATATTCTCAAATTATACCTCCTCCAAGGAAGGAGAAAAGATCTCTAATACTGTCATTTGTGTGGGAAATTTTATTAGTGAGACTTTTCTTATTTGTTCCAGAGATAATTATAGAATACAATTTACTTGTCAATACCTAATTAACTTTGGGAAGGCTTGCCAAAGTTTTTTATGCAAACAATTTTAAAATGCAGTGGTCATTTTGCACTTAAGACATTATCACTGCTTTGCATACAGAGTTTGGGGATTGAAGGGTGATAGGATGTGCTATCACTTTCTAGAGTTTGGGAATTGAAGGGTGATAGGATGTGCTATCACTTTCTCCCTCTGAGCTCTGGATATACCTTTAGCCATTTAATTTAAATATGCCAGCATGGCTTGCTCTATCCCCTGAAAGCTGATTACACATTTTCTATTGTATTCTACATTGCAAATACTATAGCATCACAACATAACAAAATTGTGTTTACATAATTATATATTTATATGATTTATATATATTATATAAGGTAATATATTAGCTTAATATCAATCAAATCTTGCTAAATAAAAATAGTTGTAAAAACATGGTTTGGTTTTGGTTTTGGTTTGTTTGTTTTTTAATCAGCACACTAATTAGAGTTGTTGATTTCAACAACCAAGTTTGTTTAAATTGAATAAAAAAATTAATATGTATATATTTAAGTATATTACTTTTTTCTTAATTAAAAATATATTAGAATCTTCCCAAATCTGGAACAGGGGAAGGGTTACACACTCCAGCTGTCCATAATTGATCAAATTTGCCAAGGGTTTAATTTTTTCCATTTAAAAATGAGTTTTTCTATTCATGTGGAAGATGATACAGAAGTTAACCTGAAATCCAGATTAGATAAGCTGCTGATGCTGTAGAGACTTGCTATCCACAAGAAATAACACGCTCGTATTCTGGTTTTCCCTTATGTCTCCACATCTGCAAAGGTGTGGTGCTGATTCTCAGCAGGTTTTAGGTACCATTCCCCATGATGAGCTATAGGAGGATGCTCCAGAAAAGACACAACAGAATCGAAACCTCTGGAGTGCACAATGGAGCACTTGGACAGGAGATGCACCCAAGTAGGCTTGCCAGGGTCTGAAACCCATGGTCAAGCTCCTCTACTCTTTCAGAGGAGGACATGATTGTCAAGCCAAGATCCAAAAGGGGTTCAGGCTTGCCTACAGCAGCTCAAAGCTAAGAAGCACATGGGAGCTTTCCCTTGGTGCTTCCAAAAGCAGCCAAGCCTATGAACACTTTGACTTTGGACTTCTGGTTTCCAGAACTATGAGAGGATGAATTTCTGTTATTTAAAACACCCAATTTTTTAGTGCTCACTATATATCTCAAGTGGGTGTAGAAGTCAGAAGATAGCTTGTAGAAGCTGGCTCCCCACCCCCACCCACAAGGATTCTAGGGCCAAAGTCAGGTTGTTAGATCCAGTGACAGGTGCTTTACCCACTGGACCATCTTTGTTCACAAGCCCACAGAACTGAATTAACACCATTTGAAATATCACTGGCTTCCTTTTAGTCTGGTCTCCTTTGACTTTGGTTGAAAAGCAATGGCGGTCACATCATATGCTTCTCCCACCAATAAAAAATGTGGATTTGAGGCCCATGCCTTCCTTTGAGTAAATTCATAGACATACTTCACATAGAGCGCTTTACATAGAAACATTCATTTCTTCTCATAGAAACATTCATTTCTTCCCATGCAAAAATGTGCAGGTATATGTGCACATGCAAAATGCACAGGGCAGAGCTGAAAGGAGAACCACACCCAGCCAGTCCTGTGCATACATGTGCTAGAAGCCACAGTGTATATGCTGTATATGCATTTTCATTGATTCTGGTCTGTTTTGCAGGATTCAAAGTAGCCTCTGGAAAGGACCCTAGTCTGGCATCTGTTGTTTTCCTCAGCCTATTAAAATGTAAATTCATACTTCTATGCAACTGTGACAGCGTTGGGTAAATGGCTAGATTTTCTCCTCTCAATTCTCCACTGGTTAAATATTAATATGCATTGTTTTTCAGAACTCAGGCCATTTATTTAAAATTTAGAGAAAATGTCATCCCCCTCGTTTAGTCTCTCTGCTAACCTCCCCTCCACTCTCGGTGTACTTGATTTGTAATGCAGAAATCAAACCAGAGCCATTGTGCATATGAAGCGAGTTTTCTACCACTAACCTGCACCCTCAGCCCCGGTGTGTTGTTTGCACTGATGAAATACGAGCACATTTGCCAAACCAAGCTAGGACTGTCCTGTTGATTCATTTCACCTGCAGCAAGTGTGCCAGCCATGGGAGACGCTTTACTGTCAGGCTTGGTGTTTGTGTAGGAACTGTGTAGAGCCGTTGTGTTAGTATGTCATTGCCGCTGGATAAAGCATACAAACTTGGCGGCTTAATACTACACTTTTTCTTCTCCAGTTTCTACAGATCAGAAGGCCTGGATGTTCTGTCCAGAAATTGACTGGGTGTTACCTGGGCTCTGTTCCTTCCTGGAAGGTGTGAGAGGAAAGCTCACTCTTCCCTCATGCAGAACTCGAGCTCACTCTTCCTGCATGCAGAACTCATTCCTTGACGCCAGCTACCTGGCATCCGTTTCTTGACCCTGGATGTCCTGCTCTTGAGGTTACTAATGGCGTATCAAGTG
This sequence comes from Mus minutoides, assembly GCA_902729485.2. NCBI lineage: Eukaryota > Metazoa > Chordata > Mammalia > Rodentia > Muridae > Mus > Mus minutoides. Next base: position 163,612 of record CACVCL010016750.1, on the reverse strand, counting down.
TCTCTCACACTGTGGCTATTGCTAGCCTCCCCTATGCTTCTGAGAGCTCAGTGATAACATCAAGACCTCTTTGGTTAAGCCAGGATAATCTTACTTGGACACGAGCTGATCAGCAAGCCTGCAAATTCCCTTGTGCCATGTAAGGTAACAGACGTGTTCCTGGACCCAGCATTCCCTTTATTGTCAGAGTTCCAAGGAAGAGGGCTCACTACCACCCTCCATTCACAATTAGTATGAGACTGTGGCTTTGGACTCTGATGTAGTCTTTGCATTACACCCTGCTTCATCCTTGAAGCCCATCTAAACCCAAAGCTGTGGATGCTGATGAGACAGTAATGTAATGATCAGGACCACAGGCTGCGGGTAGCACTGCCTGGAGTCTGTTAGCAGAATGGATGCAGCAGCAAAGCTTTGCTGTAGGTTTGATGATGAAATTACTTCATATTTGCTATGTACTTGTATACCATACAGCCTGGCATATGTAGAAGTCCGGTTACATAAACATTGAAAATCTGCTGTTAAATAAATATAAGGAGTTTAACATAAAGCATAAAATATGGCAACAGCTGAGAAGAGAGATTTTTCTTATTTTCCATTGGGATAGTTTATAACTTTAAATACAGGCATTCTTGGAACACTGTCCCACTTTTGAGAAACCAGTGTGAGATGGAGCCCCACCTTCTTTCAACCTACTTTAAGCAGGACTATTATTATGAATGTGTGTTTTATGCTCACTAACCAATTGAGTGTTTAATTGGATTCTCAAAAGTTATGTAACAGAGACATTGTGAATTTTTCATATTGTTTATTTCTAGGCAGGTCACAAGCTAGGGAGACAATTACAAAAGGATTTTTGGGGGTTTTTAGAGGGCATTTGCTTGTTTTAGAAACAGGTGTTCTCTCCTTTTGGAAGGTCTTATTTACCGAAGCAGGCTCTTTAACTGGAAGTAAAGCAGCAACATGACTAAGAAACAGTTAACGCACTCTCCATGGCTGACATCCCCAGCTGTGGCTGTGGCTGGCCTATCAACAGATGTCTGGCTGATGCGCATGCTGGAGGTAGCCATAAAGCTCATAGCTGCCCTGAAAATGCCATGTCCTCTTCCAAGAGGAGCTACCTCTAACTTCTACAATGTGACTTCGTGAATATTTATGATACTTAAGGCCAATAAGGGCTGCATTGGTGGAATGGTACTTTACCTTTATCAGATAATCGCAGAGAAGGCAAGGACTATTCACTCACACTTAAAAATGCAGATTCAAATACATTGACAAAACCTTAACACTAAGCATCTGTATAAGAAAATGGACTCATCACAAAGTCAGAGATTTGTCAGGTCATGGAGCAAATCCTCTAATGAAATAACATAGAGTTTAGAAAGACAACGCTTGGAAACTAGAGACAGCAAACCAAGTCAGAGGACACTGGGGACAGCTTCATACCTGAGAGACCAAGTGCAGAGTAGAGATGTCAGGAAATGAATGAAGAGTGTATCTCATGCAGAACACAGATGTGCTCTCAGGAGGAGACACTTCAGGGACAATCATACCTCAGCCTTATTCTGAGTTTAAGTGTAAACTTCAAAGCATGGTTTTGTTGTTATTATAGTTTTCTTTGTGTCAGTCTTTTGTTTCCACAAATATTTTGTGTTTACTTACTACATACCTAGCACTGTGTTGTAAATTAAAAGCACACAATCATTAACTCATTCAATCATTCACTCATTCCACTTATTTGTGTATATGAGGGGATGAGCCTGCACTTGCTTGGGCATATGTGTGGAGGTCAGAGGTCAACCTCAGGGGTCATCACGCTCTACCTTACCTTTTGAAACAGGGCTCTTCACCCAACACTGGAGTCACCAATTTGTCTAGGTTGTCTGACCACTGAGTGCCCAGAATCTGCCTGTCCTTTTTATTTATTTATTTTTTCTCAGCACTGGGCTTACAGATACAAACTACCATACTCAGCATTTATGTGGGTATCGGGCACCTGAACCCAGGTCCTCGTGTTTATATGAGTTAGCCCATTGAGTCATCTCCCTAACCCCAAAACATACATTAAAATAGGTACACATTTAATCAGTGCTTCAAACGTTTAAAGACTTATCAGGCATTGGTGGAGCACGCCTTTAATCCCAGTACTTGGGAAGCAGAGGCAGGTGGATCTTTGTGAGTTCAAGGCCAACCTGGACTACAAAGGGAGAGTCAGGACATCCAGGGCTATTACACATAGAAAGCCTGTCTCAAAAAACAAACAAACACACAAACAAAAACCAGAGACATAATGAAGTATAATATGACTGTATTTATAGAAGGAAATGGAGACACAACGGATGTGTAAGGTTTTATAAGTCCTTTCCATCTGCTTTATTTATGCTGCCCACTGCCTATAACTACCACCCAGTCAGTTCCATAAAACCATCATAAGGAATTTGTGTGCTGTTTGTTTTCTTACAATCATACTCACTATATTATTATATTTACACAAGCTCACATCCAGAAAGATATAAAATGCAACTTATTACAAGAAAAAAATTTACATTGTATTCTTGTTTCTTATGACTAGGAATTAAAAAGAATCCCTTCAAAAACTTTGATGAGCAGCTCTGGAGTTTTTAACAAGAAAAAAAGGAGGGGGGACTAGAGAACCTTAGTATTGTGAGAGATTTGCTTTCTTCAGTCCTTGTTCTGGAGAACACTGGCCAGTCAGGAGGGGAAGGGCAATTAATTTACAAGATTCCCCTCTAGGCCCTGTGGTTCTCTTCCAGTCCCCTGTCTGTAAAGAGCTGAGAGCCTACTCTGTACAACCGTGGGCAGCGATGTTCCCTGCAGCCTCTGCCTCTAGTGTGAAATACATGTACTCGTGTGAAAACACATGCACTCATGACAGTCACGGCCTTTCACACGTCTACTGTGTCAGTTTCTCCTGGAGAGCCATGATGAATACTTCCATGACAGCTAACCTTAAATTAAGTAGATTTTATCAAACCATTTCAGGTATCCAGAAATGCATGACATGTCATGACAATGAAAAAGATATTAGCTAATTTCTTAAATAACACACACACACACACACACACAGCTTAAATAATAAAGCATTTGCACACTTTTTATAAAGGACCATATCCAAAATATTTAAAGAATTCTTAAAATTAAACAATAAGAAAATAAAAATCTTGCCTTAAACCTGAGCAAACTGGACCATATTTCACCAAAGATAGACAGACATCAATCTCATCTACCAGATGGCTAAGATCAAAAGATCTTATAACGCCAGATCTTCAAGTGTGGAATGAAAGCGAGTTATAACCAGTGCCCCTGGGAATACAAAATGCTGTAAGCTGTTAGAAGAATTTCTTCCAAAGCAAAGCGGATCCCATGTGGCTCTGTAGCCCTGCTTAGAGACACTTACCCCATTTGTTAGAAAATGTGTCCATGCAAACACAGGGGTGGAGATTTTAACAACTTTATTCATAATCATCCAAACTAGAAGTAATAGACTGCTTAATGAGTGAGGTAATAAACTGTGATATACCCTTACCATGGAATACTATTCAGAAGTAAAATTTAATGAGATATAAACCACAAAAAAGGTGTGAGGACAACTGAAAGAAGCCAATCTTTAAAGGCTGTATGTATACTATTGTGACAAATACATTGTAGAATTTTTTTTAAATGACAAACCCAGTAAAGATGGTTATCAGTGGTTACTCATGGTCAAGGAAAGGAAGGGAAGGATGACAGTGTCGGGCACTTCAGACACTCAGAGCAGCTACATGAGGCTCTGTGATTCACTAATAGCAAATAGAGAACATTACATCTTTGTCAAGATTCACACTTTAGAAAGAATCAACCTTGGTGTGTGCAAATTCTGAAAAAGAACTGTAGGACGTTGGGACATGCCAGGTAGGAACTTGGCCTCTGATTAAAGGAGACAACCATGACACAAATGCACCAACACTGGAGGAGTGTGAGAAAGTCCTAGAGTCACATGATGCTGGAAAGGAGAAAACTCTACAATAATAAGATAAAGGTGGCTGTACACAAATGTGGAACTCCAGCTGGTCAATAAATTAGCCCTGCTAATACACACACACACACACACACACACACACACACACACACACGATGCATTTTTAAAAGATACCCACAATTCATGTATGTAGAGATGTAGAGACTCTTTCCACAAGGAAAGGGCACGGGAATCGCACATGAGCACTATCATTGCTCACAGTGACAACCTTCTCAAACCGGAACTCTAGGAGTGGGAGATGGGAGAGGAGCAAACTTACAGAGGTTGAAAGTAACACCAACCACCATAATTCCTGTTAGGATTACATACCCTTGACCTGAGTGGATGACAATGGCCCAGTAGCTCTGTCATTGTCCTAATGCTGGACCAGGCTACTGGCAAATACAGGGAGGAGAAGGGGGAAAGGAAGAGAAAGATATGAGAGGGAGAAATGACAGCTAAATATCACGTGGCATCCTGTCATAATGGAAACACGGAGTGAAGTAGGGATTTTAATAAAGATGCACACTGATATTGGTTCATTAGTTACAACAAAGATGTCGCAAGAGTGTAAGGCGTTGACAGCAAGGAGGAATGGATGCGTGGAATATGGGATTCCTCTGAGGTACCTTCTGAGCTGGGCTCTAAATGGAAGATTGTTCTGAAAATTAAAATCCATTAAGGTTTAAAGTGGGTAATAAAAACCGCCTTCAGGTCCTCCGTAGCTTCCTATTAATTAGAGAGTTATGTGGAAATCCGGCTCTAGTATTGACTGTGTTGCCTGGGATCAATCATCCTTCTTCCCTCTAACACCCTTCCTCTATGCAAGAGTATTTCCTAAAACAGAAATAGGAGAACAATAGTCACCCCAAAATCCCAAATGTGAGGCTCATTCCCAGCCCATCACCTTAGGACACATTGCTTCTGCCTGACAGCCCCTTCCCTCAGGTCCTACCTGGTAAGTAGGTCGTCTTGGAGAAGTCATGCTCAATGTCCTCTGCTCAAATAAGCCCCTCCCCACCCCTTGAAGGAAGGAGGGAGCACCTATTCTCTGTAATGTGGTTGCTAGGGAGTGTAAGTGTCTGCCCTCCTTTTACCCTGTGTGTTTTTGCAAGAGATGGCAAAGAGCATCCAGGAGCCCCTTTGAATTGCTGAGTCTTACCTTACATCAAAACTCAGGCAACAAAGAGCTGTATTTTACTTGCTGGTCATAGTCAGCCTAAAGTGCTTTGTGTATCTAAGTTTCTGTTCTTCTCAAGTCTCTGGCACATGGTTTTTCTGACTTCTTTTTAATTATCTATGTCCTTGCCAAGTTATGAACTCACTGAAGATGGGGCTGTTTCTTTTCTTTTTCTTTTCTTCTTCTTTTTTTTTTTCTTTATCTGCAGTGGGATCGGAGTATCTGGGACATTCATGGGAACAGAACTGAATTAATGACCAGCTCAAACACACATTAAATGAGAGGCTGTGCTGCAAAGGTTTACGACTTTTGTAGGTTAACATCTAGCACTATTTTTCCTTGCCAAAATTTGGAAAGAACGGGGAGATAGCCGAGGGTCAGGCAGATTGTGTACAAACCATTATGTTTATTGCTGACACAGCTGAACTAAAGCATGGCTTTACTGCAGAGCTAAAGCATCTTTCTATTTTTCCAAGCATTAGGCAAACAACAAGCTTGCCAAAAGTTTCCCTTGGGGTGGGAGACTCAGCTTTCATAGAACCTAAGGTAATTTCACTTCTGCAATTGGTGTAGTCTGTGGGGACAGAAGCAGGACCTGCCACCACACTCAACTGCGTGCCCCAGAGCCAAGGTCATCTCATCTCCCTTTACCATGTCATGTCACCTTGGATGGAAAACTCCTATGGGACAGTCTATGAAGCTGACATTAAATGGAGAACTGACAAGTTCTTGGCTTGGCCAAAGCTTGTCTCCTTCAGATAGAACATGGACCCTACTCTCCTGGGAGACAAACTAGACCAGAGCTGCTTCCTTGGCAGTTCCTGGTGGTCTAAAATGCTCGTGTCACTGGGTAGGACCCACAGGAGTTGGCATTGAAGCCACCATTGTGGTTAATATCATCCAGGAGAGTCAGTGGTGCCAACTAGTCCTTCCTTATATACTAGAAAAATGACATACTAGGACACATAATGACGTCTAAAATCACCATGACTCCTAAGCAGAAGTCATCAATGAATTCTGAGCAAAGTAGGAACATGATAGCTTTTAAATTTTGTGTTGTTTTGTTGTTGTTGCTATTGTTGTTTGAGACATCACTCTGTATAACCTGAGGTGACTTTGAATTATTCTTCTTAAGTCTCCTAAGCAGTGAAATTACAAACTCATGTCAGCCCACCAAGCTGAAGTCATCTCATGATACAGTCATCACAGGAGTACAAAGGCCCACAGTCACGCTGTTAGGGGGATCATTTACCCTTTGCTCATTCTGCTCTATTCAATACAAAGAATTTCTTTCCCTCCTGAAAATCACTGGGTAGTGTATCCTAATGTCCCATATATTCTAATAATGTAACATTAAAAAGAACATTATAACCTTCGATGTAATTTCATCTCCTATGTAGTCTTCAGTCAGGCAGAAAGTCATGCTCTGCTTTGTAAAAAGTCAGGGAATACATGATTTAAACCCCACGTGTAGATTATCTTTTTTTTCCTTCATCTTTTTATTAGATATTTTCTTTATTTACATTTCAAATGCTATCCCGAAAGTACCCTATAACCACCCCCCCCTGCCCTATTCCCCTACCCACCCACTTTCACTTTTTGCCTCTGGCATTCCCCTGTACTGGGGCACATAAGGTTTGCAAGACCAAGGGGCCTCTCTTTCCAATGATGGCCGACTAGGTCACCTTCAGCTACATATGCACCTAGAGACAGGAGCTCTGGGGGTACTGGTTAGTTCATATTGTTGTTCTACCTATAGGGTTGCAGACCTCTTCAGCTCCTTGGGTACTTTCTCTAGCTCCTCCATTGGGGGCCCTGTGTTCCATCCTATAGATGACTGTGAGCATCCACTTCTGTGTTTGCCAGGCACTGGCATAGCCTCACTCAAGAAAGCTATATCAGGGTCCTTTCAGCAAAATCTTGCACCGTATACGTTATCACAGACCCAAACCACCCGTTCCGTTATACTAAAATGGGAGATCGATATCTATACTTATACATTATGTAAGTATAATGCTCAATCCCATAAAGTAATCCTATATGATCGTTCACTAAAAGTCATTAAGAAGTTTAATATATTATATTTATAGTAGATAATTATGTACATACTTATACATGTATAGGATAATATTTATCAATAGTCATGACTTTAGATGTTCTACTTGCTGATGAGATCATCCAAGTGACTGGCATCCTGGGGTAGGTAACTACATAACTAGAAACCCACTTAGATGCTCATGAAAACAGGCAGAGCCATTTACCTGGTCCTCTGTAAAGGACCCATGGTAGCAATGTAGCATGTAAAATACTTAGCATGCAAAGCCTTATACCTCTAGCCACTGCCTGTGGCAGGCATTACTAATTGATCATAGCAGACTTCTGCCTTGACTTAGATGTAGCCTACTTCAGCCAGAAATCGGGGCTACCTCTACTAATTGGTTGGACTTTGCACTTGACACAAAAACTAGTTGATATCCCACAGACCTATGTGAGCTAGAACCTTCCCATCTCACCCCTTTCCCCTACACCACCCAATAATAGGTATATCATTGTATGTGCTAGATGTGGCTCCCTCAGAACACTGGCTTTGCACTCTGTAAAGGCAAGTTCTCAGCATCTAGGCAAAGGAACATTGTTATCACGGGAATGGAAAAAAATGTGAAAGAATGTGCTAAACCCTAATCCACAGGCTAAGGGAGAAAAACAGGTGTGCTCTAAGAGGATAGTAAGGTCAGGTTTGGGCCAGGCAAGCCTGGGCTGCCCTGCCGACATCTGCCCCCCATTCTAGAAGGAGGCTCAGAAAGAGTCCAGAGGGGCCTCCAGAACCAGTGAGTGGCTCTGGGATACAGAGTGACTTCACAGTGGACATTCACAGACCTGTGACCAGTAAGGACATCTCAGAGTCTTGAGACATCAGGGTAAAGTTTACAAGCCTAGGCTGAAAGTGTGGAGCCTAAGCAGCTTGCTCCCTTACTGAGGAGAGAGCTGGAGAGCAACCGAGCCATTTTAAACAACAGCAGCTGAAGCCATGAGAAACTCAAGAACTTTTGTTCTTTGAAACAGATAAGCTGACCACAAAACAAAACTTTACAGAGAAAGAAGATATCTTATCTAGACTGGAATTTATGTTAAAGAGACAAACTTGGACAGCTATATATCTGACGTGATTTATATTTATGGACTAATGTCCATACATATTTATAAGAACATCAATATTTATAAAAGTACATGATATATTTTATATACACCATAGAATATTATATCTGAAACATTTCACTATATTTGCTGTATTATGAATATACTTGTAAAAACAAAACCAGATAAAATATGTTTGGGAGACCTATCCTCTGTATCTAAAATCACATCCTGGTTTAGACAGCAGAGTGATCTCACATATTCATCGGACAGCTAAGAACCTTGGATGGTTCCTCCACATCCTCAGCCAGATCTAGCCTGATCAGATGATGTATTCCAGGAGAGAGTATGCTTGCTGCACAGTGCCCAGAGTAGATTGCTTTACAAATGGCTTAAGTAGCACATCTACTTACACACAGAAGTGAAGTGTTTGGTCTCACAGGAAAGCCCTCTAGGTCCATAACATCATTTGGTTCAACTATTTAAGCTGCAATGGAATAAATTTGTCTAACTGGTTATTTGATTCCTCTTTGGTTCTCTTCCCCCACCCCACCCCCCAGCACCTTAAAAGCCACTGAATTCCAGTGTGTCGCTAACAATACAAAACTAGTTCTATGAGGAAAATGTGATTTTTGACAAGTTATTGTTTTTGAAAGAGAAATGTTATTCCGTGGTAAGGATAGGATCGATGTGTAGCTCTGGGTCTGGTACCCAGATGGAGAGCCTGTGGGATCACTCCCTGGAGAACTAGAGGCCTGGAATGCCCTTGAACTACACTTTCTTGTATAATTAATTACACTCAAGGCCTACAGCTTGATGCTCGGTACAGCTTTATTTACAAGAATAAGAGGAAAGACAAACGAGGCTTCTTCTTACAGATAGGAAGAGACTTTGGAGAGATTTTGGAGCAATCAGTCTTGGTCACTCCCCTCTCTTCAAGGCTCAGGGATGATGTGGGAAAGGATGTGGGTGGAGCTGGAGGCAGTGAATGAGTCCAAGGAAACAACACCTTCCAGCCACACCGGGGCTGATGCTCACAGGAACTCACAGAGACTGGGACAAGACAGTGACAGAACACACGAGACGTGCACAGGTTCAAACCACACAAAATCCCAGCACTGACAGGAGAAAGTGGACACCAAGTTCCACTCCTAGCCAGGAAGCTATTTGTAGTTGATACTTGCTGGGAAAGGGACCAACAATTGTTACCTGGTATAGCAACCACACCCCAGAGCAAGCTCCACGCTCTGGAGGAGTTCAGCCAACATAAAATAGAATCCCTTGTTTGTTTGTGTTGGGGGAGGGTTGCTTTGGGTGTTTGTTTGTTTGTTTTTATTTTTTTTAAAGGTATTTGTCTTTTTATTTTTGCCCTTCTTCAATCTTTCTTTTCTCAGCCTGTGATTTTTTTGGTCTGATTATTTTAGGTTTATTTATTTATTTTGTGTATGTAAGGACACTATTACTCTCTTCAGATGGAATAGGATTCCAATACAGATGGTTGTGAGTCATCATGTGGTTGCTGGGAATTGAACTCAGGACCTCTGGAATCGCAGCCAGTGCTCTTAACCTCTCTCTTGTTTTTATTTTTTTATTGTTGTTGTTCATATTTTAGAAAGGGAGAGAGAAAGCATAAAGCTGGGTGGGTAGGATTTGGGAGAGTTATGGGAGGAAAATGCATTATCATAATGTACAGTATAAAAATTAAATAACAAAAGAAAATATGGAGAAATATGGGAGGGGGGAGAAAAGAAAACAGACAGGCAGGAGAAAATAGAGAGAGAAAAGCTGACTTCTGAAGGGCTCAGGAAAGAAGAAATGTGCAAATAAATTATATTTGATCCAGGAGGCAGAAGCTGTGTAGTGGTTAAAACCTGCTCTCCAAACATAGCAACACTAGGAGGAAATCCTCCTAACACGGTGGTGAGTTTTTAAAAGTAGAATTTGAAGCAGTGCATGTTTGATGACTGCACTCACTCTGCTCTGATTTAGTATGTAGGTAGTAACTACAGAGAGGGAGCTGAGGAGCAATGACCTCTCAGTGAACAGAATGTGTGAATTATGTTATTTCCTTCTAAATGTATTATTATATTTATTACTCTCCAAATAAACATATATTACTTTAATAGTGAAATAAATTATATATACATATATGTTATACATGTATATATAATCTTATTAATTTTCTTTGTGTTTAAAACACATGTAAAACATCCCGCCAATATATAAAATTGTAACATTTCTTTGATCAGTAGATGATGATTTAAGCTATCAATACGTAATTCAAATATATGCCTTAATGCATGCTATATAGTCTAACTAAGAACCATTTACCATGCAATGTATTTTAAATAGAATTCACAAAACCTACTGGATTGATATGCTGAGCCTTTCTTCAGACTCTAGTGGATCTGACCATGACTCAGAATCTAGCAGGTTTTTGAATCTAGTTTGCAATGATAGCAACTGTACCAAAGTTGAAAATCTGATTGTCTGTAGGTCTCTCAGAGAGAGAGAGACAGACAGAGAGAGAGAGAGAGAATTTGAGACACCCCATAACTTCGGCAGTGCTCAGAAGATTTCAGGCTCCCAGCATAGAAATATTTATCCTGCTTCTTTCAGTTGTCCTGGTATGCCATCCTCACATCTCTTTTCCGAGATGTCCATAGAGTTAGCCAGAAACACAGAGCTTGTGACAATTTCTCACCAGCACTAGGGGCTGAGACCATAGTCTCTCACATTCTCTGAAGCTTTTCCTGGTTCCAAAGATGGCAAGTGAAACTGGTTTGTTAAAATAAATAAATAAATAAATACATACATACATACATACATACATACATACATACATACATACATACATAAATAAGGTTGTAATATAGCATGGTGGAATGGACAGTAACCCAGCACTTGGGAGTCAGTAAGGTCATGGGCCTCTTTGGTACTGGACAGCAGTCACTTAGCCTGACCACCACAGGGAAAAGAGCTCAGCAGAAGTGACTCACCATCACTGTATAAACACCAGGCCAATGGCTAGATACACACAATTAAAGGTTCTAGCTCATTAAAGTGATCCCAGAAACCATTCTAGAGCCACTCCAGAGGACTTCAGCTCTTCCATCCCAGCTGTCTTTCTTCTGCTTGCCCTCCTGCCCAATATCTATCACCAAAGTATCTACCTACCTACCTACCTACCCATCATGAACCTTAAACTCCCCATCCAGCCTTCCCAATGACTTTTAACATTTTTGTGCATGCTACTAATTGATCATTCTTTTGTGTGTGTGAATATTTTCTTTATTTACATTCCAAATGTTTTCCCCTTTCCAGGTCTTCCCTTCAGAAAACCCCGTATCCCATTTCCCCTTCCCCTGCCTCTATGAGAGTGTTCCCCCTCCTACCCACTCTCATCCTCCTGCCCTGGTATTCCCCTATACTGGGGCATTGAACACCCTCAGGCCTGAGGGCTTCTACTCCCACTGATGTCCAACAAGGCCATCTTCTGCCATATATGTGGCCAGTGCAATGGGTTGCTACATGTATTCTTTGGTTGGTGGTCCAGGCCCTGGGAGCTCCGGGGGGGTCTGGCCTGTGAACATAGCTGCTCCTTCCATGTGGCTGCAAACCCCCTGAGCTCTTTCAGTCCTTTCTCCAACTACTCCATGGGGGATCCCCAAGCTCAGTCCAATAGTTGGCTGCAAGCTTCCACCTCTGTATTTGTCAGGCTCTGGCAAAGCCTCTCAGGAGATAGCCATATCAGGCTTCTTTCAGCAAGCACTTAGCAGTATCCACAATAATGTCCAGGTTTGGTGGCTGTATATGGGATGGTTTCCCCAGGTGGAGCAGTATCTGGATGGCCTTTCCTTCAGAATCTGCTCAAAACTTTGTCTCCATATTTCCTCCTGTGAGTAGTTTGTTCACCTTCTAAAATGCACTGAAGCATCCATGTTTTGGTCTTCCTTCTTCTTGGGCTTCATGAGGTCTGTAAATTGCATCTTGGGTATTCCGAATTCTTGGGCTAATATCCACTTATCAGTGAGTGCATACCACGTTTGTTCCTTTATGACTGAGGTACCTCACTCAGAATTTTATTCTCTAGTTCCATCAATTTGCCTGCAAATGTCATGAAGTCATTGTTTTTAATGGCTGAGTAGTACTCCATTGTGTAAATGTACCACATTTTCTGTATCCATTCCTCTGTTGAGGGACATCTGGGTTGCTTCCAGTTTCTGGCTATTATTAATATGGCTGCTATAAACATAGTGGAGCATGTGTCCTTATTACATGTTGGAGCATCTTCTGAGTATATGCCCAGGAGTGGTATAAATGGGTCCTCAGATAATACTATGCCCAGTTTTCTAAGGAACCGCCAGACTGATTTCCAGAGTAACCACTCTGTAATCCCACCAGCAAGGGAGAACTGTTCCTTTTTCTCCACATTCTCACCAGCATCTGCTGTCACTTGAGTTTTTTATCTTAGCCATTCTGACTGGTGTGAGATGAAATCTGAGGGTTGTTTTGATTTGCATTTCCCTGATGACTAAGGATGTTGAACATGTCTTTAGATTTTTCTGAGCCCTTTGAGATTCCTCAGTTGAGAATTCTCTGTTTATCTCTGTCCCCATTTTTAATAGTGTTGTTTCTCTGGAGTCTACCTTCTTGAGTTCTTTGTATATATTGGATATTAGCCCTCTATCCGGTTTAGGGTTGGTAAAGTTCTTATCCCAATATTGTTGGTTGTTATGTTGTCCTATTGACAGTGTCCTTTGCCTTAGAGAGGCTTTGCAATTTTATGAGATACCATTTGTCTATCTTAGAGCATAAGCCATGGTGTTCTGTTTAGGAACTTTTTCCCTGTGCCCATGTGTTGGAGACTTCCCCACTTTCTTTTCTATTAGATTCAGTGTATCTGGTTTAATATGAAAGACCTTGATCCACTTGGACTTGAGCTTTTTCCAAGGAGATAAGAATGGATCAATTTGCATTCTTCTACATATTGAATGCCAGTTGAACTAGCACCATTTGTTGAAAATGCTGTCTGTTTTCCACTGGATGGCTTTAGCTCCTTTGTCAGAGATCAAGTGACCTTAGGGGTGTGGCTTCATCTCTGGGTCTTCAGTTCTATTCCATTGATCTACCTATCTGTCACTGTACTAATACCTTGCAGTTTTTATCACTATTGCTCTGTAGTGCAGCTTGAGATCTGGGATGCTGATTTCCCTAGAAGCTCTTTTATTATTGAGCGTAGTTTTCGCTATCCTCTTTTGTTTTTGTTTTTGTTTTTGTTTTTTTGTTATTCCAGATGAATTTAGAAATTGCTTTTCTAAATCTATGAAGAATTGATTTGGAATTTTGCTGGGGATTGCATTGAATCTGTATTATTGCTTTTGGCAAGATGGCCATTTATACCATATTAATCCTGCAAATCCACAAGCATGGGAGGTCTTGTTCGATTTCTTTGTGCAGAGACTTGAAGTTCTTGTCATACAGATCTTTTACTTGTTTGGTTAGAGTCACACCAAGATACTGCATATTTTTTTGTNACTATTGTGAAGGGTGTCGTTTCCATAATTTCTTTCTCAGCCTGTTTATCCTGTGAGTATAGGAAGGCTACTGATTTGTTTGAGTTAATTTTATATCCAGTCACATTGCTGAAGTTGTTTATCAGCTGTAGTTCTTTGGTGGCGTTTTTGGGATCACTTAACTATACTATCATATCTTCTGCAAATAGTAATATTTTGACTTCTTCTGTTCCAATTTGTATCCCTTTGACCTCCTTTTGTTTTTCAATTGCTCTGACTAGAACTTCAAGTACTATATTGAATAAATAGGGAGAGAGAGGGCAGCCTTGTCTAGTTCCTGATTTTAGTGGGATTGCTTCAAGTTTCTCTCCATTTAGTTTGATGTTGGCTACTGGTTTGGTGTATATTGCTTTTACTGTGTTTAGGTATGGACCTTGAATTCCTGATCTTTCCAAGACTTTTAACATGAAGGAATGTTGAATTTTGTCAAGTGATTTTTCAGCATTAATGAAATGATCATGTGGGTTTCTTTTTCTTTGATTTTGTTTATGCAGTGGATTACACTGATGGATTTCCGTATATTGAAACATCCCTGCATCCCTAGGATGAAGCCTACTTGATTATGGTGAAAGATCATTTTGAAGTGTTCTTGTATTTGGTTGCCAAGGATTTTATTGAGTATTTTTACATTGATATTCATAATGGAGATTGGTCTGAAGTTCTCTTTCTTTGTTGAGTCTTTCTGTGGTTTTGGTATCAGTATAATTATGGCTTCATAGAGCGAATTGAGTAGTATTCCTTCTGTTTCTATTTTGTGGAATTGTTTAAAGAGTACTGGTATTAGGTCTTCTTTGAAGGCCTGATAGAATTTTGCACTAAACCCATCTGGTCATCGGCTTGTTTAGTTGGGAGACTTTTGGTGACTACCTCTATTTCTTTAGGGGTTAGGGACTGTTTAGATGGTTTATCTGACCCTGATTTAACTTTGGTATTTGGTATCTATCTAGAAAAATTTCCATTTCAGCCAGATTTTCCAGTTGTGTTGAGTATAGGCTTTTGTAGTAGGATCTGATGATTTTTTTTAATTTCCTCAGTTTCTGTTGTTATATCTCCCTTTTTATTTCTGATTTTGTTAATTAGGATACTGTATCTATGCCCTCTGGTTAGTCTGGCTAAGGGTTTATCTATCTTGTTGATTTTCTCAAGAACCAGCTCCTGGTTTTGTTGATTATTTGTATAGCTCTTTTTGTTTCTACTTGGTTGACTTCAGCCTTAAGTTTGATTATTTCCTGCTGTCTGCTCCTCTTGTGTTAATTTGCTTCTTTTTGTTCTAGAGCTTTCAGATGTACTGTTAAGCTGCTAGTGTATGCTCTCTTCAGTTTCTTTTTGGAGGCACTCAGAGCTATGAGTTTTCCTCTTAGCACTACTTTCATTGTGTCCCATAAGTTTGGATGTGTTATGGCTTTATTTTCATTAAATTCTAAAAAGTCTTTAATTTATTTTTTTTATTTCCTCCTTGACCAAGTTATCATTGAGTAGAACATTGTTCAGCTTCCATGTCTATGTGGGCTTTCTGTTGTTTTTGTTGCTATTGAGGACCAGCCTTAATCCATAGTGATCTGATAGGATGCATGGGATTATTTCACTCTTCTTATATCTGTTGAGGTCTGCTTTGTCAATCTTGGAGAAGGTACAATGAGGTGCTGAGAAGAAGGTATATTCTTTTGCTTTAGGATGAAATGTTTTATAAATATCTGTTAAATCCATTTGGACCATAACTTCTGTTAGTTTCACTGTGTCTCTGTTTATTTTCTCTTTCCATGATCTGTCCATTAATGAGAGTGGAGTGTTGAAATGCCCCACAATTATTGCGTGAGGTGTAATGTGTGGTTTTAGCTTTATTAAAGTTTCTTTTTATAAATGTGGATGTCCTTGCATTTGGAGCAATTTAGAGTTTAGAATTCAGAATTTAGAGTTCTTCTTGGTAGATTTTGTTCTTTGATGAGTATGAACTGTCCTTCCTTATCTTTTTTGATGACTTTTGGTTGAAAGTCAATTTTATCTGATATGAGAATGGCTACTCCAGCTTGTTTCTTGGGACCATTTGATTGGAAAATTGTTTCCAAAAATCCAGCCCTTTACTCTGAGATAGTATATGTCTTTGACACTGAGGTGGGTTTCCTGTATGCAGCAAAATGCCCGGTCCTGTTTATATTACCAGTCTGTTGGTCTATGTCTTTTTATTGGGGGATTGAGTCCATTGATGTTAAAGATATTAAAGAATTGTGATTGTTGTTTCTTGTTATTTTTTATGTTATTTTTATGTTTTTGTGGTTATCTTCTTTTGGGTTTGTTGAAAAATTACTTCCTTGCATTTTTGAGGGTGTATTTTCCCTCCTTTTGTTGCTGTTTTCCATCTATTATCCTTTGTAGGGCTCAACTTGTGGAAAGATATTATGTAAATTTGGTTTTGTCATTGAAAATCTTGGTTTCTCCATCTATGGTAATTTAGAGTTTTGCTGAGTATAGTAGACTGGGCTGTCCTTTGTGTTCTCTTAGGGTCTGTATGACATCTGCGCAGTGTCTTCTAGCTTTCATAGTCTCTGGTAAGAAGTCTGGTGTAATTCTGATAGGTCTGCCTTTATATGTTACTTGACCCTTATTGCTTTTAATATTCTTTATTTTGTGCATTTTATGTTTTGACTATTATGTGATGGGAAGAATTTCTTTTCTGGTCTAACCTATTTGGATTTCTGTAGGTTTCTTGTATGTTCATGGGCTTCTCTTTCTTTAGGTTAGGGAAGTTTTCTTCTATAATTTTGATGAAGATATTTACTGGCCCTTTAATGGGAATCTTCACTCTCTTCTATACCTATTATCCTTAGGTTTGGTCTTCTCATTGTGTCCAGTAATTTCTGGCTATTTTGGGTTAGGAGCTTTTTGCAATTTTCATTTTCTTTGACTGTTGTGTCAATGTTTTCTTGGTATCTTCTGCACATGAGATTCATTCTTCTATCTCTTGTATTCTGTTGGTGATGCTTGCATCTATGACTCCTGATCTCTTTCCTAGGTTTTCTATCTCCAGTGTTGTCTCCCTTTGTGATTTCATTATTATTTCTATTTCCATTTTTATAACCTAAATGGTTTTGTTCATTTGCTTCACCTGTTTGGTTGTGCTTTCCTGTAATTCTTCAAGGCATTTTTGTGTTTCCTATTTAAGGTCTTCTACCTATTTACCTGTGTTCTTTTGCATTTATTTTTTATTTTCTTTCTTTTTTTGTAGATATTTTCTTTATTTACATTGAAAATGCTATCCCGAAAATTCCCTATACCCTCCCCCTGCCCTGCTCCCCTACCCACCCACTCCCACTTCTTGGCCTGGCATTCCCCTGTACTGGGGCATATAAAGTTAAGGGAGTTATTTATGTCCTTCTTAAAGTCCTCTTTCATCATCATGAGATGTGATTTTAAATCAGAGTCTTGCTTTTCTGGTGTGTTGGGGTAACCAGGACTTGCTGTGGTGGAAGAACTAGGTTCTGATGATGCCAAGTCGCCTTGGTTTCTGTTGCTTATGTTCTTGCCTTTCACCATCTGGTGTTAGCTGGCTTTGCTGTCTCTGACTTGGCTTTTCCCTCCTGCAAGCCTTTGTGTCAATACTCCTGGGAGACCAGTTCTCTCTGGGAGGAATTTAGGTATGGAGAGCTGTGGTACAGGGGTGCAGAGAGAAACCAAAAGGATCCTGTCCCCAGCTGATCCTTGGTTCCTGTGTCCTGAGGGTTTCAGTTAGGTTCCTGAGCAGCAGTGGTGGTCTTACCTTAACTTACACACCAGCTCTCTCCTGGTGGTATTTGTGTATGTAGCTCTATGGCACAGGATCAGCTCCTAATTTCTCATTCTTATAACATAGTCCAATAGCCTCCTAAGACCTCAATGTAGTCCTTCTTATACTCGTCTCCAGACCAGCAGTTTCAGAACTACATGCTACATGTTGGAGATACAATGATACATGTTTCAAAGATAAACTACTGAATTAGAAACCATGGGCTTTACTGAGCCAACGGGTGATTGTGATTTAGCTCAAAGACAGAACTCCTGTTGCAGGGTGTTAGTACCCCCAGCCCCTGTCATCCATCCAACTATGTATGTATTTAATATATTTCTTTTCTGACAGTTGGCAATGCTGGGCAGAAACACTGACTTTTATCCCAGTGTAATACACTTTGTAGGCTGAAGAGTCTTTTTCCCATTAATTTACTTACTTATTCATTTTACATCTCAATTCTGTTACCCCATCCTCCCAGTCTCCCCTCTCACAGTTACTTCCCCATTTCCCCTTCCCCTTCTCTTCTGGGAAGGAGGAGTTCCCACTGGGTAGCACCCTAGCCTGGCACTTCAAGACTCTGCAGGACTAGGTGCATATTCTCCCACTGAGGCCAGAATCTTATTGGTTATTCTGTTAAACACATTGTGAATAAAGGTGTGTGTGACTCAACAAAAACAAAGCCAGGAAACTCATCTCTTTGTATTTGTTATATTTTAAAAATTGATTTATTTACTTTATATCCTGATCACAGCTTCCCCTCTGCCCTCTTCTCCCAGCCCTCTCCCCACCCACCCCTATCTTCAGATAAGGGAAGGCCTCCCATGTATATCAACCTGCCTTGTCATATCAAGTTGCAGTGATAATAGGCACATCTTTTTCTATTGGGGCACTCAGCAGTTAGGGGAAAGGGATCAGAAGGCAGGCAGCAGAGTCAGGTATAATCCCTGCTCCTATTGTTAGGCCTCTCACATGAAGACACAGCTGTACAGCTGTTACATATGTGCTGATGGCCTAGGTCTGTCCCATGCATGCCTTCTAGTTGACAGTTCAGTCTCTATGAGCACCTATAGGCCCAGATTAAGGTGGGTTTTGTAGGGGTTTTTGTGGTGTCCTTGACTGCTCTGGCTCTTTCAACCCTTCCCCTTCTTCCACAGGATTCCCCAAGCTCCACCTAATGTTTGGCTGTGAGTCTCTCTGCATCACAACAAACTCACCTTTTAAGGAGATGAATGTTCACTTCTAAGTGGCTCACAGACCTTCAGATGGAGCAATCATCTTGCATACCATAGGGATGAGCTAGCAGTCAGCATTGATTATATGAACATTTATCGTTAAATGTTGAAAAATTTATGTGTGCATAAATTAATACACCAGAAGAGAAGATTTTTAAAAATATCTTATNCAAGAGAAGCTCAAGGAAACAGACACAGAGACACACAGGACATTGCAAGAGAAGCTCAAGGAAACAGACACAGAGACACACAGGACATTGCAAGAGAAGCTCAAGGAAACAGACACAGAGACACACAGGACATTGCAAGAGAAGCTCAAGGAAACAGACACAGAGACACACAGGACATTGCAAGAGAAGCTCAAGGAAATAGACACAGAGTTTAAATGAAAGAGCCAAGAAGAATGCTTATTGGAGTCTCAGGAGAGACTGAAGTCCCACGGGCACCTTTGTGCCAGGCCTATGGCCTCCAAAATCCTATTTCCTGAGGTGCCCTGTTTGTGGTCCATTATTAAAGCCACCACAGGAAGTCAATAGATACTTTTGAAGAAGGCTGGCTGCCTCTGAACCTCTGAAAAGATGGCAGAAGATTGAGAAGTCTGACTTTATTTTGTGCTGTAGGGAAGGTATCTGGTGTAGGGTGGGAACAAAGTGCCAAAGTTAAAGTATACTCTAAATCTAGCTATGCAAAGCTGTTGGTCAGCTCAGGGCAGGTTGTCTTGACGGATCACACTGTAAACACCGAGTAGATTGTGCTATTTACTGGAAAAACCTGTTTCTAGTTTTGGTGTGGCTCAGCCTTAGCACACACCTTTAATCCCTCTGGCTGGAATACAAACACAACCTTAGCACATGCCTTTAGTCCCAAATAATGAAGGTAAAGTTAGTTTGCAAAAGGAAGCAGCTGTGTTTGAAAGTGACTTCTAATTAAGGGGAAGACAAAGTGATGAATCAGAGAAAGATTTGACAGAATGAGTTAGAGATAGGATACACCAACTCACATGAGAATGAAAAGGAAAGAGAGACAACATAAGAGAGAACATCCCAGAGAGAAAGGGGGAGAAAGGAAGATTTACTGGGACAACTAAGTGGAGACAGGTTGCAGAAAGAGAACAAGCTATACACAGGTGAAGACAAATGGAGCAAGAGAGTGAGGAGTCAGAAGATTAGAACATACTGCCAAAGTTAGTATGAGGCCAAGGAGAGCAATTTAGGAGAGGCTAGGAGAGTGAACCCAGACTGAATCAGTCAGCTTGGTGAGGAATTTGAACCAGAACAGCTGAGTTGAATCAGCCAGCCAGAGTTCAGAAAGAAAAAGAAGTGGTGAACTTATTCAGCAGTAAGTCTCAAAGGCTGAAAACATTCTGGGCCTAGATAGGATTGTATGGAAGCTAGAAGCTTCCAAGACTAAGACTAGATGAGCAGAGTGAGACAGGAAGCTTGGGAGGCAACAATCACTTCAGGCAAATCAAAGTTACGTTTACAGCAGGTGAGACACTTCAAAGCTTTTACCTCAACAAAAGAGAGGAAGATATTTGGTGCTAGGCCTGAGGTCTTAGTTCGTGAATATACGAATGCGAGCTTAATTCAGATTTCAACCATCTTGAAAGCCCTTGGCCTTAGTAGTGAAACTGATGCTTAGGAATGAGCAGGGAATGAAACAGTTTCCAGCAAACAGATGCATAGATGAGATATTGTTCTCCCAGGCACCTTTCACCTCAGGCCAGGACAACTCATGCTCCACCATGCTTCAGAGTCTACACAGTTCTATTCTCAGGAAGGCCAGAATTCTGTTCTCCAGTCCACGGAGAAGGTAGCAGCCTTGGTTCTGTTTCTGGATTAGATTCCTTCAGCTCCTCAGCCAGCTGCTTATTCAGAGCCCAAGGCTAGTGATTATTAAAAGACTGTTCTACCCTGGTTGAGTGACAAAGGATGCCTACATTTCAGGTGTCTGTCAGAGCTCGTATGAAATCTATCAGCAGGCAAAGAGTACCACTCATCAACCCAGAGAAGAACTAGGTACAGTGGTCTCTCAGCCTCCTCTATGGAATTTACCTGGGTACCAAACTTCAAGGATGCTACAGGCCTTTACATAATGTAATACATAGTATATACAGTAAATTGTATAAGTTGCATATAATCTGCACATATCCTTTTGTATGCTAGCTTGTCTCTAGACAACTCAGAATGCAATGATATGCAAATAGTTATTACAATTGTACTGTTTAGGAGACAGTAAGAATAAAGTCTACACTTACACAGCAGCACAGGCCACAGACATGAACATGGCTTCAGTCGTCTGTACATGCTATGCATATCAACATGGCCTCTCAGCAGTAGCTCTGGCCTCGTTTCCTTCTCAGTACCTCTGCAGAGGATGCTTCCTTGTCATTCATAGTCAGCAGGAGCATGGAGCTCTGCGTGGTGTCTGTCAACAGCACAGACCACAGACATCTACCTGGACTCTAGCATCAGCACACACCACAGACCTCAGCATGGTCTCCAGTGGCCCACAGCAGCACAGAACACGGGCATCTGCATGGCCTTCCGTTGAACTTCTGGGCCACCATGGAGATCAATAAGCTCCCAGCTGTAGCAAAGCCATGTACCCAAACATGTCCCTGGTGGCAGCACAGACCACAGACATCAATATGGACATGCACACAGGCATGGCCTCTCCACAGTGTAGGCCATGTACATGAACACTATCTCTCAGTGGCAGCTCAGGCTTCCCTTTGTTCCTAACCCGCAGTTCTTTAAAAGTAGAGTGACAAGCTCTTTCAAAGCCTGACAAAGTTAGAGACTTCCAGTCACAGGTTGCAGGGTTACACTTGTGTGAAAACTTTAAAAGGGCTTATTGACAGAAAACCACGTGCTTCTCAATTCCCATGGTCTATTATGTACTAAGCCATAATACCGAGGAGACGTGCACTTGGGTACCTCATTTGATTATGAGTGAAAATGCTCACACCAAATGCACTAAAGGTTTTGCTGTTTACCGCAGAATTAAACACCGAACACAAATGAGCTGCAACTCTGCTGATTTTGGAGCCAAAGACTTACAGGTTACACCACAGTGCTTCATCTTCATGGAACAAGGAGCAGCTGCTCTGTCAGGTCTTCATACTAAAAAGCGAAAAGCCCCTCTGCCCCGTTGGTGTTTACATTGCAGGGACAGCATCAGTAGTGGCAGCCCTGTGCATGGCCCCTCTGCCCCGGTGGTGTTTACATTGCAGGGACAGCATCAGTGGCAGCCCTGTGCATGGAGCTGCCTATGGCCCCTCCCCTCTGCCCTGGAATCTCATCTGTCCTTACCTTATTTTCTTTTCTACTCAGATTTTCTCAGTTAATCTTCGCAAGGCTTACTTACCAAGGAAGGTGGAAATAACTAAAGATATATGGGATTCATGACAGAAAGGATGAGTTTATGTATAAGGAGAGATCTAGTTGAATCAGACTGATTCATGTTGCTAACAATATAGCCCCACAGGCTAGGTGATCTATGAAAGAGACAGGGTTGTTCTGGCTCATGCTGCAGAAGTGCAATGGCAAGGCCCTGTGTCTGGTGACGGTATCTCTACTGGTTCCATCCTGAGGCAGAGCGAGACATCACGCAGCAAGAGCCATGGTCTCTGATCCTCTTCTTATAAAGCCCTAGGAATTAAGATGAGGGTCCACCCTATGGCTTTGTCTGGTGCCAATCTCTTCCTGAAGTTCCTGCCTCTGAATGCTGTACAGATTTAGTCCGTGTTCTCTAAGAGTCCCTTAACGGGGGTTACAACTCATGTCATGGAGATGTAGAAGACCTTCAGAAATGATCCCACAGCCATCTAGGAAGTCCCTTCCTGTCTGCTTCCCTCACCCTCACCCACCTATGGCCATCCCCCACTCAATGATTTTCATGAGAAAGGATTTCACAGATTTCTCCATCAAAAGCAAAAAGTCCAGACCAAGTACACCATTCTGTCAGCATAGTCATGAATGACTTCCCTCCATCTATGGGGTGAAAATGAGGACCTGTCAGTAAAGCCAGACAGAGGGTTGTGGATTGATTAAAAATTTGGCTTTGTGTAGAGTTGAGAGCCTTTGGGGCAGCTTCTGGGAACTTGGCATTTGTCACTGGGCTCAGACAAGGAAGTAGGCTCAGATAAGAATAGTGATTACTCTGCTGAATCGCCACCTTATGTGACCTCTCTGCTCACTGCTTTACTTACTACCTAGCATGATCCTTTCGCCTACTACTCTGCTTGATAACTTTCTTGTGTGATCTCTTTGTTTATTACTTCGCTTGATTACTTTGTCTTTGATCTAAGAAACGACCGTGTGTTTCGGATGTACCTAGAAGGATAGGAAAGCAGACAGGGAAAGAATAAAGCTGCTTCAGCCACAGTACTGCCTGGAGTCATGTTATAATTTTGTCTGTTTTTCTTCTTCTTCAATCCTCGCTCTCTCCCTTGAGACCCCGTTGACTGACTGTGAGTTGGCTTCATCAGTGTAGGCATTTTTAAATTTGTATTTTGTACTTAACTAAAATAGGATTGTAATATTTATCCCTCTCATTCCTCACATTCCTCCTACCCATGCCCCTCAAAGTCATGGTCTTTTTTTTTTCTTTATCAATTGTTGTTATATATGCCTATTAATGAATAAACATAGAATCACAACCTGCTGAGGTACTTTGGAAGTCAGTATGGGGAACATTTAAATGGCTAAAAATGAATCTATCATATGGCCCAGTGATACCCCCTGTACTGGCTAGTTTTATGTCAACTTGACACAGCTGGAGTTATCATAGAGAAAGGAGCTTCAGTTGGGGAAATGTCTCCATGAAATCCAGCTGTAAGGCATTTTCTCAATTAGTGATCAAGGGGGGAGGCCCCCTTGTGGGTGGTGCCATCTCTGGGCTGGTAGTCTTGGTTCTATAAGAGAACAGGCTGAGCAAGCCAGGGGAAGCAAGCCAGTAAAGAACATCCCTCCATGGCCTCTGCATCAGCTCCTGCTTCCTGACCTGCTTGAGTTCCAGTCCTAACTTCCTTTTGTGATGAACAGCTGTATGGAAGTGAAAGCTGAATAAACCCTTTCCTCCCCAACTTGCATCTTAGTCATGATGTTTTGTCCAGGAATAGAAACCC
Organism: Mus minutoides; assembly: GCA_902729485.2. Lineage (NCBI taxonomy): Eukaryota > Metazoa > Chordata > Mammalia > Rodentia > Muridae > Mus > Mus minutoides. The sequence continues at coordinate 139,580 of CACVCL010016750.1, read as the reverse complement.
TGACTAAGACACCCCCCTTTGTAATACATCTATCTGAAAGACTTGACATCGTATTCTGCAGACACTGGCTCAATCTTTCTCAATTCTCGTGAATTCACCATACCTAGGGAAAAGAAATAACCTAAATGTCCTCCAACTAATCAGTGAGTGATGCAAAGGTGATGCATATGCACTATGGAATAATATTCAGTTGTTTAAAAAAAAAGTGACTCATGATATGTGCAGACAAGTGGGAAGGACTGGAAATGGTTACCTGAGTGACTTAGGCCTGATCCAGAAAGACAAGCACTGCATGTTCTCCCTCATCTGAGGCTCCTGGCTCCAAATCTTCAGGTGTGGATACATATCCTAAAGGAATCATGGAATCAGAAATGTGAAAGGGGCCATGGGGTGGGAAGATTTAGAGAGGAGAACAGCGGTATGTAAGTGGTATAAGAGGGAAATGGGAAAGTGGAGAGATGATGGGGGGATGGGGAGATAATAATACAGAGAAAGAGAGGCAAGGAAGAACAAAAACACTATAGGTACTTCAGAAAGACATGGGCAATCGATATTTATAGCTAAAATTTATACCTAAAATTATGACACATAAAGTGAGATTATGCCACTTGAAGTAATAATACTCCATCTGTGAACTATATAGTTCACCTCAGGAAAAGCCCTGTACTAAGCATGGAATTCTTGTCATGGGACCACAAGAGACTCTTAAGACAGATAGGCCATTGCTCTTGCCCGAAGAATCCTCCCAGAATCTGAAGGGAAGTCTCTATTGCTGAAAACACCACATACATTTCTTAGACAGGGGCCTCAGAGCATTTGAGCTGGAACCAACTTGAAAGTCCTCCCTGAGGCCCAGCTCCCATGTAGGCATTTTTTAAACATCCTCCAAGTCTGATTTGGTTGTTTTTGTTGTTGGGTTGGTTTTGGTCTTTTAGAAGGCCCAATAAAGAGATAAATATTTTTTCTTAAATTTTCTTTTATACTAGTTCTTGTGTTTTGTGGGAATCCTAACAGTGGGAATGGGAGCTATCTGTGACTTTTTGATTATTTGTGGGACACTTTTCCTTCTACTTGGTTGCCTTGCCCAGCCTTGATGTGAGAGGGTACTTAGTTCCTGGTCTTGTTGTAGCTTGTTATGCCATGTTTGTTTAATGTCCCCGAGAGACCTGCTCTTTTTGGAGGGGAGGAGAGAGTAGATCTGGGAGAGAGGAGGGGAGATAAAAGAGAGACACTGGGGGAGGAGAGGAAGGGGAAATTGCAGTCAAGATGTAATACATGAGAGAATTAAAAAAAAAAATCTCTTATACATTTTTGTTACTCGATAGCACCATGATCTGTATCCTGGTACACCTTACCTTAAACTGATTTTTCCTAATGCATTCCCATTGAACCATAAACATTATCAGACAGGTCTATCAGCTACACACTGCTTCAGTCCATTTGGAGACTGGTTTGTTTGTAGTCTGGACTGTTATAAAGCAGTTTAAGTACAACCACCTGTTAGCATGCACCACTACAACTTAGAAGGTAATACATTTTAATACAATGAACTGGCTATTATAAGTCAATAACCCTCACCTCCAAATGTATCTCCAAAAAAATTAAACAGGTAAATTGAGAAGAACAAGCTTGTTATGTTTTCTTCCCCTGAGAGGAATCTGATTTTAACAAAGCTGTTACTGCCCAAGAGCTGCTTTCTGGAAATTCACAAAGGAAGATTTGTAACTAATTAGGTCCCCTTTGCTAAAATTAAGGCACAAATGAATCACAAAATTGACCCTTTTAAATGTAGCATCAAAGATGTTTGCAGATGCTGACAACAGGAAAACAGATGACAAATGGGAAAAATTGGAACAAATGCAATAAGACAAACATTTAGGGCTGGAAAATGTGGATAAAATTAAGATGAGATCAAAGGAAATGGAACTTCAGTAGTTGGAAATCAAACAAGGGCTGAACTCAAGTGACTATTTGTCTTTAGCTTGAGGGTTGTAAAACTACTGCCTAAAGAAAATATTTTCTCCCACTATGATGTAAAACAACAGGAGAATGGGATTTTGCTCTCTTATGTACAAAGGAGAGTTTCTCTTTCTTTTGATTTAAATACTTTAATAGAAATCATGGTGATGTGAATAATGGTGACTCATATACCTGAATACTTTGTTTCCCAGTTGGTGGCATTGTTTGCGAAGGATTAGGGGGTGTGGCTTTGTTGGAGTCACTGGGTGGGCTTTGAGGTCTCTAAAGACTTTGCACTATCCCCAGTGTGCCCTCTTTCTCTACCTCCTGTTTGTGCATTAAGATGTGAACTCTCAACTATACTTACTGCCATGCCTTTGTTCAGCCATGTGGACTCTGGCCCCCTGAATCTGTAAGTGCAAATTAAGCACTTACTTTTATAAATTGTCTTGGTCATGGTGTATTATCACAGCAATAACTAAGTAACCAAGGCATTTGATTCTAAAAGTATTTAGAGGACCATTTTTCATTGTTTGGCAGTGATTCTAGGTCTCTAATATTATCTCAACAGGTAAACCTACTGCAATTATTTTGCTAAGTGGAGAGAGTATCAATAGCCTTTTAACTTTAGATCTCTATAACCGCAGGTTAGTGCCAATCTGAGATGTCACCAGAGAAGCTGCTTCCTGCCGTGGATGGTAGCTAACAGACCATCTCACAACAGTTCACAGTGCTGAGGGAGAACATCTTTAAATCTGGCTTAATAAGCAACAACTTTTGCGAAGAAAAGTTTTGTCAATGACAACATGATCACTGAGGGGGCTGATGGGTAAAAATTAACTTGAAAACTAGAGAAACTAAACTTGGATTCTTATTGTTTCACTATAGTCATATGCATCCTTTATATCCCCTGCGAGTCATCACAGTCTCCTCCCAGGGTTCACTCACTTCTCCTTCCTTCAGGCAGTTCTCTATGGAGTCACCACATCTCCAGTTTTTATCAGTTCCTCTCACTGGTGCACCACCCAAGAGCCTGTCTTACATTTGAGACATTGCAAAAAGTTCATTCCTACCTTCACTGCCTAAGGTCTCAATGGTCAGTTTTGACTCCAGAGTTAGCACCTGGTCACATCTCAGTGCTGCTACCCAGCTTTGTGAACTCACCAGTATGCGGCCTTCCTACTGACAAATAAGAATAACGCTATCTACCACAGTGGGTGAAATAAAACTATTTGTTCCTCCAAACTAGGGCAGAGGGTGAGGAAAGCTTTGAATGACATTGCTGCTGAGGTTTCTGTAGTTAGTAGTAACATGAACATTGATTTTGTGGTTTTTGTTGTCTTTTGATAGTCCTCAGAAGGCCCATTATTTTTTCAATAAAACAACCTTGAAGAGTCAGAAAGTGTGAAAATACATCAAAACAGACACTCATTCAAAACCACTACATTGGTCTAAGTCTGAGTAGGTTATGTGTCTATGTATAGCATTTAAACGGGATTTGTCTCAATTCTGAGCTGATGGAGCAGACTGAGATCAATATAAACCTAAGGAAGTGTTGGATAGATATCACCTCCAGGGTGCACTTTGCCTAGCACTGTCAAAGTGGGTGAAGGGTGAGGCACAGGAGGGTCTAGATTAGAGACTCACAGTGCCTCTATGACCTGTAGGCAGGAGTGACCATGAGAAGGGAAAACTGGCACAAAAGAGTTCTGCAGGGAAGGTCCTTACAAGGAGGGTGCTACCCAGAAGACATAATAGAACAGAGAACAGGTAGGAGCATTCCACAGCAGTGAAATCATGGCTTAGTATGGGGTGTGAACAAGGGGAGCCAGAGGGTGGAAGGGACAAAGGAAAGGACATCTGTGAGGAAAAGGCTCAGTGACACAAATGGTAGTCATACAAGAACTCTGAAGGAAGTGACAGCACCTGGGGATAGTGTGAGCCAGAGGAAAAGCTGTGGAAAGCTGAGGCTAGTAGCCAAATGAACAGCCTGTCTGGAGACATAGCAGCCACACGAGGAAGACCTGAAAGGCACCATTTTCAGCCTGGCCTCCAGCGTCAAAGGGAAAGCAAGGATTTCAGGATTGCCTTTTCAATGTAGGACCAAGAGTTATAAACCATTCTTCATAACACACCGGTTTTACCAAATCAAGATCATTAGTTACAAATATAATGGCAAAAATGAGAGGGAACATAGGGAAAAGATTGCAATACATATACGCAGATATACAATCAGAGGAAAGTTCACAGCTTTGAGTGACGACAAAGAGATGAAGGAGATAAATGAAGTAACCCACCCACTGGAGCGAGGACCACACCTTAGAAAGAAGGAGGCACCTGATTAAGAGGAGCAGAGAGGGAATGGAAGCAGGGATGGGCAGGGAGCAACTGCCATGGAACTCTGAATGCAAATTCAATCAGAAGGATGCCCCTTGTAAAAAATTTTTTAAAAAGTATGGATAATTCTCAAGACAAAAAAACAGACAAAGCAATAATGATTTTAAAAATCAGGAAAATTGTCTTTAAAATTACAGAGACAGCCTTGCAAGAATACCATTGAACAATATCTTATAATGAAGTTTTTCAAATAAAAAGAATTATTCCTGAGAATATGTGTGTTTGGACAAAAGGAGCCAAGGGAAAAAGAAAGAAAGAAAAAGGAAGAGTCTCTTGAGAAAAGCTATACCCCATAATGATTAGGGGTGAGGCTATTTTTTTAGATGGAATCTTTGCATATGCAAAGAAAAAGGCATCCCATGGATTTGCAAATTGTTTAGACATAAAAGAATTGTCAGCTCTCTGGATGGAGCTGACAAAAATATCATCAGGCCCATGAGCGCTAAGATTGTAAGCCAAACCAGTGCCCACACTGTCCAGGAGAGGCAGAGCTGAGCATGTTCAGTTACATATGGCAAGCCATGCAAGCCATAAAAGTTCACTGATTGCATCAACACAAGATTACTCCAGTTGGGGAATCAACTAATAGAATTTTTAACATTAAGAAATCCAACTGTGATGTTTTTATTTCTTGCAAGAGTTTTACATAAAAAAATTTATAATATTTTTTTAAATCCACTTAATGGAGAATACAGAATCCAGGAACTAAGCATAATGGGCACATCAGAAGTCACACATGGTAGGCAGATGAAGAAGAAATAGCAGTTCAGGGTCAGTCTTGATTAAATAGTGAGTTCAGAGCCTGCTTGGCTACATGTGACTTTCTCAGAAAGGAGAGAGAGAGAGAGAGAGAGAGAGAGAGAGAGAGAGAGAGAGAGAAAGTAGTACAAAATTATGTTTGTGAGTAGAGACAGAGAGATAGGGATGGAGGATGAGGAAGAGAAAAAGAAAAAGAAAAGAGTGCTTGATATATATCAAGTATACTTGGTTGACAAACATAACTATTGCAAGCTATTTGAACAGAGAAGAACTCACCAAAGAAAAGGCAAAGATGGCAAATTCATAACCAGTATCCTAATAACACAGGAACATTTTATACCATTTCTTGAAAATACAAACAAAAAAGTCAATGTTGTACTGTAGAGAGTATAGTAAATTGTTATGAAAAGAAGTCAGACAGAAGAACTACATATACATAATGAAAATAGAGTTTGAAGTTGTGAAAACATCCTCATGAGAGAAAATGTTGTTCTATATGCAAAAGTATTAGAATTGATAAATATACATACTCAATATATTATAATATAAAATAACTGACATGCCTAAAATATTATCGTTGATACGTATAATTGTCAGAGGAAAGGAAAGAAAAAGTCAAGATAAAGACACCAACCCACCCACAAAACGTTCAACCCAGAATTTATCCTGCCTTTAAGATGCAGATACCAGAGTTAAACATTGACTGAAGAGCTGGAAGAAGGATGGAGGTCTCTGAAAGGGACAGGGACTCCACAGGAAGACCAACAGAGTCAACTAACCCAGACACATGGGCTGGTCCTGGGTCCCACCCCACATACGTAGCGGACATGCAGCTCAATCTTCATGGGGGTCCAAAGCATGCATGTTTTATTTACTATGTCCATTTCTCTCAAACGAACATAAATAGTAAATGGTCAAAACCTCAAGGTATCTCCTCACTTTGGGCCTTCAAAAATGTGACTGAAACTCCAAAAGAATAAGCTCAGATGATAGTATGCATATTTTAATAGTTTTCTGGTGAACTGGTCATTTGCGATGACGATGACAAGAGCAATATGAAATAGTAAGCCTGTCATTTTCAAACTCATTATGTCAAAGTTAGAGCTCTAGCACTCTAGGATACTATTTTTTCAAAGTTGGAGAGAAATCTACTTTCTGTAGAACTTAAGTGTTTTGTTTTTACTAAACTCTAGAAAAAAAAATCTCTCAACTTCATGTAAAGTTCAAAAACAAGCTCTACAGACAAATATAGATAGAAAAAAGAAGAAAGAAATGTTCTCAAGCTCTTGAGAAGTCAGGGTTCTGTCTCAAGAGAAACACCCTGTTCTGGATAATTACACACTCACAGGGCATGAAGGCACTACAGATGCTAATTCTGAGGATGAGGAATTCTGTGAATACCAGAGATATGTGGCTGGATAATACCTGACAAACCTTAGGAACCCACGAAAGAGTAGTGTTTTAAATTTTTTTCAGAGAAAATAAGCAGGCATGCATTTTGTGTGTGAGTTTTAATGTTTGATCACTACTCAAATCTTATATATAAGCACGTATTATGTAATATTTTTAAAACCATTAGTTATGGAGCACTCAATGATGGGAGCCATTTTGGACAGTGGCTTCCCATCAGTCGCTCATATGCTGAGCATCGCAGCATGCACTTACATAAACGTTGCAGGTATAGGACAACATTTGATGTGGTCTCTGGAGGCAAAGGATGAGGTGGCTGCTAGCATAAGAGGACATAGTGTTTTTCAGCAGGTTGATAGATATGGTAGATGGATGGATGGATGGATGGATGGATGGATGGATGGATGATTAGATAGATAGATAGATAGATAGATAGATAGATAGATAGATAGATAGATAGAGCATATTCTAAAACATATAATACAGTAATAACATATAATACAGAGTTGCTTGTGACCTTCATTAAGTATGATCCATCTATGTACTTATATTCTTATACTTTCATACTATAAGCATCACAATTTTTAGACCAGTATCACAGTTCTATTCATGAGGCATCACCAATAAGTGGTGGCTTTCACTATGACACTGAGACAATTGTCATCTCACCAGGGGGAAAAAATCTTCATCTTTATTAAAAACCTTCCAGGACCACCATCATGTATGTTACACAGTGCCTGACTGCATTTGGGAAATGATGTGCCACCATGATGTGTTCACAGTTAAGGAGATTTAGCATAAAAAGTGAGCCAAGGGTCAGAGAGACGGCTCAGTGGTTGAGAGCACTTGCTGTTCGAGCAGAGGAAATAGGTTTGGTTTCCAGCATGGCAGGTCATAGCTACCTGTAGCTCCAGCTCCAGGGCACCTGATGCCCTCATCTGGCCTTTGTAGGCACTATGGTGCACAGACACACATGCAGGCAAATGCTTTTATTATACATAGAGTAAAAAATATTTTTAAAAAGAAGGCAAATGCAACTCCTCAGTTACCTCAGTGTATTCACACTAGACTGAAGTGGCCCCTTCTTACCTCAGTGTTGTCACACTGGACTGAACTGGAAGAATTCCAAGGAGACAAATGGCAGATAGCATAAAGCAACACAGGCAAGCTGATAAGTAAAGGAAGCAACTTGGCCAAAACACTCGAGCATAAATCTATTTGCAGTCACCCACACACTGCAATGAGTGCAGGGACAGGAGCTACTACTCAATGTCAACAAACTAAATGGCTTAGTGTGTACATCTCATCAAAGCTTCAGTCGACTCTGTGAACATCCGTGGCCCCAGTCAGCTCCTCAGATTTCTTTCATGCTCCCATTAATATGTAGTTCGTGAGACTGGCTTACTTCTAAGGACAGCTTATGGCTCTAGGGAAGATTTTTTAAAAGTTGAAAAGATACAATCCTGTTTCATTACTTATGTCTGATGCCCTTGAACCACTACCAAAAGACGTGTTCACATCAAAAGCCAAAGTCAGATTCAATCACCAACACCCACCTAGTCTCAGAGACCCTGGGAAGTTCCTCAGAGACCCTGGAAGTTCCTCTTCATTTTCTGGCATCTAAAACTTTCCTTCTAAATACAGGTTGTGGACTTAGTGACTCAGAGAGGTCAAGGCACTCTTTCACGAAGTGTCTGATGCTTGCCCAGATCCTGGCATGCTACAGAACTGCCTGGAGGGCCCTGGCCTTTCTTCTTTCTGTAAATCTACATGATTTTAATTGCCCTATACTGTTCCTAATTCTTAACTACTTTTTCTTCTACAGAGACATTATTAGCTTAAGGCCAACAGCATCTCTGAACTCAGACTTTAGTTTCTTCTTAAATCAACACAGTTAGCAGAGTCCCTGGGACATCAGCCACCCGTGAGTGATTTACTGTAGCTCTACATGCTGACACACAGTGATCGAACTGTCTTCAGAGCTGGGAGAGGGACAACATTAGTTCTCAGGAAACCAATTTAAGTCTCTTTGACAACTTCAGAGGAATTCTGATGTTTGACCAAATCCCAGTCCGGGAAGACAAGGCTTCATTCTGCCTCAGCAAACCACACCAAACCACCAAGTTCCATCACGCTGCCATTCCAAACAGTAATCTGTGTATTCCTGTCACTTTACTGTACCCAGTGACACCAGTCCACAGCGTCCCATTGCCAGACAGCACCAAGCAATACCAATGTGTGAGGTGGAGAGAAAAGACATTTATTTCATCCACCATCACTGTCTTCTTATCAAGTTCTAAGTGGGATGATTTTAAAAGGGGGGGGGGGCCTGAATCACTATCCTGCTTATTTCCTAACATTGAAATAAAATAATTTCTAAAATTCACAATTTGTAACAATGAGGTTTCTCATCTAAGATCTATGTCTGCTCTAATTCTATTATAAGTCAAATTTATCAAATATGGCCTCAGGTGATCTCTCTTGGGAATGTCTTTACCTTCCTTATTCTTATTTCTAATTTCTAGAGTTGGTCAGGAGACTGTAGGGGAAACAGCCTGAGAGGTATCTTTGTCACTGTTCCAGTGCTAGGAATAGACACTATGACCAGAGCTGTTTATAAAAGAAAGCATTTAATTGGCTTGCTTACAGTTTCAGAATCTGAACCCATCATTACCTAGCTGGGCAGTGTGGCGGCTGGCAGGTAGGCATGGCACTGCACCAGTAGCTGAGATCTAACATTCAGACCCACAGACAGAGGCAGAAAGAGAGACTGGGGCCTGACGTGGGCTTTGAAACCTCAAAGCCTACCTTCAGTGACACACCTCCTCCAACAAGGCCACACTTCCTAGTCCTTAAAAGCAGTCACCAGCTGGGAACCAAACATGCAAACACATGAAGCTATGGGGAACATTCTCATTTAAACCACCATGTAGAGTCAGTCATTCTAAGAGACTCAAGTCTCTTAGAACACAGTCCTCATGAGATTTTCCATGTAGTGCTTCTCTTTTCCAGGGCTTCTACAATACAAGATGTCATAGACCATACAGCTTAAACAGCAGTAATAAATTGCCATATAGATCTGTAGAACGGAAATACAGGGCAAGGTCTGCAGGAGTATCTCTTCCTGGGAGGTTTCTCTCCTTGGCTTACACATAGTATCTTCTCCACAAGTCCATACATAGTCTTCTCCACATATCTCCTTGTAATAATACAGTCATACTGGGGTAGGGTTAATATTAACATTCTCATTTTAAAACCAACTCTTTAAAGACACTACTTCAAAATTTAGTCCATTTATGAATGGTTAGGGCCTAGAGCCTCATTCTGAATTTTTAAGAACAAATGACTAGATGAATCAACCCAGAGCATGTAGGGAAGTATCACTATTGCAGTTTATCCTCATGGAAAGTACAGGTTTCAGACAGGGATGCACACCTCAGCTAACTAGCCTTTCAAAAGCAGAAACAGATAAAGAAGATATGGTTTTTTTTCTCTTTATTAGATATTTTCTTCATTTACATTTCAAATGTTATCCAGAAATTTCCCCTTACCCTCCCGCATCCCCGCCCTGCTCCCCTACCCACCCCCTCTCACATAATGGCCCTGGCGTTCCCCTGTACTGGGGCATATAAAGTCTGTATGACCAAGGGGCCTCTCCTCCCAATGATGGCCAACTAGACCATCTTCTTCCATATGTGCAGCTAGAGACATGAGCGCAGGGGGAACTAGTTAGTTCATGTTATTCTTCCACCTATAGGGTTGAAGACCCCTTCAGCTCCTTGGGTACTTTCTCTAGCTCCTTCCTTGGGAGTCCTGTGTTCCATCTAATAGCTGACTGTGAGCAACCACTTCCGTGTTTGCCAGGCACTGGTATAGGTTTTCACTTGACAATAAAGAGTGAAATTATGCCATTTCCTGTAAAATAAACACAATTTGGAGTGCCTCACATTAAGAAAACTGAATCAAAAAGACAAACGTTACATGTCTTCTCTCAGATGTGGAGCTGGGGTTATACACACACAAACACACTATTTGGGAAGAGGAAGTAGATTAGCAGAGGAGACAGATGGAGGAGGGTGAAGAGGAATGAGTGTGATCAGAAGACATAATGTAACTGTCTGAGTTAGGGTTTTACTGCTGTGAACAGACACCATGACCAAGGCAACTCTTACAAGGACAACATTTAATTGTGGCTGGGTTACAGGTTCAGAGGTTCAGTCCATTATCATCAAGGCAGGAACATGGCAGCATCCAGGCAGGCATGGTGCAGGAGTAGCTGAGAGTTCTACATCTTCATTTGAGGGCTACTAGCAGAGTACTGGCTTCTAGGCAGTTAGGATTAGGATATTAAAGCCCAGTGACAGGCCTACTTCAACAAGGCCACACCTCCTAATAGTGCTACTCCCTGATGCAAGCATATACAAGCCATCACAGTAACTGAATAAAAATGTAATTATGAAACCCATAAATTTGTCCAATGAACCCACTAATAAGGTAGACGTGGGAAACTCCTCTTTTCTTATCTATGTAGGATCTCACTTGTTCAGAAAGGGGATGCAGTTTCTTTGTCACCAGGCAGATACAACACGGCAAATCATGTAATGGTATTCCCACATTTCTTCCCTAACTTCTTCTTTCACAGCAACTGCTTCACTTTACCGGACTAGCAGCAAGATAGATAGCAGCTATCCAGGCTGGGATGGAGGTGAGTAACTTTGAGTTACAGCTTGAAGTAAACTACTTTTCTGACAAGAAAAATGAAAGAGTGGCCATGGGCCACCTGAAGTTCTTCTCAGTATCTTATTAATAGTGCATATGGGTGTAGAATCTGGACTGTGGCAGAGAGCAGCACGGGGGAGATCAGGGGGGAAGAAGTGAGGAGGGGAGAGGAGGAAGAAGGGAGGAAGGGAGGAACGGTGTAGGCTTCTTATTTTCTGAAAAGCAAGAAACTAGCAAGTAATTGCATAGCGTGAATCAAACAAAAATCTAAAAAGCTATGAGTCAAAAAAAATCAGTGGTGATTTACAAATACTAATTTTAAACTCTGTCTTATATAATGATAACAAATGCCTGTATAATTCTTTTTCTCTGTACACTGGGATATTTTCTCCAGTTCTTGGTACAGTAGTTTTTTTTTTTTTTTTTTTTTTGCATGTTCCATACATTTGAACATATCACTAAACTAGCCTAGTCCAATTCATTCACATTCAAGACACGGGCTTTTCTGCTTCCTTGCAGTGCAGTTACTATAATTTATGGTTTCAAAGGTTTTACAAAACTCTTTCTTTCTTACATATAAAGCCTAAGAATAAGATGAGTTTGACTTATGAGGGTAAAACAAGTTAAAGATTCAATTTACACAAAGAACAGAAGAAAGCAAAATTTAGGTTCTGTCTATCAAGAAAACTTAGAATGCCTGTTGAACAACCAAACCTACTGTTCAAGCTAATCAGCAGATCCTCTTGTTTCTCTAGGTCAGCTAAGGGTAACATGATTTCTTTTCTTCTTGCATTGTCTTTTGAAATACTCGCCTGTTAGAAGCCTATTAAAGACATATCCAGTATGTGCCAGATGCCTCTGGAAGATACTCATGAAAGGGTCGAGCTAAATGCATTCATTAACCATATATCTATATGCATTTCTTCTCCCAGAATTATGCTAAGTAAGCACTCATGTTTCAACTAGGAGCAAACATTGTTTCTACTGCCCCTCCATCCTCTAATGCCCAGGATGTTCTTGAGACAAGGAGGAGTTTTGCAACTGGCATGTAGAGTTAAAGCCTAGAGAACCTGCTCCAGCTGGAGAACTCCTTCAGTCAAGAATACCTGGTTTACCCTATCAATAGCACACAGAGTTGAAAATAACCCCTCATAAATGGAAATAAATTCATAAATACACCCTGGGAAATAAGTAGAACCCTCCCAATCAGCCTAAATTGTCAGTTAGTGAAATTGTTGCTCTCCATATTAGTGTGAGGTTGATTCATTATATACAACATCTACTTGATACAAATTGGCAACAAACTGAGAAAAGAGTAGCCAGGATGCTCCACAACATAGGAACAGATCTGGCATAGTGTAGAATGTTAGCCAGAGGCAGGATTTGGAGGGATAGTGGACCAGCAGAGAGCAGCTAGTAAAAAAAGAGGGAGGTGACAGGTAGGTACAGAAAAAAAGAGAAATAGGGTGAAGGAAGCCGATAGGACAGTGGGATCACATGTGGGAAAGGAAGGAAGATAATCAGAGATCAGGGAAGAAAGAGTTACTTAACACAACCTCCTCTGCCATTATCACTATGGAGAAAAGCAATATTAGATACCAGGAATTTGTCTCCAGACACATGTACAGATTAGAGCTCACATTTCAGTGCCTTTTAAAGAAAACAAGCAAATGGGTGTTTTAAGCTGTATCCAGGGACAATAATATTAGAATTCAGGAAATTTCTCTACCCACAGTTATCAGGTGGCTCTTTCTCTATACAGAAGACATCACATACTCAATCGCTATGATGGCATCGGGGGTTAGGAATGGGCAAAAGCATCTCAGAGTGTTATCCTATTAGAGAGGACTACAAACTTGAAGAATGTTTAAAATCAGCATCCTCCAAAGAGAGGGGTGGTCTGCTGATGACTTCACATTTAATCCTAGCATGAGTATCATATGGTGGTAGCCTCCATGCTCACAGGAGCCATCCCAGATCTGTGAGACATGATCTATGTAGAGGAATTTTAATCCAGCAACATGATGAGATTAAATTGATCTGGCAAGAGATGACATCCAATGACCTTCTAGGCCTATGAGATCCTGTTAAAATGCAGACATGTCTTGAATTACAGTATGATCTGGTTGGAATATAGATACCCCTCGGTACACATCTTTAATCTCAAACAATGTAGGTAATGTTGGTTTGTAGAAGGAAGCAGGGATGTTTGGAAGGGAGATCTGATTGGAGGGCAGTTGAGTTCAGTCCAGTCAGTGGAGGCAGTTGAGTTCATTCCTGAGTTTACACAGTTCAGTGCAGGTTAGCTGAGGTAGGTGAAGCCAGAAGGAGTCAGAAGATTTGAACAAATTGCTGGAGTTAGTTTGAGGCCAAACAGAGCAATTTGGAGAGAAGCTGAGAGAAGCCAGATTGAATCAGTCAGCTAGGAGAGGAGTTTGAGCCAGAATGACTGAGTTGAACAATCCAGTCAGAGTTCAGAAAGAACTAGAAAGGATGATCTGATTAAGCAGTAAGCTTCCAAGACAACAATTATGTCAGACAGATGAATGTTACTGTTACAAATCCACTTCCAGTAGCAAGGTGTGAGGATGGTGCTGACACCCCATCATTTTCTGACCTCCGGGTCAGATTCCTTGCCTCCTACTTTCATTAAATTGTGACCATGCATCTGTCTAACTAGCCTTTGGAAAGCACACAAGAACAGAGCCTTAGGCAAGGGAATGTGTCTTTGAGGAGCAGCAACAAGGGCATCATGTATAGAAAAATTAAGATCAGGCCGAAGGCTCCCACTTAGGAAGAACAGCTGTAAGGAATGAGGGAAACAGCCTCGTCACTGGTGACAGCCAGCCACTGAGGAGAGCAGTGGCCTCCTTGACACATGAAAGAGTGAGTCTTGGAGAACTGGTACCCTCACCACTCTCGTTGTGTAGCCTCAGAGTTCTGCTGAAGCTGAGCGTGTACCTATACTTGCCCGAGCTTGATTTGAGTAGATACAGAGGCTGGAACTAGGAGATGTTGTTCATGTCCCCTAAGATGAAGCCCCTTATTGCCTGGAATGAATTCACCTTCTGAGTCAGACATTATGCACAAGATTAAGATTTTATCTAGGCCTGAGAGATTAAATTATGAAGTAATGGAACTAATAACTACCAAAGTGGTCAAAGTTAGAAACCTGATTTTGAGCTAAATCATCTAAAACCTTTAATTCAGCCTATAACCCCAATCTAGAATCCTTTTTGAATAAACTATGATTTTGTGCACATTCCTACTCTTAAAGACCATTCTTTGTACAATGATACCAAATAGATTTCCACTGTTTTAAATATTACTTGACAAATTGATAGAAAATGAAAGGATTTAGCAACAGAACTGAACTGCAATGATTCTTCCACAGGTCAGAAAGGAGTAGAGTTCGATTCAAGCCCAAGTTGTGAATATTGCACACATGAGCTTAATTCTTGCTTTATTCTATGTTCATTCATTCTGAGTTTCCACATTAGAATTTCTTCCTTCAAATCTCATAAGGCCCCAGGGTATGCTCTTTTTTTTTTTATTGGCCCATGTTCTTTATCTCCTTTCCGCAGTGACAGTTCCATGGAGGAAGATACTCAAACATTACAAATCTCATTCAGTAATGTGAAATAGATCCCAGGAGCAGCAGGCTGGCTGCTGACAAGCTGCACTGGGGTAAGCATTTAAATGCACACTGCTAACACCCTCAATGTACAGTCAAAAGGCTTTGTGATGAAGCCAAATGAAATTGTCTTAGAACTATCAACTTTTTAAAAGAAACAGAGATATGCACATCACGACAGGACAAAGATGCAACTCACAGCAGGGTCTTTATTCTATTCAAACTAGCTCAGGCCCCTTCAGTGCACCACCGTGATGCAGGACAGTTGGGGTGTGTGTGTTGGGGGGGGAGGGGGAGTCCCGAATGTCTATTGAGGCAAGGCTTTATATAGTAAGTAGCAAACAGGAAATACATGTCCAAGCATCTAATTGGAAAGCTATTATGGCCTGTAACATAATTGGCTGGTGCTGGGAGTCATATCATAAATTTAACTTCTGCTCTCCTCTGCACTGTCGTTAGGTAGGGGGTAGGCTTGTAACTAGGGGGTGCAGGTTTGTTGGGGGGAGACTGGACTTGTTGAGGGTGTAACCTGGAAACATTGGTCTTGTTGGGGATTAACCTAGAAACTAGAGCTAGGCTCAGGTTTTGTTGGGTGGCAACTTGGAAACTAATGCTAGGTACCAGCCTGCTAGTTTACCTGAGTTCAAACTTAGGTCAGGGTTTCTAAAATGGAGTCTAAACTTAAAAGATTTGGAATCTCACCAGCACTTGGCCTCACATTCACAAATCCATACAGAGCCATGCACATACTTAAAAAAATAAAAAATAAATCTTAAAAAATAAAGAAGTATGTATGAAACACACAGGAAGCCCTTAAAGACCTCTATACCTGACTAGAGTACATCAAGACAGGCCACACCCTGAGGACTTCCTTAATGGTAAGGTGAAATGGTAGAAATCTAAATCCAGCCATGGAGCACTGGAGAAAGCAGGACTTGTAGAAGAAGTAGAAGAAAGCTTTGACATATTAAACTATTTTTATGCGTGTGTTTGTATGTACATGTCTGTTCTTCCCTTTATTTCCCATCAACTCCAGATGTAAACAGATATTTGTCAATTATTCAACTAACTTACCTCAAGATGTAACAGGGTGAATGTATCAGGCTATGAGCTTTTTAAGGCTCTTTATTTTTTCTTCCTTATGTATGTGCATGACTATGTCCATATGCTTGTGTGCATGTGTATACTTGTGGAAGCCAGAGGACAACCTCTGGTGTTATTCCCCAGGCGTGATGCACTATTGTGGTAGAAGGGGGCAGGAGCTCTCACTGACCTGGAGCTCTCCCAGTAAATTAATCTGATTGGCAGCAGGCTCCAGGGACCCCTGTAAGGTCATATCTCCAGCAGCATGTTAGAGATATGACCATGCAAGTTAGTCATATGTCCATGGCCAAGAGAAGCTTCAGGTTCAGACAGGAAGACTTCCTTGGGGCAGGCTCTGGATGGTGGAAAGGGGCTGAGAAAGATGGAAAGCAAGTCCAGTGTAGATATGTCTCACAGCACCTGAGCCTTGCTCACATGGATGACAGGCCAAACGCCAGGGAAAGAAAATGCCTAGAGTGTCTGTCTCTATCATCTAAGACTCAATAGCTCCCAAAGCTTCCATAGCCTAGCACTAACAGCTTAAAGAACCATTTAACCCAAAGGAGATACCTAGACAGTCCTGAAAGAAATGTCAACAGCTACCAGCACAAGTCTTGTCCTGAGTCTATGCTTGAACTCCTGTGCTTTGTAACATCTGGAACCACTGGAATATTCCAGTACAACTCATAGAAGACAATGATACCTCCTATGGTTAATGACCATACAGGAGCCATAATGCTCTCAGAGAGAGGCACACCTGTCACCTTCTGCAGCCCAAACAATTCCATCTGCTCACACTTTTCTTGTAAAACGCTGACCATGGCAGTCAGCTAAGCTCACACCCAGAGGCTCAGTTTGAAACCTTCTCCTAGAACTTAATGAAAGAGGGGCCTGAAAGAACTTGACCATAAATAGCCTGCCTTTAGCTGTGCAAGCTCCTAGCCGGGGTGTATCATCGTTTGAAGGGAGCCTAGAAATACGGAAATAAACTTCAAAGTCCAAAGAGGAATCAAAGACGAGCCCATGGAATATTCTTCAAATGAAATTAACTGGCCGGCAAAGGCTGTCTGACTGTCAAGTTCCAGAACTGGATTGGGAGCAAGCGTATCACAGGGGCAGCAGACAGGGGCTGGTTGCTGGCTGTCATTTTCCCTCCGTTCTCAGATAGGAATCCTTGAGATGCTGTGACTCATGCAGATCCAATTTTGTTCACTTGGCTTGCATCTCGCCTACCAAGTTTTCTTTCACAAAAGTGGAGGCGCCATTTTCTTTAAGGGGAGCTTACCACATAAGAAAAAAATCGCAGAAAAAAAAAGAGTGAATGAGAATTAATTTGCTCAGAAGACAACATAAGCACTGAACAGTGGGGAAAGCATTCCAGAATCCTAGCCTGCTTCCCAGGATTAGTACAGACATGGAGGCTGGAGAAGAAGCCACTACTACCACTTTGCTAGTCCAGAATAGTTCTCTTACTATATTCTAATCTTACTCTTATACCTACAGGATGGTGAAGCTACCACTCCTCATCAAATAAACTTCTCTTTACAGAATCATAGGAAGCCCCAGTTCAACACAATGCAGAGATCACAGGACTGTGAGATGACCAGCCCTAATCAATACATTCACACCACCGTTCCTGCATCTGTGACTCAGGGATCATTGTAGAAAATGGGTTAGAAAGTCTGCTGTGACACAGTGTCTGGGGGTGTGGAAGTCAACCTTGCAAAAAAGAACGTGTGATGGAAAGCAAGGTGTCAGAGGCTCCTGGGACTCCTCAGAGGGTCCTGATCTGCCACACAGGCATTAGATCTAAGATGGGTCCCAGCACACTGGTAAGACAGCAAAGGGAACTAAGGTCAGGTGGCCTTTACCTATCGTCATGGAAGTCCTTACAGGTGACAAGATTCTCCTCCCTGCCCCCACTCCTTCTGAGTTACCTTATTAGGCAGGGCTTTCATTTGGAGCACAGTAATGGTGTAGTGAGGTACGATTTGGGGATTGGTTCAAACACTTTATATAAGCTTTTGGGCTGTGCAATAAACTCAGATCTGCACCCTGATGCTGGTCTCCTGAATCAGATTTCCCGGAATTTGTCATGTGACTCCATTGACTCTCCCTGAACCACTTCCCCATCCTCTGTCCTGCTCTTACAACACAGTCTCTACTGCAAATGGTTGCATAAATAAGACCTGAATATTGGCAATGTCCATGAATATGCTAACATAGAAAGAGGAAATTTTCATGGGGTCCCACACCTAGACAAAAAAACTACAGGCAACTAATGGCCGCTGGGAGATAGAGAATTAGCCTCTCCTGGGAATGAACCCCCTTATGGGTTGTCCAGTGCAGACTGGTCAGCCCAGAAACAATATAAATGCAAACATCAAAACAGACTCAGCAGGTTGTATTTACATAATTTTGCATACATACATACCTTTACATATGTAATAATAATGATGCTAACACCTTGAGAGTGGGGAAGACAGGGTGGATGGAGGGAGGATACTTGAGAGGGGCTGGATGAATAAAGGACATAGAAAATGATATAATTCTATTTCCATTAAAATATATGTTTTAAAAATACAGTGGGTTTTCATTTAGTCTTTCGGGTGCCTCATTGACAGAAAGCACCACTGACTTCCGCCACACTCTGACCGTGTTGTTGCTTTTCTTCTTTCTGAAGCCCTGTGCAGCCTCCGTGGAAGTCCTTATCATCCCTGTGCATCTCATCTGGTTACCTCATCTAGGCACTCACTCAGTGAAGGCTGACATGTTTAAACATTACACGGCACAAAGACATCGCAGCTTGTCTGTTCCTCCGTCTGCAGTCTGCTGGTTTACTGCTTTAGCTGGACATCTTGCAAACAGCCCACATTCAACAGGAACGTGACAATAAAGACCCGACTCTACCATTCACAGTTCTACTTCATTCTGCATTAAAGCATTCAGTCTTTGAACCATGAGCCATGCCTTTACCTCCCTGAACACATTAAGAGTGCTCTCAACCATCAAGTTAAAGAATGATCAACTTGGATGAGTTAATCCCTAAGATATTCTTGTTTATGAAACAGGTTGTGGAATTGACCTCTGGCTCAGTACTGTCACCAGACACCCAGGCTCTGGACCTCTTCCTGCCGTAGCACAGCAGGCATGACGGGCATAACCTCAGTATCACAAAATAGCTGCCAAAGTCCTCGGCATCAAGTTCCCACAGTTATGTGATACGCAAAAGCTGGGAGGTTCAGGAGCTGCCAGAATGCCCATATGTCCCTGTGACCCACATGGCACTGGTAACCTGTCACGTGTTGTTTGAGCTCACTGAAAGCTGTCTCTGGGATTGGGTTATCCCTCCATTTCAAACACAAGAATGTATGTCTCAAACTGTTCACAGAGGGCCCTCATCTGGGTGTTTGCTCTCCTCCTCCTTTGTAAACTCTGTGACAGGGAGGAGAATGTTGTCAACAGTCCCAGAACAGAAACGCTATGCTCTTGAGAAAAGCTATGAGGTAAGCCATGTCCAACAGAGGCAACCACACTTCTCCTCATGATAATAGGAGAAAAATACCTAGAGGGGGGGGCTGGGAAGGTGACTCTATGGTTAATAGAATCTGAGGCTCAAGTAGAGTTCCAGTCCCATCACCCACTTCAGGCAGCTCACAACTGCCTGTGACTTCAGCTCCAAAGATTCCAGCACCCTCTTCTGGTCTGCATACGCATCTGCACACACACACACACACACACACACACACACACACACAGATAGATGATAGAAAGATAGATAGATAGATAGATAGATAGATAGATAGATAGATAGATAGATAGATAGATCTTAAATAAAATCAAAATGCTTATAGTTTAAAAGAGAAGCTAGAATTTTGGAAATGGGAAGCTCGGTCATGGAGAGAAACCTGCCCCAATGTTCGCAGCTGCTTTCTGCTGGTGACTTGGTCTTATCCCTCTCTACCTGTGGCTATTTGTTCTTTTATTTGTAAATGATCTTCATGGGGTTCTACACACACACACACACACACACACACACAGAGAGAGAGAGAGAGAGAGAGAGAGAGAGAGATGAGAGATAGATAGATGATAGGTAGATAGATAGATAGATAGATAGATAGATAGATAGATAGATAGATAGATAGATAGATAGATAGATAATAGATAGATAGCCTTCAAGGCACTTCCTCAGGTAAATACTGCTAGGGGTTTTAAGTGCCTGATTGGGTGATCTCTTTCTCCCTCTCTCCCTCCCTCCTTCCCTCCTCTTCTCCCCCCATCTCTCTCCCTTTTTCTCCATCTCAATTGTTGATGAGCACATTGATGTCCTCCACCCCCAAGCCCATGTACCTCAGGCTACCTGTCAGCTCTGTCCTTGGTTCAGTTCTTGGCTCCTTCCTGCCCCTCCCACCTTTCCACCCATTATTCCTACAAATTCTAATTCTATACTTAAAAAGGTAGCCCAATTTCAACATGACCCCCTTCTTTCTGATACTCACAGATACTTGGATCAATGGCTAGCAGGCTAGGCCCTGGGATCTATCTCCCATCCTGGTGATCTCTACTCAGTTCCCTCTCCATCCTATCAAGGAGCATAACAACGCCCTTTAGGTGGCCCATAGATATGGAACTGCATATCTATGAATGTATGCGTCCTAGAATATCATTATGGAGGAGGACAAACAGAAAAAATCTCAGGTGCAAGTAGTTTTATAGCATTATTCTGTGAATCGCCATAGTTGAGAATAAATGCCTGCTAATTTAAGGAACACAGGAAGATTTTCTGGGCTCCTGGCTAAGCGTCCAGATCATTCCATGCCCAGATTTTGCAAACGCATCATCTGATGGTCATAATGATGCCTCTCCCCCTCCCCCACTGCTTTGAATTACTTTGTGCTAACACCAAAATTGTTCCACAGAGAGTTAGATTTATTTGCCGGAATGTGACGGGGGTGGGGGTGTGTGGTGGTGGTAAGAGACATACTTCACACGCGGCGCCCGTTGCTGGCACAGCTGTATTTCTGAGAAATATATTTCAGTCCTGTTGCTCCATTTCTTTTGTAATTTAATAACTAAAGTACAAAGCTCATGAAAGCCGGGAATGTGCTGGAAGGTCAGGGAGGAGAGTTGCATGAGGCATGCAGTTAAGAGTGATGGGGGAGTTAAAATAACAGGGAAACGGGCCATTTATGATCCGCCAGGCGAGCGGTTCATGGCTAGAGACCAAGCACTGGCTTATTGCCACAAAAAAAAAAAAGTGAAGCAATTAACAATCTCAATGAACAGTTTCCTGACGCTGCTATTGTAAATATAATCATTTGCTGAAAACTTACTTCATTTAAGGCCAATAGAGTAATATCTTTATCTCAACATATAAAAGCAACGGTGGCTTCCGCTGTTTCAACAAGGAGCACACACAGATGTGCTTTCCCCACCCAGCACACAGCCTCCTCTGCAACACCCACACAATATCATGCCCGCAATATCTTCCTCATGTGCATAAGCAGCTTCATGGCAAAATCAATATCCACAGAGACACTTGGAATTTGAACAGATCCCCGCTGACAGATTGCCTGATTCCCCTCCCTGTGGGGCAGCACTTCGCAGTCTTTCCTCTGCCTTGCATCTGGTAACTGGGAGGAAGATAATATCTCCGTGCTTTCCAGGGGATACAGTGATACCCTCATCGGTGCACTTGAGAACAAGCACAGAGTCCCAGCTGAACTTTTTAATCGGCACTTCTGGGCGAGTGCAGTCTGTTTGCACTGAGCAGATGCCTCTGATGTGATCTAAGCATCTGAGGCTGTGATGGAGCCCAGAGCCAGGAGCTACACCAACATCCTGAACCAGCTAGCCTCACCAGCTTCGTGCCCCTATCAGGATCTCCTTCCTCTTTAGCTCCTGATACTCTGTAAAGATAAGAAAAATATTGGAAAACCAACATGGGGATTACTCATTGCTCAAACATTGATGCAAATGTGGGGACGAGAAATGGTAAAAAGTGCTTAGAACTGGACATGATTGCTATTACTCGCCTTAGACTGAGGCTCTGCCTGTCCGTCAGGATGAAAAGGAAAGAAATGTCCTCAAGACTCCAAAGCAAAGGACCAAATGTTTTCCTTCTGACCTACTAAAGGCTAGTATAGCAAACAGAGTCTATGTCTATATGCAATACATATGTAAACTGCATGTCTAACTTTATTTCTATATCTAAATATGAACCCATAGATAGGATATCTATGCATGCACATCCACATTTGTGAACAAAGTACATAAAAGAGGGCTGGAGAGATGGCTCAGCAGTTGTGAACACTTGCTACTCTTCCAGAGAACTAGAATTCAGCTCCCAGAACCCAAACTCCATCCTCAGGGGCTCTGATACCATCTTCTGTCCTCTTCGTGCACTGTGCAGACAGATTCACCAGCCAATGAAGTGCTTACAGTGGACTCACCTTTCTAACTCCTTTTTCAGAATCCTTCTGTGGGTGCAGTTCTTAGCCACCTCCCTACAGGTCAAAGGCTGCAATATACCTCCTTTTCTATCACATGGTGATATTCTGTTTTCCTCCCTCTTCGTATCTTGTGTAAGAGCTTCTCCCAGGACTAAGAGCCCAAAGAAATACTGATATGCTCCCTCTGACCCCTGTCCTGTCTCTACTCTGCCAATCTGCTTCAGAGGCAAGTTTCCCACCTAGGAATTGAGAAGTCTTCAAGGTATTTGTGTGTGGTGGTATAGGAAGGCCCAGGAAGAGGCACCAGATAAAATTAGATTCCTTTTTAAAAGAAAGATATTGGTACTTCCAATGCTCCAAACAAAACGTGAGTAAGGAAGTTGGCTCCCTGACCATCTCCAAGTCTGCCTCTCTCCTGGAAAATTATGATTTGTAAGATCTCATTTTCTCCTTTGCCTATGGAAATAGTTAATAATGTCTCTTTTTCCTAATTTAACTGTTCAGTGTTAAAGAAGATCTATACTGTAGTCTAAAGTGAGACATTTGCTGGGGAAGTACAGTATAAATTCTGGGGAGAAAGGACCCGTGATGGGGGCCAGAGAAAGACAGTATGTGTAGAATGCCCCCCGGGGACAACTGACAACAGTAAGAGATCCCGGCAAGGGGTTTGTGAGAAGACACCAAAATCATGAGCAGGAAGAAGACAGCAAATGACCCTCTACAGTGTCCTCAGATTTGCTGAGGGCTTGTGCACAGCCTCAAAGATGCTGCCAGGTGAGTGCCAGCTCTGGGGACCAGCCACGTGCAGAGGGAACCTGTGGGCACCAGGCATGTTGAATTATCTTTTCTCCACCAATGTCTGGTCTCACTTCCTGATCTAGAGATCTGGGGAAAGAAATGAGCTGTGAGGAGGCGGCTTTGAGATAGGTGACTAAAGTGCTGGGTCTAGCTTGCCTTTCAGACATTGGCTTTGATGGTAGATCTCCTCTACCAAAGTAAGCCAGCATCGGGAAGGATTTCAGACCTGTTTGAAATATGTTCAGTGAGCAAGAATAACAATGGCTGCCTGTGCCCTGGACTGCCCACTGCCCGACCCTATATGCCCTTGAGGGCTGGAGATGAGGTGATTTGAAATTGACAGCACAGACTCCAGGGGCAGGTAAGAATGCTGCAGCAAGCTTGTATGAACACTGCTGCAAGCTCCTTTAATACCCTCCACCCACACCCCATTGGTCCCAAGAAAGTGTCTCTTCTAAACAGCAGTTCCCCATTGGATGGCATCGTCAGCATCAGCAATCCTTGGTCTCCCAAGCAGTCAGTTAGATCCTCCTGCAGCAATTGCCTATGCATCTGCACATCTCCCCAGTGTTTATGCAAAAGCAGCAACCATTGTTCCTCCTACAAAAAAACAACAACAGAACAAGACTGAACATATAAGTTGAAGAAGAGAAAACAGTAATTTCCAGTTCATGTACTGTGCTGGTCAGTGTTTATTAAAGTAATAGGACCTAGGAGAGCCTGGGAGATGGGCCATCAGGTATGCCCAGGTGTGATGGTTTTGTGTGTGTTAAATGAGGTGGGGAAACTTTCCCACAGTAGGCAGCACCATTCCCAGGATGAGATCCCAGACTGTGTCTATAGAAAGCTGAGAAGGTTGAATGTGTTCATTGCTTCTGGTTTCCAATTGTGGATGCTAATTTTCTTCCATACCATGACAGACTATACATACCTCTGTCTTAGGTAGGGCTTTACTGCAGTGAACAGACACCATGACCAAAGCAACTCTTATAAAGAATATTATTTCATGTGGCTGGCTCACAGGCTCAGAGGTTCAGTCCATTATCATCAAGGCAAGAGCATGGCAGCATCCAGGCAGACATGGGGAGGGAGAGCTGATAGTTCCACCTCTTGTTCCAAAGGCAGCTAGAAGACTGGCTTCCAGGCAACTAGAATTTGGGTCTTAAGTAGTGACATACCTACTCCAACAAGGCCATACCTAATAGTGCCAACTCCTTGGGCCAAGCATATAAAAACCATCACAACCCCTGAATGATGAGCTAAAATGACTCATTTCCTCTTAAGTTGCTTTTAGTACTTTATCATAACAACATTAAAAGTAACTAAGATTTATACTTTGAGTTCAGATGCCACAACAAACCAGCCACGGGCACACACTCTACTAACATAGGTATTTCACAAGTCAGGAATGTATTTTTTAATCACTAATGATCAAGGCATGGTGATCTCTCCAGCAACTCTCTATCCTCCCTGAATAGTTGTCTCACTCACAACAACACAAACTTACTTAGATGTCCCAATTCTTATATTAATAGGACAAGGCCCCTAGGAACACAATCAAATTAAATCCATTCCAATTTCCACTGAGTCCCTGCTTAGGAGCATTGTCCAAGCTTCTTCATAAACATTCAAACAGGATGATTGGGATTCTTTTCTGGGGTGGTATAGAAAGTCTCCATCAGCTGAAAGTGTGCAATCCCTCTCTCTGACTGTGGTCCATAATCATGCAGTAGGTTTTCTCTGAAGAAGAAAACATGACAGTTTTCATTTGAAATACAGACCTAACTGCTATTTCTTGAACATTTTTATTAATTTTTTTCATACAGTATCTTTTGATCATATTCTTTTCTCTCCTTACTCCTTCCAGATCGTCCCAACGTTCCCAGTCAACCAATTTTTCTTGAAAGTCAACCTTGTGAAAGTCTGGTCTTCTGTCTTCAGAACGTGATAAATGATATCTAGAGCTGATTTTGAACTTTAGTCTTTCACCCCTCCGGAGGGGGGAAAAAAATCCACAAGGTCAGAAAGGAAGATGGAGATGGAGAAAGCCACACTGGACTCCTGCCTTTAGTGGGAGCAAATGATTGAGAACACCATGACCTTCATGCCTCTAAAAAGTAGAAAGAAAAATGCAACAATTCCATGAGAGCGTGGGCTGCCCAGAACAGAGTATGAGAGCAGAAAACAGCCACAAAAAGGATCAGAAAAATCAGACCAGGCAGGAACAGATGTTCAGAGAGAATCACCTGGAGCAGAAGGAAATGACAGTACACAAGCCAGCAGCAGAGAGTCAGCACCCTTCTATGCAAAGGCACCGGAAGATATTGCAGTGTTATCTGCAGAGGACTCCAGGTACTCCAGTCTGTGGGATGATAAGTGCATAGAAGCTATACACATCCTCGTGTATAACTTAAGTCATCTTCCCATTATCTACAATAGTTAATACAGTGTAAGTGTGTTATACATGTAGTCCTGTCACTCTTTAATGATAAGAAAAGTCTTAACATGTTCAGATGTGACAAGTGAACAGGTGTGTGTGTGTGTGTGTGTGTGTGTGTGTGTGTGTGTGTGTGAGTGTGTGTGACTTCTTTCTGGATATCTTTGATACAGAATGAATGCATGGACATAGACCTATAGATGCAGAGGCTGGTGACATAAACAAACACAGTGCTCTATGAAGCTGTGCAGTGATATAACAGAGAACACAGAGAACAAAGATGAAGGTTGTGCAGAAACACAAAGAAAGAACAGAAGGAAGACTGCTGTGCAAACCTTTAATCCCTGCACAGGAGGCAGGTGGCCATGAGTTCAAGGCTAAACTGGTCTACATAGCCCCAGGCCAGCCAGGGAATCACAGTGAGACCTGAGACTGGAACCAGTGTTCTCAATTTGTATGTCTCCTGTTATTGAACTGTCAGTTCTTCCGAAGTTAGTTTACAAGTGTTGACGTAACCCCAGTTAAAAAGGCCAGGAAGCTTTTGGATAAAGATAGACAAATTAGAAATCGTCATATAAAAATAGCTAGGAATACATTCACGAGACCTGAGAGGAGGTAGATTCTGGCTCAGGAAACACTGATCCTGCACAAGTAGGCCAGTGCTGTTCTGGCACATGAAGGATGGAGCATCAAAGGAATTGAAGAAAATGTCAAAGAAGAGGTGAAATGGAGAAAATTTCATCCTGGCAAAACATAAAATGATGTAAAAGTCCATTCCGTGGCCATCTTCAAAGTAATCTCCAGATGGATCAGGGATGTAAGCTCAGAAGCCAACAGCAGCAAAACCCAGAAACACAGTAGAAAGGAATATGATCATTTGTACAGCAATCAAAGTAGGACTCCATCTCTGACGCACCACATCACACACTGAAATCAAAGGTGGACATGTTTAAGACAAGGAGCTCATTTTAGTCTGTTATCTATTGAAACTGGCAGGATCGATGAACATATTTGCAGTCTACATCACAAATAAAAGGCTTCATCACTCATGTGTAAGGAACTTTATCAAATGAAGGATCAATATATCAAAAGTCCTCCAGATAAACAGTCAAAGACATGGAAGGAGGACTAATGAAAGAAGTATGTAAATGCCCTGGGTGCATAAGAAAGATGTTTAATTTCACACACAGAGAAGTGTTATTATTAACTGTACCTGGATATATCATTTCTCTGCATCAGGCTGTCAGGAATATTAGAGGTCAAGACTGGGGAGTGGGCATCCCTCAATACTCTAAGGTGTTGGCAAGGTGGTGCAAAGCAAAAGGTAACTTGTCAACATCCCATAACTATACATGGAACTCAGCAATCTGCTTATCTCCTAGAACTCCAGCAGTGCAAACTCTCACATAGGGGTTTTGATTGTGTCCTCGTCTATAATGTCAGGTCATGGGAAGATACCAAATCACAAGCAAGCGGTATCACTTAGTCACCTTATGCTGCATCATTCACTCAGCTAATGAACT
Source organism: Mus minutoides (assembly GCA_902729485.2). NCBI lineage: Eukaryota > Metazoa > Chordata > Mammalia > Rodentia > Muridae > Mus > Mus minutoides. The sequence continues at coordinate 112,409 of CACVCL010016750.1, read as the reverse complement.
GATAAAAGAGACTTTATGGTCATATATATATATATATATATATATATATATATATATATATATATGCATCTGATTGATTTTATATATATATATATATATATATATATATGTATATTATTCGTGTGTGTGTGTGTGTGTGTGTGTGTGTGTGTGTGTGTGATAAGTGGTGCCCATAGAATGACATCTTTTGCACAAAAAAGAAAATTTAAAAATGTGTTGCTCCTCCTGTAAGGAAACACTGGGTACCTCAAAGTGATTTTCTACAAAGTTTGAGAGAAAGGGTCAGGGTAGGGATGGTAAGAGGATACCTCCTCAGAATACAGTTTTTCATGGCGTTAACATTAAGTGTGATAATATCTATGTATATGATAAAAGTATATAAGAGCTAGAAGGTGGGAAACTCCAAGAGCAAGCTGAACAAATGGTCTTTCTTCATGTCAGTGCACATTGCAGTCACAGTGGGGTGGGGGGGGGGAGGGAGACCTGGGCCAGGTTAAGCATCTCTCCACATGTGGAGGGGGGAAGGAAAGAAAAGAAAGAGCTCTAAAAGGATGAATGTCGTAGAATATCAGTGTGAACTCACATTTTTCAAAATCATGTGTATCTGTGTGAATTCATGATCACTGGCAGTCCAATGTATTTGATTTTGTATAGATCTGTAAATACATATAATACATATATTTTTATTAATGACCACTGAAAGAGCCAAGGGCATCTGATTGATACTGAATATACCTCGTGTCAATATGATGGGTTCTAATACCATTCCCTACTAAAAACAACTAGGTCATGTTAAAGAAATGACTGATCCCATATAAGAGGCAGGGCAGAGACGGACACAGTGAGTTGAGATATTTCACCAAGCCCCGAACTAGCTGACCATGCTGGAGTAACGTGAATAATTAAAAGAATGAAATAATTGAGTATTTTAATGAATATTATCCCGCTAAAACCAGAGCACCATATAATCCACAAATGAGTTAACTGGGGAGGGAGAGGGGAAGAGGTATTCCTATTTTCTCTTATTGAGGGCTGACTAGCAAAAGAATCAGCTGAGCAAAAGAATGATCATTTTGCAGCTATCAAGGCAGAGGTAGAATCAGGCAAAATCCACTGGATGATTGATCATCCCTGGGCCTGACTCTGTGTTGAATACTGATGAAGCATAGACTATCTGTGCAAGCTCCAGGCATCTCCCGCAAATCCTCTACAGAGAGTGGTGGGCAGCCCAGAGGAAACTGTGCAGCGTGTGACCAAGTGATCAAAATAACCATCACTCAGGCCAAACCCCTTGGTGTGTGTGTGTGTTGAGAGTGTGGGGGTCTATACTCCATGCTTCTCTGAACAGTAGACTCAGGGAGATTACTACAGCCTTCATTTTGCTTGGATGGGTGGCAGCACTTGGCCATTTCAGTGCCTGGCTTTGTATTTCTAGTCTGGCCATATGATTCAATGAGTAGAGGCACTTATAAGGACTGGATAACCTGAGTTTGGGCCCCAGATCTCACCATGTGGCAGAGAGAACTGACACCCAGCCATGTTGGGGCACATGCACAACCCCCTCAAATGGGACATTTTTTAAAATTAGTTCTATAGCTTCTGTCACTTCTCTCTCCATGCCTTCCTAACTGCCCCGACTTTCCCCTTCTTGCCCTTATTCACTCATCCATAGAATATAAGTACTTAGTTTCTAGTTGGGTCTGTCATTACTCAATGTCTATTCCCGGCAACCACTCCCCCATTATTAGGGCTCCAAGTGCCAGAGAGTGGAAAGTTAGATCATCAAATATTTATTAGTGTGATTTGGAATGTGCTCTTAATATTAGGGCATCTATGTGCATGCATGAGACCATGGGACGGTCAGTTCCCAGAACCACACACACACACAAAAAAGTAACAGATTTATATGAAATATCATCTTATCTCTTGCTGTGTAGAACAACAAGAACTAGGTCTGTTTTGCCTGCCCCAGCACAATGTGACAGCTCAGTGCCAAGCTCTGGTGGCTCAGCACTAAGCTAACAGGCCACCAACCAAATACTCTACCAATGACAGAGAAGGTGCCTATAAAGTCATTGGGGGGATTTTCTATGGAAATATTTCTAACCCAAAGGTATTTATACTTTAGCACACATTTATTTATGTTTTAATGCTGGTGGCTGAGGACAGGTGTACTAAGAATGTGCCCTAAAGGTGGAAACAAAGCCATATGTGGTGGCATAAGTCTCTAAACCCGGGAGGGAGATGGAAGCAGGAGGATCTCTGACCCTCCACAGAACAGTGGTCTAGTTGAGTGTGGTCCCATGGTGATGTTCTAGGAAACAGAGGAGCATGGTGCCTGTATACTTGTAAAGGCCTCTGCTAGGACCGGCTGGGTGCCCTTATGCCTCACATTCCTTTGTCCAAATCAAACCATATAGTCAATCTCACTGTCCAGGGACAGGGAAAGACATGTCTTCTCTAGGTGCAAGGTCCTCAAAGCTTAGAAGACAGGGTATGGCTGCAGGGTTCAAGTGAAGGAATCTTCATGGCAGAAACTTACCCTGATAAATATCAGAGTTCAGTCATCCATGTTTGATAACAATCATCTTTGTAAGAGAGAAGGAAGCAGGAAGAAGGCACACATATCAAGGCTTTGGCACAGAGGCCCTCACTACTTTGGGACCACCCCTGAAAGAAGGTGGACCCATCACCAGAGAGGCCCATGGACAGTGGGTTGCTAGAAGTGTGATTCAAAACACATTTCTCTTTATAAAGTTCACCTACTTAGGAACTGCCTTATCCTGATGCAAAACAGACCATAAGAATGAACTTCAGCATCAAAGGTTGGCAGAGCAGAGCTGTAAATCCCACACTCTCTTCACTTGGCCTATGGTTCTACCTTCCTCCTTACCCATCATCAGAACCACTTTCTGTTGCTCTCATCTCTGTACAACCACCTCAGCCAACTACAGAAAAACACCTCATGTTTTTAAAATCTCCAAGCTCTTGACTGTAAGCTCTTAATCACAGCTTACATGGGTGCAGATGCCAAGGCTGAATAATTGATGCTTGGAATATATCCATCATCATCATCCCAGATGAAACCCTAGCCAGGTGCCATCTCCCTCTCTGCCTGGACTTTGTTATAGAGTTGGTCCTTCAGGCTGTGAAAATGTCAGACCCAGCAGCATGCCTGCAGGAAGTTCCTGATGCATGAAAACCCTCTACACCACCACACACAAATGCCTTGAGGACTTCCCAATTCCTAAGTGGGAAACTTGCCTCTGAAGCAGTTGGGCAGAGTAGAGACAAGATGGTGGGCAGAGGGAGTACATCGGTATTTCTTTGGGCTCTTAGTCCTGGGATAAATGCTTACACAGGATACAATGAGGAAGGAAAACAGTATCATCACATGACAGAACAGGAGGCATATCTCATCCTTTGACCTGTAGGAAGGGGGGCAAAAACTGCACCCACCCCTCTGCAGAGGGTTTCTGAGAAAGGAGTTAGGAAAAAACAGCTCCTGAAAATACACTCAGGCCACAGCTTATTAAAGTGAAACCCAGAGAAACTCATATGCATCTTCCTGTCTATCTCCATCTGTATACATGTCACGTGGTGTGTCCTGTGGCCCTTTTCTGGCTCTGCCTTTTTTTTTTAGCTGCCTCATTCTTACTTTGGCTTAAGCATTTTATTATATTGGAATGGTATAACTTTTAAACATTTGCTGTTTTCATCAGCAACAAGATAGAATACAAATTACTTAATATGCTAAAAGAAACCTTCTCACCTGATTGTTTTCCACCAGAGGGATGTTGGGGTGGGGTGGAGGGCGGGTTGGGGAATCTGTTTCAAACTCTATTCTACAATGGATAGGTTAGGAATGTACACGTTGTATTGTTATTAAGCAAACTCATAAAGAAGAAAAAAGTGTTCTCCATCCAGAATAAGACAAATTGAATCTTTGTACAGAGCCAAGGTGATACCTAAGAGTCTCTGATGCATGGTCATCAATTTCACACACACACCCCAAAAATGCCAACAGGGTATTCACATTTATGGAAGTGCTCCCCATTAGGGTGACCAGCTTACCCTGAGAACTAAGATCTTCTATGGCCTTTCCGGGAGTAGGGGTATGGTAAGTGTCTTCTCCCACTCCCAAAACAAGGATGAAGCCAACAGAGGCCATGTGGCATCATTTGAAGTGGATCTCAGACATTCTTTCCATTCTCTTCACGGCCCAAAGAAAGATCTGATAACTACATTCATTCACTCCATTTTGGGAGCAAACGTGTAGCTACCTGGAACCTAGGGAAGCAAGTCTCCTAGGTGCTGCCCAAGAGGAAACTAGACCAACAACAAACCAGCTAGGGTTTGCACTCTTGTTTGAGACTGAGAAAGTTGTTCTGATGTAGGTGGCCGCAGGCCAGCATCTGCTTACAAGCCTACCCAAGCGTTCTCTTCTTGATTAATGAGAGAAAAAAAAACCCAGACTCCAATGGGTCCAGAGGCCCTCTGTGCATCCACCTTCTCCTGTCCTAAGATTTCAATTCCATCTATTAAAATTCACACTCACAGGCAAAGCATGGATGGACCAGGTCTTGCCAACCCATAGACCAGGCAGCCATGTTCATATGCATGTGCTCTGCAGTTGATAGCTATTGAAGAACACAAAACAAAAGTCTATAAAAATTGCACTCACCTTCCTCCACCCTATTTGAAGAGGGTTTGTGGTACCTGTGGTGGTTTGAAGAAGATATCTCCCAATAGTCTTGATCATTCGATCCCCAGTTGATGGGTATTTAGGGAAGTTTAGGAGATGTGGCCTACCTGGAGGATTTATGTCATTGTCCATGGGCACTGAAGTTTCAATACCCATGTGCCATCTTCATTTTTTTCTGGCTTTTTCTTTTTTGTGTGTATGTGGGCTCTCAGCTACTTCAGCCACCTGCCCTCCCCCATAATTTACTATAACTCTCTAGAACCCTAAGCCCCCAATTAATTCATCTTTCTACAAATTTTCTTGTTCATGATGTTTGTGACCACAACAAAAAAGTAGCCAACAAAGTGTTTAACATCAAAGACTGTCACTTAGAGTGATGTTTTGTCCCAGGTGTGGAGCTGGCAAGTTGATCAGCCTGACTTCTTCACGATGCCTGATCCCTCTTCCAGCTGCTGGTCAGAGAGCTTAGGTGGCACCGAGGACTTGCTTTGCCCCATGTCCACGGCCTCTGCTTTAGCTTCTTGACTCTTTACCAGCTTGGCAATGGCTGTTCTCAGCACTGTCCTTCATTTCTGCCTTTCTGACCACTTTCAATGCACTTCTCCTTTGTTCTACACCCCTTTCATTCCTGAAGGATCCCCTAGTGATAGGCTAGCATTGCCCTTCATGCTTAAGAAACTGTCTAGCAAATGTGGAGAAGATTCTGGAAATCTACACACAGTTCTTTATGAACTTGAAAAGTGCATTAGTTAGAGATGGTTCTCATAACCCTGGAAACGATGCTCGGAAAGTGGGCACACATGTTTCCATCCATCTTCTCCTGCCTGATGTGTGCCTTTGCCTAGGAATTGTATTAAAGGTTATTGATTAATCTCTGGCTGTCTCTTGGTTCAAAGCCGCACTAACACTTCCATCCTTGGGACACATTTGACAGAGAGGAGGAGAATTCTGCCAATGAATGACCAGGCTGCTGTTTGGGTTGCAGTTTATTGACTACTGAGATGTCACCCTTCTTTTCACAGTGATACCACAGAGACTTTTTATGGGTTTTTTTACAATATAGCTATACCAAATGCTGGAATGACGGAGGATAGACAGATAAAAGAGGAAACATTTTTGGAAACTCTTGAAAAGGAAATTGAGAGTTTAAAAATGCGTGTGCGCGGGTACTCTAAATAACACGCCAGTACAGAATCAGAGGATACAGCAGTGATGCCTGCCATCCAACACGAACCGTCAGCTGTTGACATTGTAAAAGATCTAAGGGTGGTGTTATAACGCACATGGATTCCACATGTCTCTGTGAACATAAGGGGGAGGCTCAGCAAAAGATCACACCCCAGCTCCTTTATTCACAAGGTTTGGCTTTTCCACTGCTGACATCTCTTTGAACCTCATAGTGAATTTGGCAGGTAAACTTGGGAAAGATATTAAAACCTTGGCTTTAAGTACAAGGAAAGCAAGACAAAAAATCTCTCCTCACCTGAGGATGACTGGGGAGTAACATGAAAAGCAGGGTTCCAGGCGTTTTTTAATACAGTGTTACAGTGCGGCAAACCAAGGCAAGTGAACTACGGCACCACACCTGTGTAGGTGAGCCACTCTGGCTGCAGGAGCCCCTCCTCTACGGGGTCTCTGGTGGCCTAAGTGTGTTCCCTGAGGAGCAAGCACAGTGATGCTGCTCGGTAGCAGCAGAGTATCTCCTGTCCCTTGGGGATGCACAGGGCTCTATTTGTTTTTGACTCTTCAAGAAAGTAGGCCACAGATGCTAATGTAGTATGGCAGGTGATACCCGGACACACCAGAGCTTATTCACTCCAAGTCTTCCCCAGGAGGCTACAGCATTTTCCCATGGAGAAAACTCACACCTTACAGCAAACCCAACCCTTCCTACTTCCACTCTCTTTGTAGATATTTGGCTCCATGCCTGTTGATTTTTTTGCATCTTTACATATAAGTCAGACAGTTCCATTTCTTCCTCATGGACATTCTACTCAAACCTTTGTCAATCCTCAACAACTGTCACCAGTCTCTCTGCTTCTCTGATCTCCATCCCATCTTTTAAAAATATTTTTATGTTTAGAAATCATAATACAATTATATCATGTCCCCCTTCCCTTTTCCTCATCCAACTCCTCCCATGCACCTCCCCGTTCTCTTTCAAATCCATAGCCTTTTTGACTACCATTCCTGTTTTACACACAAACACACACAATTTATATAAAACCAACTTGCTTAGTTCATACAATGTTATCTGTATGCATTTGATCTCATGGATGACCAATTAGTATTGGAAAGCCAATTTGAGGGTGCTCGTCTCTGGGGAAGACAATTTCTCATACTCTCAGTATTACCCAGTTTAGATAAGGTTCAAAAAAGAAACTTCTCTTTGCAGAAGACAGAGACCATTGCAGAAAACTATAGTAAATCAAAATGCAGAAAATTAGAGATCTTGTGGCGCCCAGTCCCAGCTGATAAATCTAAAACACCATCCCTGAATGTAAGGATAAAGAATCATTCCATCTCCAAGGTTCTGGTTAACATTGTTACAGGCTGTGGACCACCTAAGCAAGACTTCCTGCTCTCAGTCATCTGTGTTTAGGGTAAGAAGCAGGTATAAAGACATACAACTATTAAAGACTATGATGCTTAGAAATGATGAATGATGTAACAGGGACTGTGGGAAGATATCTAGAGTAGTTGGCAAGCTCTCTTATAAAAATTGAGGTGGAACAGATGCAAAATGCGAACACTGAATGCAGTAAGAGGTGAGACTTGGAGGCAAGATCAATGGGGTCTTTTAGACCCTATTTAGATCAATGGGTCCACATGGCCAGGGCCCAAAGCAACAAAGGAACATGTTTATGAGACATTCAGAAAGACCACCAGGACCAGTGTGGGAAGGAAGAGTTTGTGTGCTAGTCTGAGTGAAATTGGGAGCCACTGAAGGTACTTAAAAGAATTACCATGCTTGAGTTGTAGTTTGCAAGACCCTGTGGACAGTGTGGTAAAGGGGTGCAAGCCCATGAGACAAAAATGGCAGAGGAATCTGGGAATAGGGTGAACCTTGGAAACAGGATGAAGATGAAAGGACACTTTTCTGAGGCAAAGACAGAGGCCGGGATGCTATCAAAGATTATGGGTCCAGTAGCAAAGCAGACCATGACAGGTTAGATGGTTGGATGGATGGCTGCTTGGATACATGAGAATTTGTTTTTTCTATCAAAGATAGCTAACCTGCCAAGGACCAATATTATACAACTCTCCCAGTCCTTGTAAAACTTTTATGCAAAGGAATTCAAAATTTTAGTCTTTCCCATCTTATAAAAATTTTATGTGAATCTTTAAATCTACTCCACCAGGCAAAACTCTTGTTTATGCAAAGGCCCCACTGTATTCTGGGAACTTGAAGGCCTAGAACAGCTGATCCCTTCCCCTTTACCTTTCATTGCCTTTGTGCTCAATCTGTTAAAACTAGCCAAGCATGAAACACTGTGAGTTCAGACTCCGCCAATGAGGAAAAGGCATAGTCAGCACGTGATTTAGAATAAAAAACTAAGTGTGCTTCCTGTCCTAGTGTTCTTGCTAACCTGGTTTGGGATGTGGTGCAATCTTTTTTCTAAAAATAAATTGCCTTGCCAAGTTACTGTCATGTTGCTCTTGGGTTTCTTTGGGTTTCCAGTGGATGGATAGATAGATAGATAGATAGATAGATAGATAGATAGATAGATAGATAGATAGATGAATGGGTAGATAGATTGGTGGATGGATGGATGGATGGATGGATGGATGGATGGATGGATGGATGGATTGGTGGATAGATGATAGATGGATGGACATATGTAAGTATGAATGGATGGATCGATGGATGGATAGATTGGTGGATAGATGCATACATGCATTCATGCATGGATAGATGAATGATGAATAGGTAGATGCATGCATGCATGAATACATGGATACATGTATATATAAATGCATGCATGGATGGATGAATACATAGATGCATGGATACCTGGGTGGACTGACAGATGGACAACCCTGTAAAGGTAAATAACACAACAAAGAATCAGGTTTCAGGGTCAGAAAAATGATTTGGACATATTGTTTCCTGGATCCTTCAAAAGTGCTCTGGAGAAATCTAACCAATCAAATATATTTGTAGAGAGATTTATGTCAACTGAAGCAGTTTTTGTTGTTGAAGAGTAGACCAGATGACAGCAAACTCAGGAGTGGTGTTGAAACCAAATATTTTCTTCCCCGGGAGATTTATTGTTGTTGTTTTCCTCTCTGAAAGCCTTCAACAGATTGAATGAAGCTCACTCACACCCCTAAGGAAAATCTTTCCTCATAGTCGACTGTTTTAAGACATTATGTCATCAAGTGCCTTCTTAGCAGCTCCTGGACCATCATTTCACAACATAGCCAGATACCATCACTGCCTAGCCAAGGTGACACATTAAAAAGTACACTATAGCTCCAAGCAACTGTGTGATACAACCATCTCAGTCTCTTTTCTGTTGCAATAATAAAATATTCTGACAAAAGTGACTTAGTGGGAAAGTTTCATCTGTCTCAGAGTTCTCGGCGTAGTCTCTCGTGGGTAGGGAGGTCAAAGCAGTGGACGCCTGAAGCAGCTACACATCATGTCCAGAGTCAGAGATGGGAGCGATGGGTGCTTCTGCTGCTTCACTGCCTCTCACCCCAGTCTGGCCCACAGTTATGAAGAGCCTTCCTGTACCAATGAACATAACCCAGAGAATACCCTCAAGCATGTTGCAGGCTTTTCCCCTGATGATTCCAGATGTTATCAGGTTGACATTTAATACTGACTCTAAGAGCAACCTCTAGACTTGACCATGTATCTCGGGAGTAGACAAAGTAGACCCTGGGCCAAATCCTTCCTACTCCCTCCTGCTGAGAACAAATCCCAGCATGCCTGCACCTTGTGTCCTATCTGTGGCTGCTCTTGTGTGACAGCTGGAGGGATCAGTACTAAGAGAAAAGGAATAGGACATGGGTAGAGTCCTTCCTCTCTGGTCCCTTGTAGAGAGTGTGTTGATCCTTGGGCTCATGTCCTTCCAAGGGAGTTTTAAAGCAAGGGGACTGCTGAGATCTTAAGGAGAAGACTTGGGATTCTGAGAGTCAGCAGGTCTGAACTCAGGAAGGAGTTGGGGAAATATTAAAAAAATGAAAGATGACAAGAGGTGCCACCGAGGAGCAGAAACACAGGGCATCTGCATGGGCCTTGAAAGCAGCTTACGGTCTGGCATTAAACAACCGTGACCTCATTGCTCAAAAATGAAAGCCTGGAAGTCTCAGAACACAAACCCAGCCTAGTAAATCTCAACAGAGCATCTAGTGATTTATACATATGAGAAAATGACTACAGGAAGGCACACCAGGGCAGTTTGCTCCATGATGTAAGTAGTGACTAGGCTTGGGGTGTCAATTTTTAAGCCGTTTATCACCACTTCCAAAATGGAGAATAACAATTTCTGAACATTTGTGATTCTTTTTTACTAGAGCAGATTATAAAAGTTTAAATGTTAATGGCATGGTTTTCTATATAATTACATCTGAGTTTTGTCTGTCACTTGTTACCTGGAAATAGTTTGTCTGCTCAGTGGAAAACTACCACCCCCTGTCTCTTTTAGAATGAACTTTGCTGAAATAAATGGACTCTAATATCTCAGTTCCTTATCCTGCACCTGAGCACGAATAATATTTGAAAATCTGCTCTGAGAAGAGCTGAAAGGAACATTCATGGGATGTCATTATATTTTGTGAGATTTATTTTTACTTTTTCATGTGTAAGAAAATGTACAATATTTGCAAAAATTATAAAACTAAAAAAGACAGTAATTCTCTTTCTTGAGAAGACTATATCCACCCTTCCTAAGAGCATATAGCTATTATTTTCCTTAGTCCCTGTCAGTCTTATCTCAGTGAATATCTCTGTTTTTGTGTACACAGACAGACAGACATGTATCACACATACACAAACCACATAATAGCCCACATACCCCAACATCACACACACAGATACATACACACACACACATGTCTACCTGTATCAAAACCTTTTCATAATAAACTACAAGTTGAATCTCCAAAACAACAGATAAGACAAGTACCTTTTCAGATGAAAGTAGTTACAAATAGTTCCCTAGCAGGTATCACAACCTCAGGACATAACAAGAACCATACTGAGCACTGAGCATCCAAACTCCTGTAATCTCTGAAGAAATCTCAAAACTCAGTTGTGCCTTAGGTTTCCAGATAATAAATCAAGACAACTTAGCTCTTATGACATAATCTCTCAACTCCACAGCTCCTACCTCACCCACTCTAGAGACCCACAGCAGGAATCTTAAGAAAATAGAAACGAATACTCTGAAATAACAAAGGATATAGCAACGTTCCTCATGTGTCATCTGAATGGTGATGCTTGTGTTTTATGCTTTGACATTTTCATACATGTGCATAACAAATTTTATTCATACTTGATACCCAGGTGCCCTCTCTTCCTCCCTCTCTTGCTCCCAATAAAACCCTTCCTCTTTCTAAGAAGTCCCCTCTCACTTCTTTCTGTGTGTGCCCCAGTGAGTTTCACTAGCGTTGGGTGCATGAACATGGCTGGGAGGCTACCTACTGGAACATGGCAAAATTATAAGTGGCCACATCATGGAATAAAGTGTCTCCTCCTCTGGCAGCCAGGAGCTGGCCTGAGACCCACTGGAGGGCAGGGCTTCATAGCACCTTCTTCCTTCATGATGAAAGGTTAACTGGCCCAATCTCCTGTTGCTAACCACAGCTCAGGGAATTCCTGAGTGCTGAGGTAACGCCTTGCCCTTTTGCCCCACCCCTCCTCATACTCTGGTCCTTATATTCTTTCCACTACAATGTTCCTTGAGCCTTGGAATGTCATATTGAGATTATATATATATATATTTATATATATATATATATTATATATAATCTCAATATATATATATATATATATATATATATATATATATATATATATAGTGTGTGTGTGTGTGTGTGTGTATGTGTGTGTGTGTGTGTGTGTGTGTGTGTTGTGTGTGAGATGCCACTTGTGACATGCCACACTGTCACTTATCCTGGGTGCTTTGACCTATGGATGACGCTATCTTTTTAAAGTAGCATAAGGCTGTCTTATGAACCAGAGGTCACCATCTTCTCTTTGTCTATAGAGAGATCCTGTAACAACCAAATTTCCCTTCTCTTCCTTTCTCTTCCCCCAGCAAGTGACAGAGGAGACAAACAAATTAGCACCCAGCATCCTTTGCCAACCCTGACAAGGCTCCATCCATCCCAATTAGCAGGCATGCAGCTTCCCTGTTTTCTCTTCCTGCACATTTCTCTCAATTTCTGATGCTGTTGTTTGCATTTTTCAGAAAAATGCTTTCAGCTTGTTCCCGGATTCTACTAATGAACAGTTTTATAACACAGCAGTCAAATAGTCCATACTCTTCCTGCCATCTTCCACGGACACTGTTGGAATCTGAGTGCCTGAAAAAAAACAAAAACAAAAAACAAAAACAAAAACAAAAACAAAAACAAAAACAAAAAAAACCCCTCTCTCTTCATCCCTGACCTTCCGTGGCAAAGCGGGTCATGAACCTCCTCACGGGAGCTGTGCTTTAGCAGGCACGGCTGTGGGACATAGAGAGTCAACGCTGTACTTGCTCTCGGTTCCTGCCAGGCCACGTCCCCTCCGTGTCAATCATTTCTGCACACTGGCTCAGCGTGCACCCTCAGAGCATCTTCTTTCCTGTGACGCAGGCTGACCGTAAGCTCGGGGCTGAGAGCAGGGAATCAACACTGCAGCTCCTCGTGTCCCCCTGGCCCTGGTGGATGAGTCTGACGACTCCTGCCATGCACCAGCTCCTAGAGTTCCCCAGTGAGAGTGTGCTCTAGGTGGCCTCAGAGGTGATTCTCTTGGTGGCACCTACCCTTCTCCTAGATGTGCACAACAACTCCAATTTGATGCTGCTGAGACAGCCTCCAAAATACATCATTTTGTTCAAAACCTTGCTTCATAATCTGCTGGGGAAGCCAAAGCAAGCCATTGTGTGCTGCATTACACGTCCTCGGGTCCCTTCTCTATGAAGACATTTATTAGGTATGTTTCAGTGACAAGTTCAACCCTATCAAGTCCTGTGAACACTTCAGAGCAGACCTGTGTTGCCAGGCTTGGAAGAGCCACCTTAGGAAAACATTCTGAAAATGTCGTGCAAGCTCAGGCAAGAGAAAGGAGAGCCTGCTCTCCTCACTCCAGAGCTATCTTGAATTTTCCATACTCTCTTGACATTTGGCACTTTAGTTCTTTTCCATGAATTATGCTCTAAGGGCTAGGTTTGTTTTAGTAGCTGTCTTAGTCAGGGTTTCTATTCCTGGACAAAACATCATGACCAAGAAGCAAGTTGGGGAGGAAAGGGTTTATTCAGTTTACACTTCCATACTGCTGTTCATCACCAAAAGAAGTCAGGACTGGAACTCAAACAGGTCAGGAAGCAGAAGCTGATGCAGAGGCCATGGAGGGATGTTCTTTACTGGCTTTCTTCCCCTGGCTTGCTCAGCCTGCTCTCTTATAGAACCCAAGACTACCAGCCCAGAGATGGTCCCTCCCACAAGGGGCCTTTCCCCCTTGATCACTAATTGAGAAAATTCCCCACAGCTGGATCTCATGGAGGCACTTCCCCAACTGAAGCTCCTTTCTCTATGATAACTCCAGCCTGTGTCAAGTTGACACAAAATTAACCAGTACAGTAGCTCTGTAATTTTTATTTTTATTCCCTGGAATCACCACTGGGGCAGTGGAAATAGGTAGATAAAGTCTGAGCACCTGGTGCTGCTGTCCCATAGCTTGTGTCCCATGGCTTGTGAGTGTGTAACTCACAGTGCTGTGAGCATACATGGCAGTCTTTATATTGTCCCCTTTGTACTATGACTACACATAACTGAACCACCTGCCAAGACCCAGACTCTTTGCACGTTGACATTAGGGTTGTAAATTTAAAACTGCACTGGAAACCCATAGCATCCCAGTCAGAATGGCTGCTATTAGAAACAACACCAAAAACCAAACAGACAAACAATGAAACAAACAAAGCCAAGTGAGAAGAAATGCTGGCAGAGAAATAGCTCTAGTGCAATGCTCGTGGGAATGAAAACTACTGCAGTCACAACAGAAGTTCGTGGGGCTGTTATCAAAATATTAGGAGTAAAATTACTGTATGACAGAGATATGTATGTCATTCTGGGATAACGACCTCGGAGATTCTAAGTCAGTAAATCGCAGAGACTATATCCATGCTGCTTGCAGTGTTATTCATAGCTGCCAAGACATGAAGCCAGCCTTGAGATCCATCAGTGGGTGAACAGACAGGAAGAAGTAATACATACAGGTAATAAGAATGGAAATGTGTTCAATTTGTAGAGAAAATGAAATTATAATATCTGCAAGGAAATACATGGAATTGGAGATGATTAGCTTATGTGAAATGAGCTAGGTCCAACGTGTTGGTTTGAATGAGAATGACCCCTGTAGGCTCACATGTTTGAATGCTTGATCCCCAGGTAGAAGAACTATTTGGGAAGGATTGGGAGGTGTGGTTTTGTTGATCCTGAAATACTACTATTACTACTACTACTACTACTACTACTACCACTACTAATATAATGAATTTTCTGAAACTGTAAGCAAACCCACAATTGAATGCTTTCTTTTATAAGAGTCAACTTGGTCATGGTGTCTTTTCACAACTATAGAACAATAACTAAAACACACAGGAAGATACACTGTCACATGATTTCTCTCATACACAATCTAGATGGAAAGGTGCATATGCATGAGTATAAATGTGATGGGGGCTAGGAGAAGAGGGAAATGATTAGAGATAAAGATCTAAAGAGGGCATGACTGCTAATCTCAACGTGATGAGATCTAGAACCATCTGGAAAGTGAGCTCTGGGTATCCCTGTGGTAGATTATCTTGATAGGTTTAGTTGAGGTGAGCAGCATTGCCCACTATGGGTGGCACAATTCCCTGGATGAGATTCTTGACTGAATAAATGGAGAAAGGAGATAGAGCAGATGACTGAGCTCATGTTTTCTGTTTTGTATTTACAGATATGACGTAACTGGGTGGGCACTTCAAGTTTCCCACTGCCCTGATTTTCCTGCCATAATAGTTTGTACTTGTTGAACAAGTACAAATGAAATGAACCCTTTATCCCTTATGTTGATTTGGTCAAGGCATTTTATCACAGTGTTTGGAAAAGAAATTATAACAGGTATGGTGGTTTGAATAAGTATGGCCCCTTTAGACTCATGTGTTTGAATGCTTCGCCCATAGGGAGTGGCACTATTAGGAGTGTCCTTGTTAAAGTACATGTGGCTTTGTTGGAGAAAGTGTGTCACTATGCAGGTGGGTTTTGAGGTCTCTTATGCTCAAGCTGCACCCAGTGTGGCACACAGTCCCCTTCTGCTGCCTTCAGATCAAAATGTAGAACCCTCAGCTCCTTCTCCAGCACCATGCCTGCCTGCACCCTGCCACGCTTCCCACCATAACAATGACATTAGTCATTATTGCTCAGAGGACTAAATCTTTGAAACTGTAAGCTAGCCGCAATTAAGTAGTTTCTTTTATAAGAGTTGCAGTGGTCGTAGTGTCTCTTCACAGCAATAAAAACTAAACCAAGACAACAGGGAAGGAAGAGGGTGAAATAAGAGACAGTAATGGAGTACATGTTGGGAGGGACCCTGTGGGCATCAAGATGATGTAATGGGGCAGAGCAGTGTCAGTGTTAATAAGAACTAAGTATATGTATGTACGGAAATGAAAGCCATTCTTTTATATGCTAAGTTTTAAAAAAAATTAACTAAAAAGTACCCCAACAGGAATGTTGACTCACCCAGTAAGTCAGTACAGCAGAGGCTTCTGGAACCTGGAGTGACCTTGCACAAGTATCCTGACTTCTCTCCTCCAGTGCCCTTACTCAGAAGCTGGCAACAATAGCAGTAATGATGTCATAAGGTCTCCATGCTATTAGATGAACTCATAACAGCACCGCACGTAACAAAGGCTCTTGACAGATGTCAATCACAGCTGAGTAACTGAGATTCCCCCCACAAAAAATAGGCACAACCTCTAGGGTTCATCTCAAGAATGGAACAAAGATATCCGCCACAGACCTGTCCACAAAGACAGCACAGGAGTGTGCAGTCATCACGCTGGCTTCTTCCAGATGGCAGTGCAGACAGACAGACCGTGCTGCACAGGGATGGAGTGCTGATCCAACCACCATCACTTAGCAGCCTCCCTAGGCTCAGGACCAACGCCCAAGGAACCTTTTCCTACAGAAGCCACATTCCTTCTCACAATACAAACCTGAAAATCCTCTGGGACCTGAGTCCAAGATGGGCTCAGCTGTCAGCTGACACCATGACCTGGTCCTCATTAACTACCGTCACCTGAGTCGGGTTGTCTTTATGACATTCTCATGGTATAATGAGAGAGGCCATACTCACAGGACTCACACAGAGGGCATGTGCAGTGTGGCTATCTATGAACTCACCCTCAGATGGTTACATACCCACATGTTTCTGCTGCTCTCCTGTCAAGACGGACATTTTGTAATTCCACTCTCTGCCTACGTCATCCTGTTCTTCCTTTCATTTTCTGCATGGTCTCCTCTCTTCCTCTTCTTCCTTCCTAATGTCCCTTTGTCCTCCTCTTCTGGGACATGCCGTTTTTCTCTTTTCAGAGTCCTGTTGAATAGTACACTATTTAACTTCTCAGGGAAATACTAATTTTTTTTTTTTAGAAAGATTCCTTTCCTTTTATCAGTCTGCAGTGCCAAGGATAGGAAACTCATCCAAACAAAGCCCAGCTGAAGCTGCTGCACAGAAGATGAAATGACCCCAAATATCCCTGAGCTGTGGAAGCCAAAACTCTAAGCCTTTTATCTACCGTGGTTCATGACAAACAGACCAGAGAATTGGAAGCAGATAAGGAGAAATGGGTCCAGTGTTCTCCTAGGTTCCTATGCCTAAGTTCAAAGCATAGTCCTTTATTAGGTCTCTAAAGACATTTGGACATTTCCATAACAAAAGCATCTTGTTTAAATGGGGTTTCTGTCACTAACCAATCAACCACTCTTGGATTACATAAAATTACCCTCATTTCTATTTCTTCTGGGCACTAGTAGATACCCCAGCAAGCTGGTTATTGAACTGATTGAAAACTAAGCCGGTAAAAGGAATAACGCATGACACCATAACATCATTGTGGTACCAGCTCTGCCTTGATATCTAATATTTAATGCCTTGGCACAAAGAAATGACTAATAAAATAAATGTCAGCAGACAGGAGGGCCACGGAGAACCTGCTTCAGTACAAACAGGCTTTAAAGGAAATGGCAACTATTTTACTAGGCAGCTCCCTTTCTGTGTAGTATTATACCGAGGCCTAGCTTTGCTCTCTCTTCTCCTCTTGCCCCTCATTCTTCTCCTCCTCTCAGACTATAGAGATAAACCCTGACAAAAATTTCCATTTGAAGCTGCTGTTAGCACATCTTCATATCTTTTTTTCCTGGCTTTTATCATAGGAAAAAAATTAAAAACAAAATTTTTCCATTTCCTGACTATTTCTAGAAAGTTAACTGGAAATGGAGAACAAAGCAGCCTTAATCTGCATCCCTTGTGGGAACTTGGTCCCACTCCCAGGCTCTCCTTTTCCCAAGAGACCCCTTTGTGTGCCTGCACCAACAGGATGCCTGGCATAGGTTACCCCTACAAATTCAAATCCAGCTGACTTGCCTCTGATGTGTCCTGTGGACGCAGGAGCCTCTCTCTGAGTGTGCTGTATACTCTGGTCCTTCACTCCTTTATCCCGCTGTGATCTAACCTATGAAGGTTGGCGGGTCCATGGTGGGCGATCTAACCTATGACAGTTAGCGGGTCCATGGTGCCAGGGTTGTCTTGTTTCACCTCCTCCACTTTTGCTGCCATGCTGAGCACTGGGAAATCCAAACGACATTCTTCACAAACTTATTTAAAAATGAAGTTAGTGAAATGAACAATGACTGAAAATGACACTTTAGAAGTAGCCACAATTGTTATATGCCATGCAAATCCATACTGGATCCAAAATTCATGGAAATCACTGGGTGAGCCAGTGATTTAAATAACATCAAAGTTATTTACAAAAAAATTAGATGTATTTAGAAATGTGATCCTAATTGAGCCTTTTTGATGTTTGAAATCTCTTTTGACTACCCTTCCCATGATCCCTCTTTTTGAGCCAAGGGATAGTCACATTCCTAACTTAGAGCTTAGGTGTAAAAACAGAGTAGGTTTTATAATATAAGCCACTCCAACACATTTGGAGTTTAAGTAGCAGCATTTTTAATAGTACATAGAATAATAGTGCATTTTATAAACAATGGCATTTTTAATTCAATGAAATGTAGGAACGAAATTAATTCTTCTAGAGTTCCAAGTTTTCTGGGAAAAGATTAACTCTGTAATAGCCTCATTTTATCCCTCAGTAGCTTTCCCAAAGTTGGCAGATAACACTTTATGGCCACCATCCATAGAACTGGGAGGGTCACTAAGGTCACTAGACCTCATATTCCCTAAGGATGTAGGGCTCTCTCTCATTGGGTAAAATTCCAGCATGTGTGGAGACAGGGATCCAAGGCCATACCTTCAGATAAGGAGTTGTTAGCAGGTGATGGTTTCGGGTTGGGGTGAGAGTCACTTTTCTTTGTGGCTGTGGGCCCTGGTAGGTTGCCCATGCTCCAGTGGATGGCCCCACTACTGTGAGTATAGAAGCATTAATTATACCCAGTGGATTACATATGATAGATAGATAGATAGATAGATAGATAGATAGATAGATAGATACTACATATGTATAATATATGTGTATACATATATATACACATACATACATAAATACATGCATGCATATACATATATCATATATTATATATGGCTTGAAGTTTGGGAGTTGGTGTAGGTGAAGTAATTTGTAGACAGGCAGTAAGGGTGAGTATCATCAAGTCTCACTGTATACAAGCATGAATATTCATAAAGAACATTTGGGAAATACCTTCTCAAAGTTTCCCCAGTACTTTTCATGCTCTGAGAGAAACAAACAGTAGGTGATCAGGAAGGTGAGTTCCACTTTCAGGATTTCTGGTGTTGGTTTGTCATGTTTCCTCCCTAACTGATTTCGAGTGGAAATGGTTCTAAGCAAGGCTCCAAGTGATGATTACACAACTAACCCAAAGACCCAGCAGGAACCAGAAATGTCACAGGAGCAAACTGGGTCTTCTGATCCCGGCCCAGATCCCCTAGGAGGCAGCACTGTCAACTGCATCAATTTTCAGAGAACCATACCAAGGCTCCATGGTACACTGATGGTCCCCTCTACAAACTTCAAAACTAGCAAGTATTTGGAAGCCAAAGATGATTTTCAGCAGGAAGCAGATGCAGTGTAAAAGCTTTTCAAGTTCTTTCCTGCAGTGTAATATTCAGAGGAACCACCCCTTTGTCTTTGAGACAGCAGAGATGCTGTTAGAGGACCCAAGCATGTAGGGCCAGCAGGGATAGAAAGCAGAAACCAAGGAACATTCAGAGCCATGAATCCCTCAAAGTGCCAGGTCATACCAGCAGCATGGCTGCCTCAGGCTTCAATACCCCTCTCCCTTTGATTATGAAAATATCCTTATTATGCTGCAACATGGCATAGTGATTTGCATCTTTATTGTTTTCACTCAAAAGCTCCAAAGTTATTTAGATAAGCACCATTAAGCAAAATTCTAAGTAATTAGTTCTTTTGATGTCTCCTGGTGACAGCAGAGGAACTCAGAGACATTTATTAACAATACCATTGGTCCCGGATGGGACATACCACGCACAGAACTGAGGCCCCATATAAGCTGTCATTAAATGCTGAGAAGAAGTCAGATATTTCTCCTTCCCTAGTCATTCTTCCTCAACCAGCCCTGGCCACTTAGGTAGGATCATTATATCATTTACTTTACAAATATACCACAAAACACTGCTAATGCAGAATCCCACAGTATGGCCACAACATCACACCCACCTTTAGAGAACTCCAAACTTCCGGTTCCATCATCACCCACCCACCCACCCACACATAAACAGTCAGAACTTCAAAACCAGAAGGGAATCTAAGGCCCTTTTTCATCCTTGCGGTGGACCAGAGACAGATCTGAATACATGGATATCATTAAGGCTAACATTAAGGAAAACAGGATCCACATTTCTCGCCCCAAATGACTCCTAGAATTCAACTGAAATGAGTGCCCAACCCATGGGTGTGGGGTGCTTTTGGTAACTGAAAATCTCCAGCCAAACCTCTATTCTTTCCACACAGTGACAAACGTTTCTGACCTCTTTAAGTTGATATGGAGTGTATTAAAATGAGGAACGATGTTAGAACGTAGAAAATAACCAAGAGATTCTCTGTTTGTCTACTGTCACTCCCTTGCAAGTACAAATAGAAAAATTAGAATCTAGGATCCACATCTGAGTGAAAGCACACAGTGTTCGTTGTTTCTGAGCCTGGGTTAATTCACTTAATGTAATATTTTCCAGGACTTATGAGAGAAGATTAAGAGAGGGGGAGAGGGGCTGAAGGAGGAGGGGAGAGAGATAGAGCCCACTTGGTTTAAAAGAAGGGGAAGCAGGATAGATAGGGAGCAAGGGAGAGGAAAGGAGGGGCTGTATGGGGTGACTTCACCAAAAGGAAGTATGTATCAAAGTTCTACAATGAAACCTGCTACTTTGTAAGCTAATTAAAAGAGAAACAGGGAGATACAGAGAAGCATGAAGTTGAATGGGTGGGAAGAAGGGAGGGTACGGGAAGTCGAAATGGTGATCAGAGTAAGTTGTGGGATTTTAATAATGAGGGAGAAAAGAGAGAGGAGAGCTGAGCGTGGAGGGGAAGTAACTTAAAGGAAGATTTATATTAAGGCCTTGAGGGCTCTGTCTCCCGTATTTTAGAAAACAGGTCTTTGAGGGAACCAGCCACTGAGGCAGATAAGAAACCTGGGGCTCAGCTGGTCTTCCTGTTTCCCCTGTGAATCATCCAGTGACCCTCAGGTCTACAGCAGAATGACCAGCTGCCGCTGATAGCAAAGGTTGAAAATCCAAGAACCCCTGTTGTTCTAACTCAAGACCTCAGCCTCTGCTCACTCGCCTTGTGTCTTTAAGGCAGACTCTTTCCACGGAGCTAAATACCCGGTATCTCCCATACTATAGCAAAAGCTAGCTCAGCTGAGACTTTAAAGGAGAGCTCCCTTTCCCTACCAGTGCTTTGTCAACAGATTTCTAAAGAATAGACAGGAAGATCTGCTCTGTCCCACCTCTCCTGCGGAGGATCTGCCTCTGGAAGACTTTGGTTTTAGAATTATATATGTGTCTCAGTTCTGGCTCCTGAAGCATCATGCAAAGGTACAAAAGTACCTGCTGTGAGGCCTCAGTAAAGCAGCAACTCCCTGAAAGTATCCCCACAATCATCTCAGCCTTCCCAGCGTCATATTGCCTGCTTCCCCAAACGTACAGAAACTGGAAAAGCATCACGTTTGGGGAGGGGGGGTCAGCATTTTAGAGGAACAGAATATCCTTGAATTTTCCCCAGATTCCAACTCCTTCTCATTTCTCTATCATGAAAGATCCATGAAAAAACAATGCGAGAATTAGTGTTGGTTCTCTCAACGAAATAAAACTCCTGAGGTGCTTTGGTCTGATTGGTTTGTGGGATCTCCTCACTAGATGGATAGACTTTGATCTGAAACTCTACCTGCTCTTTCCAAGGGCCACAGAAATTACCATGAAGAATCAGAAAGAAAGTTTCATCAGGTAGAACTGACTCGGGCACACCAAAGCAACTGTGATCGCCATCGCTTGCCTGGGGACTGAAAAGCACGGGAAGCCAGAAGATAAGTAAAGAGTGCGTCACTCGATCAGATAGAAACCCAAAGCTGAGACCAGTGGGGGAAAAGGCGAGCTTTGAATTCCAGTGAGAGAAGGACGTGAAAATCCAGCAAAGTTAGTATCCTGTCAGGAGTCAGAGCACCAACCTGAACGTGGCGACACACGGAAACCAGCAGGTAATGCAGAAGAAGGCCAGGACTTTCATTGCTTTCCACTTCTGCTACCCAGTGACCCCACTGCCCTCAGAATAACCCAGATTGGCTCTACCTACTCTTAATGTGTGCTGTTGTTAGGTGACAGAAGCGATCCTCCGCCTTCCTAGGATTCCTCTCTGGATGCTGATAAAGGAAAGAGTTTTAAGTTCCACAGACTCACTTGAGCAGCATTATTGGTTTTCCATCAGCAATACAGAAAAGATGATTAACCTAGAGGATTTCTACAAACGCCCCATTGTTGACAAAAATCATCATAGCTGTCACTTGTCACCTCTGTGCCAGCTGTGTAATTAGTGTCATTTCCAGTAAGTCATGGGAATACAGATGAGCATAGATGAGACAATACAAAATTGCATAAGTGTGGATATTTTATGGCACCTCAGGAGTGTTGTACTTGCACATGACACAGACTTGGCACACGCATCCAGCAGATCTTAAGCACTCTCTCCAATGCTAAATGCACTCACTGTCTTCTGACACACTTATAGAAAGATGTGTTTGGCTTGGTGATTCTAAGGTATGTGGTAGTGGCAGGGGGCAGTGAGCATGCTCTGTGTGGAACTTATTTGGAAATGCATTACATTATTAGCATATTTATATGATTAGGATATTCAATTTCACTTTTATACCTTTCTAAATAGAATATAATTTTAAAAGGATAAAATTTAATTAATATAATTTGTACCCAAGTCATCACCTATGCTCCCAAACCAGGCACATTTGGCTGCTTTCTCTCGCAAATCTTCCTCTTTCAGAGTCTGACACTGTGTAAAGAGCCCATCTACATTTGTTAAGTCTATAGCAAAAACACAATTCTAAGTAGTAGCTGTGTGGGCTCTGGAAAAGAAGATAGAATGGAAAAATATTGGCTAAAGCCTTGGTATTGGATATTCAGAATCTGTGATCAATCCCTAAGCCAGGATCATCTATACCCTCAGTCTAACAGTGTTCTCATAGAGAGTTGGCCATGAGTGTCAGAAATAACTCCCTAACCAATGAAATTATTCACCACAATGTTGACTGTAAAGTAACGAGTTGCTGAATTTCTCATGGTGTCTCGGGTTATAAGCTCCATGAGAGAAGAGAGTTTTGTCTGGTTTCTTCATAGCTATAATAGTTGGAATTCATGGCCACCAAAGACACCCACATCCTAATCCAAGGAGATGGTAACTATGGTGCATTTTACACCAAGCAACACAAAACACAAAGAGTTCTTTTCTCCAGGTCCCAAGATCCATAAAGTGTTCCCCATATTTAACTAATTCTCCATGTGAGTAAATGATTAGGCTTATATAGCATCTGTAGCATGGAGAAGTTTATAAAAACTGTCAAAAATAAAACCAAAATAATAGCTAACTAACCAAAACTTTACAATCTAAAGCTATACTAGATTAAAGATAAATCTACTTATTTCTGATTTCAAAATGTAGATTACTCCTTGAGAGATGAGGATGGGTGTTAAAAGGTTAAATCATCATTCTGCAAATGTGGAAACACCAATGGGAAATTCTTACAATGGTAATTGTATGTGTACAAAGTGAGTTTGAGTACAACATAGACAATGAAATGCTTGAAAGGGGCTGTGGGAGGAGCAAGTAGGGATGTCCTTTCATTAGCCCAGCAAGATATACAATGGATTTTCAGGATAGTGCGGGTAGGGAAATGAATGAGATCTAGGGACAGTCAGAAGGTTGTATGGACAGTAACTAGAGACTGGAGGAAGGGAAAGAAAAGAAAGTAATGGGGTTGCCAAATTGTAAATATGGACAACAGAGTAGATGACAATCATTCTGTAGAACATGAGACGCTTTGGCTGAGTCAGAAACCAATTATGGTTGTTGTAATACAATGGGGCTTGAGTTAGACTTGCGTTTGTAATGGGAGAGTAACCTGGTTGGTTTCTATTTTATTCTTATCAACTTAAAACAAGATAGAGTTATCTGAGAAGAGGGAATCTCAGTAGAGAAAATGGACCCATCAGATTGGCCTGTCAGCAAACTTATGGAGCATTTCGTCATTGATGATTGATGTGAAAGGGAACAGCCCACTGTGAGTGGTGCCTTTCCTGTGCAAGGGGCCATAGGGTGTATGAGAAAAAAAAAAACTGGACAGTGTATCTCCATGGTCTCTGCTTCAGTTTCTGCCTCCAGTACTTGCCTTGAATTCCTGTCCTGGCTTCTATCAGTGATGGATTGTGATCTAGAAGCTGCAAAAGGGAATAAACTCTTTGTTTCCCAAACTACTTTTGGTTATGGTATTTTATCACAGTAATAGAACTCTAATCAAGACAGAGAGGCTAAGAAGAATTATGGTAGATAATAAACTGTTGTGATTGTCACAGGATTAAAGGAGACATTTATTTTTTAGAAATATATTTGGAATGTGTCAAGGTATAGATGCAGGTGGAGGTCATTTTGTAAGTCAACATCCAAGACAAATGTGTAGAATTAGGATTAATTAAACATATTTAAAATAAAGGAAAAGGAGAAAAATACAAAAAGACTGTTTATAGCTGGAAAAGAAGAAAACCAAAGCTCTCTTAATCCTTGAGAGCCAACAGGGATGGTGTAAGACAGTGGTCATCATACTACATGTCAAACGGTGCTTGACAGTGAAGCAGGGTAGGCCCGGAGCATTAGATTTTACACTGTGGAGCTCTTCAGGGGCTCAAAGGAGAAGAGTGAACATGAGGAAGGATCACATGAAAAGCTGTGGTGTGAGGAAATGCGAACAATCGAGCCACCTCTTTCAAGAAACGTGACATGGAGTCATGACAGATGGAATGATGGGGAATTGTACTTTAAGAAGAAAATGTTGACATTGTCTGTCATTATAGGAAGAAAATGTTGACATCATTTGTCAGTAGGGAGATTGAGGGTGAAGCTGAATCACCAAGGGGACACTTAGTGTCATAAGATCCCAAGCAACTAAGATGGATCCGGCACCAAGGTGGAGAGACAGATATTAATGGTGTGATGGGATGCATGCTCACTGTCGCTGAGTAATGAGGAAACATGACCATGATGCTTGCAGGTGAATTTTTAAGCACAATGGAAGAAAACTGAAGGAGGTAATATCTTTTGATTTTAATTCTTCTAGTAAGTAGATAAATTTATATGAATTCTTAATTTTGAAATGGGGAGAATAATTCTAGCATTTAAGACAAATTGCTCCAAGAGTTTCAGATATTATTATCTCAGCATAGATTTTAATTTATAAAATTATAATCCAGCTGTTTGCATTAACTAAAAAAAGCATTAAATATTTATTTGATGCTTAACACTGGGGAAGATCATATTTGTAGTTCACAGGAAGCATTCTTTTTAATTTTTTTATGTTATTTTATTTATTTGCATTTCAAATGTTATCCCCCTTCCTAGTTTTCCCTCTGCAAATCCCCTATCCCATTCCCTCTCCCCCTGCTTCTATGAGGGTGCTCCCCTCCACACCCATCCACCCCCCCTTCCTCTTCACCTCCATAGCCTTCCCCTACACTGGGGCATTGAGCCTTCACAGGACCAAGCCCCCTCCCCCCACTGATGCCAGAGAAGGCCATCCTCTGCTACATATGTGGTTAGAGCCATGGATACCTCCATGAGTACTCTTCTGTTGGGTTAGTCCTTGGGAGCTCTTGGGGGGTGGGGTCCTGTTGGTTGATCTTGTTGCTCTTCCTATGGGGTTACAAACCTCTTCAGCTCACAGGAAGCATTATTAACCTTCTTTCCATTCTTCAGCAAGTCCCTCTCTCCCATTGCCAGTCTCTCAGTTCTGGAGGTGTGTCTGTTTAACCTGGCAGTCTTCACATTCCTCCCTTCTTCCCATTTCCATCATGAGGAAATACAATAGCTGCAGTAAATCTAATTCATTTCCTGGAACATTATTGTTTTATATTTTTTTCCTACATGCAAACCTTTGTATCACACAGGATCAAAACGCATACCTGTGAAATTCAGAACATGACTTGGGGCTAGAACAGCATTGTGAAGGATGAGCCAGCTGAAATTGCTCACACGTTATCGAGCTGTGGTCTGGCCTTCTTATCACTAAGACAGAAGCTGACCTTATAGAATGTGACGTCAGTGTTGGACAATGGCCCTTAAGTGGCCATCATTATAGGAGGGAAGATAGTAAATGCTGATGGCTGTTTCCAAAGAAGCACTGGGTTAAGTGGATAAAAGGGTGATCAATAACTCTGACAAACTAAGCATGGCACAGTGAAGTGACCACTACATAAAAATATTTGAATTATTGATTATGTATGTCACATGTGTACTGAAAGATTCTGAAAGGAAGGAAGACGATGGGAGGTTTGAGTAGTGACCTCTCGTTACTTAGCAAGTGCACAAGTAAGAAAGATGCACTTCATCTCAACATCTACCTGCTGAAGGGACTGCTGTGTTTCACATAAACAAGATCTTTATAGCTACTTCCTTAAAAGCTGCATACAGCTCAAAGAGCTTGTGTTAAAAGGCAATGACAAATGACAAGGAAAAAATCTCACAAAAATAATTTCTTGTTCCTGTGAAGCCATTTGTGTATTCAGGAGCCCTTGGAAGTGAAATGGGTGTCTTCCATGCAGTACAGAGGTTCCAGGCTGTCTTGAGCCTGTCTTGTTCATCTTCTCCATTTCAACACATAATCTCCACTGGGGAAAAGAGGAGGCTGGAGAACTTCCATAACTGGGCATCTCCTTGTCCCCAATTCCCCCAAGTTCCTTATCTTCAACTTCCTTCCTCCAGCCTGCTCTAAGACACGAGAGAATGATCTGAGTATAATATACAAATCTACCCTGCTGTACCCTGACTTCTTACTATACCTGATCAGTAGAATGCAGCAGAGGAAGACTTAATCACATGCAGGGTACCTATCCACTCACACTCTGTGGGCGCCATGGTAACATAGCTGCCTCTTGCACCACTGAGGGAGGCAAGTAACATAGTTAACTGGAGGTATCATGCAGCTCTTTAGGAGCTGATACTCATCCTCCCTTTCTCTTCTCCACTTCTCTTCTCCCCTACTCTCTGTCCCCTCTTCCCACCTGTCCCTTCTTCTTTTCCTGTCTTCCATTTTCCTCCTTTTTCAATTCCTCTCCTCCTCCTTGTCCTCTCCCTCCTCCCTGCCTCCTTCCTGTCAATACCCCCACTGTTGACAAACACAGCGTGTTCAGAGTATGCTACCATGCTATTCCCTCAAAACCCAGCTAGTTTAAGAGTAGAAAGAGAAAGTCTGCCCCTATTCTTTGTCACTACCTGGATTTTAGATGTTTTGCCTTGGAAGAGGCCCATATCACTTCCAGTTGAAATTATTGACTAGAATTAGTTATGTACCATCCCTAACTACAAGGAGCATGGAGCTTCATCTCTTTCAATGGTCCAGGATAATCAGATATTGGTGGAGTCTGACATTCTATCACAGAGGCCAGCAGTGATGTAACATGACTTACTCGGTGATTATAGAGTAAATCGTGTACTTTCATCATTAGAAGCAGCACACAGTTCACCCAACTTCCTTTGAGTTATAATTGCCGATTACTGGAACTCTTCCAAAAGCAGTGATCAAACACAAAATTATCAAATTAACCCCCAAATGGGCAATCAGATTGAGATAGCTGTTTCCTCTGATGTTAAAGAAAATTAACCATTATCTCTTTAGGAAAACAAGCAAATCAAGTACAGACCTCCTGCTGTATTCTCTGACTGTCTCCTCTGACTGTCCCCTTTGACTGTCCCCACAGACAAGCGCTAGGGGAAGCTCCCACAGACAACAACCCACGTGTCACAGAGAGGCAGAAATACAATGCTATCTTTAAATGCTTTCTCTGCAGGTTGATTAAAAACTCCAGGCAGACAGAGACATAATAACTAGTCCTTCGTGTCCAGGTATGCAGGAGGAGCACAGTGCTGCTGTGACGGCATTGCATGCCCAGAGATCGGCAAATCTGCCCAGTCCCAGCTCTTTGCATGTTCCCTGGCACGGAAACTGTGGCTACTGGGTGAAGGGTTTTGACATGTAGACATCTCACAATAGCTAATAAAGTTGGGGGATATAGTGGAATGATTTTTATGGAAAGAATTCACAGTTCTCATAAGAAATGCACACATACTCATGTATACACATGTGCCCATGCATACTCTTGTATGCACACACATGTGCATACACTTGCATGAACATTTCCTATCTTGAAAAAATAAGACAAAGGCTTGTAGAATGTCACCTCATCCTTCCAGAATTAACACTTAAGATGACCCCATAATCTTTCTGTCCCATTTCTCACCCTGCAAGAATATAGCTCACATTCCCAGAAAATGAGATTGTCTCAGCATAGAGAGACAGTACAATTGATGTAAACAGATATTTACATATAACTCCACATCTGCTAACCCCTAATATTTGAATATATCACTTCTAGAAGGTCACAGAAACATCTGTTATAAATTATCTGTTCTGTTGGGTCCCTTATGGGTTTTATCTTTATTTTCTTTTTTATACCCAGGGACTACAAAATAAGAGATAGATTACAATTTTCTCTAAGCGAAGGCGGAAGAAATATTTTAAGCCATGCTAAAGCTCTGAACTGAGATTCCAAATGCTCACTGAAATAGGTAATTGCTCTTCATAAACTCTTGCCCAAAGAGAAAAGTTTAAATGGCTAGGATCATCTTTTAATGGGTCACATTCTCAGCCTTGAATGTCCCAAAGTACCTAAAGCAGCAGCTCTCAGAGTCATTGTCCAGTTGCTTTAATTAAGCACAGCTCCAGCTTTGCTAGCATTCTAATTAACTCCTGGACTAATTGTGCATCGAATGCCTGGGAGCACACTGTAGATAATCCTAACAAAGTCTTAACTTTTCCCACTTTCGGTTTCCACACAGAAACCAATCAGGAAAGGCTTGGGACATCCAAAGTTATGGTCAGTATTTCCCCATGCTAGCAAAACAAAGACAGAAATTTTAACTTAAAATTATAACCAGTTCCCATGGGTATATATAGCAGAGGGTAGAAACAGTGGAAGATTTCTGTCCTTGCATATTACGAGTGTTTGAGGTGAGGCTGACTGTATCTTTGGATTGGAGTTGATATATAGAGTCTCACAGAATAGATGTGTCCCTGGTGCTCATTTCAGCCAACATCAGCCTCAGCAAAGGCAGAGCTAGGCATGAGACATCGGCTCTCTGAAGCACAGGTGGCTCCATGGATAACTGCACTTTTCCTAGCTTCTTTGCATTCCACCCCAGCTTTCCAACATCTGTAAGCCCAACTCCCCTGCTTTCTCTCTTTCGGTCATCATCTGATCTCTGGTGTTCTTCCCTGACCCGGCTTTCACATAACACATTGGTTTTGCATATAACACACGGGGACTTTACCCTACGAAATCACCTATACAATCTTGTATGTGTGCTCCTCTTAAAATTTCCTATATCTTCCACTTTGGGTTTTAATCTTTTTATAAATCCTGGGATTGGTGAGACAAACCAATCCCACAGTTTTGTGTTTCAGCACCTCAGCTATTGCAAACAGCAGTGGGGTGAAGGGAACCTAAGTGTGGATCCATCAGCAGGCAGGATCGACACACTGTTCCCTGTCAGGTGAGGGGTGTGAAGCAGATGGGTCATGATCTTGAACATCATCAGACTTGGCTCTTTGTCCTTGCCTGGTTGTTATGTCATTTTTGTTTAATTTTTTTCATTGTTGGTGATGGGTTATCTGTTTTTAAGTGTTGGGCCTTGAACCCAGAGCATTATTCTTGCTAGGCAAGTAATCCACCATTGAGCTACAACTGTTATCCCAGCCCCCAAATATTCTGGTATAATGTCTTATTTTCTGGTTAACTGGGTACTTTCCGATGGCCCTTGCTTGGTTTGTTTGTATACTGTGAGCAGAAGACTTTTAGAAATGACCATTTTCAAACTCACAGTGTCATCCATGACTGTTGTATAAGCACTAAAGGAATGTGTTGTGTCTACCCAAAGGCCAGGCAGATAAAGGCCATCTCAGTGCTGAAGCTGTTTGGATGACTATGCAGAATAATCTCCAAACAGACTCCCAAGGAGACATTTGTAATTCTAGTAATATATGGGAGAAATCAGCTGTAACTCTCCCAAACAAAACTTACTTGCATTTTTGTAAGCAAACGCTCTGTTTACCATTTTTCTAAAATCTACATGGTTGTGAGGTGCTCCAGTCAAAGACGAGCTGAGCAGCAGAGCTCTTCTGGATGAGAGGATCCCAGAGGGTCTATTAAGCACACACCCATATTCTATCAAAAAGATGCATATAATTTTTTTCTCATTTCAAAGTTTTCAATTTTGTTTCCAATAAGCTTACCTTAGGGATCATCAGTAGCGTCCCNACACTAGCAGTTTCTTGCCCTATAAGATCTGACTCCCACTGTCTGAGACCTGAAGGCAGGTTCTCCAAAGAGTGAATCCTTTTCTCTGCAGCAGCTTGTCATCCCTGATCAGATAAAAGCTTTTATCAAATGTAACACTCCCCATATGGTCTCGGTGGCACAGTTCAAATGTATTTTGATAAATAGATAGACATGTTCTTGGAGAGGTGGGTCAGTAGGTAAGAGCATGCACTTCTCAGCACCCACTTTGGGCAACTCACAACCACAACCACAACCACAACCACTCCAGAGGACCACATACCCTATTTTGGTCTCCACAGGCACCTGCATTCACATACACAAATGCACACATACATGACTTTTTAAAATCCATCTTAAATTAAAAAAAAAAAAAACCAGACATACCTATATCAACCCAAGTAATTAAATATACTTCCATTAAAAAGTAAAGAGACATTACTGGTTGATAAGTTCTAGGGAATCAATGAAAATCAGTTACAATTTTAAATAATTAATGTCCCTTTACAAAAGCGGGGTCTAGTTAATAGAATATTAGAGATAACTCATAAATAAATAGGAAGGGTCAGCGTCTTCACTTGGGAGCACTGGAAGATCAAATCACCTGCTATGGCTCCCTTCCTGAGATTTAAGGCTAAAGGTTAAGCTTCTGGCCTGTGCAAGATAGCAAAGTCCTCTGAGAAGAATCAGAGTAAAACAAAAATGATCCACTGGCAACACAGACTTAATACTGCAGTCAATGTATCACCATCATTAGTAAGATTGTAATCCAGGAGTATATATCCCTGTCAGAATGCAGCTCATCTTCATTTCATAAGGGTTTGATCAATGCTTCCTTTGAGGATAAAATAAGCCTCCAGAGTCTTCTTATGGGGCATATCTATTTTGAAATATTTATATTCATAACATTGTACCTCAGCAAACTCGAGAGAAAATGAAGCATCTTTCCTAACCCTGAGCACTTGCAGTTCCATTGAGCTAATCCAAGAAATATACAGCTTATTAAACAATTACTCGGAGTGCTTGCCTTTTTATAAAGTTAAATTAACTCTTTTCATTGTTTTGGGGCCTTGGGAAATCTCAGAAATAGATTTAGATTATCTGACATTTTGTTTTTAAACACTCCATCAAACCTTAACTTGAAAAAAATCAAGAATTGTCAGAGGAGATGTAGCACAGGTAAGCCTCGTCGGACTGTAGCCCCGGAAAAAGAACAACAAGCTAATGTGTGCACTAGACTGAGAACAAAATATTTTGAAGAACGAGTGAAAGGTAACACACTCACAAGAGTCCTAGCTTTTTCACAGGTAAGAAAACTTTGTGACGGGTTCTTTTTTCTAGTGACTAACAACAGAATAAAATCAATCAGGAGGCACAGAAAATTCTTCTGGTGAACACAGATTCTTGCTACCTTGACAGATTTCATAAAAAGGAATGAGCCATCTCTCTTCTTATAAACTAAGGCCTTAATCAGTAAACTAAGGGGGAAAACCCATCAAAATGAACAGAGAATTGAAGATTTAACTTCATCTCCTTTTATACATTATGTGCCTTCATTTCAGTTTTAACAAAACTCTGGCCTAAAGTCTATAAAATGTGAGGAAGTTTGAACTAACTATTCTCTCTGTAAATTTATTTGGGGACACTCTAAGAATATCAATTTATATGTGTATGTTCATCCCTGTACATAACCAGATCTGAGCTCCCTTAATTTAAGAGAAATGTAAAAACTTAAATTATGGAAGTTCTCTGGAGTGGTGAAATCACGCTGACTTGGTGAGCACTCAAGGCTTTTCTCAGATCTGTGCACCCAGGGGCATGGAGTCACAAAGGGGCTTCATAAAGCCCCTGGTTAGAGATTAACACAGACACACCAGAACTCTGGTCCATCCTTCAAGAACCTTTCCTCTTCTCCATAAATTCTAAACTGACTACAGCTCAAAATATGAAAAGGGTAAAGACTAAAAAAACACACTGCTGCCTGTCACCTAGTAGAAAATGGATCACTATCTCCTCTCCATAGACGCCAACTAACCATCCTCAGAGAACCAAGTCCCCAGTAACTGTTGCCTGCTTGTGCATATAAAATAGCCTTTGCATAAGCAGCAATGGTGAGAGAATTAAGTCAGGGTTGAAAGACAAATGGCATACGTTTTCTTTCGTTTGTGGTTCCTAGATTTTATGTAGATACCAAAAGTCAAGAAACGGGGTGAAATATCTACCAGACTGCCAATGATATTAAGATTTTATAGTCACCTGGAACTTAGAGCAGGAAAACGCACACCTGTGCTGATCCAACCCATGAGGCACGATTGACCAGTAACACGGTTTCTCACATAAATCTTGAGGCCTTAATGGGATTTCTAAACTAGTAAAGAATGACTTTCAAATGGCCTCATGAATATCATATCTATTAAACAAACATGAAATATTTTAATATCTTCATTTACGCATGAGGTAATTAATATTTAAAGAACATATGCGGGAGCCACAAGGCTGACTGGACAGATCAGGTATGGGTATCAGAATGGAAGATGTCAAAGCAGAAAGAGGTGACACACCCTTTGATCTACTGATGAGACATCCAATCTGTCACATGCTCTTTATAATAGCTAAATAAGTACAAATGCTTATCACTTAAAATTTGGCTCTTGTAATTGTCAAAATATATTGCAGCTTTATTTGTGTAACTATTGATAACTATCAGTCTATTGTAATAGTGCATTAGTGTTTTTATTGTAGCCTGTAGTCATGCACTGTTTCTGTACTGGCCACCTCCATCCTATACATCCTGAAGATCTTTCATGGCGTTCATCGAAAGCAGGACAGGGCGAGGCTGGATTTACAACTCCTTGTTCAGTGGCTCATGGTTAAGGAAAGGCCAACTAACCCCTTCCTGACAATGAGTCATGGCATACAGTACCCTCCCCTGAGACAGATAATAAATGTCTGGCCCTTTGTAGGCAGAACCCAGAACTCTGCATTTACAACAGTCTCAACACTGTTCTTGCACAAATTCAGATTTGAAAATCAGTTTTCCATGGATTTGATCTTCCTTTGGAGGTTGGGGGAATCTACAACTTTATGTGATTGCTGCCTGTGCTATGTGTTGGTCATTTTGTTTTATTTTTGTTTTCTTCTGGTTAGTGGATCATTATTAACTAAATGCCTTTCTAGTGATGGTCAGCATTTAAACTCATCTGAAGGGTGTTAGCAAAGGAAAAAAATTGTCCCTATTTTTAGAATAGCAGTTCATTGTGGTGCATGGACAGTTATACTGTGTATATAAGATTTAGAACATGTATTAGCCTTACCAAGAAGCTGGCAATCATTATGTGGTCCCCAGACTCTTTTTCTTTCTCTCTCTCTCCCTTCCTTCTGTCCCTCCCTCCCTCCTTCTCTGCCCCTCCCATTCTTCTCTTTCTCTCTCATTCCTCTCTTTCTTTCTTTTCTTTCCTTCTTTCACTCTCCTTTTTGAAGTGTGTGAATGTGAGGGGTATCTCCTTCCACTTTGGAGCACAGCATAGCCCAGGCTAACCTGAAGCTTTCTATCTTCCTGCTTTCTCTCTGCCTACAGTGTGTA
This sequence comes from Mus minutoides, assembly GCA_902729485.2. Taxonomy (NCBI): domain Eukaryota; kingdom Metazoa; phylum Chordata; class Mammalia; order Rodentia; family Muridae; genus Mus; species Mus minutoides. Next base: position 78,533 of record CACVCL010016750.1, on the reverse strand, counting down.
CCACCACATCTGGCCCATTTCCTTTTCTTATCAATGATTTAACAAGAGAAAAAGGGAAAGAAACTGAAATCTGGTTATTAAAAACAAAAGAAAGCAAAAGCAATGAACAACAAAAACAGTAGGCTTCAAAACCAGTACTAAATATTGTAGAAGAAGGATGCTAAAGAGAAGCTCACTGCTCTCATGGAACATGGGAGTTCGATTCCCAGCCCCCACATCACACAGCTCCCAACCAGCTATAACTCCATCTCCAGGGGACATAATGTCCTTCTGTGGCCCATTCAGACACCCACATGGATCTGTGCAGAGCTGCACATATTCTCATAAATAAAATAAGTATATCTTTTAAAAGAAGAATGGAAAGTTAGAAGACACAAATGAAAGAGGCTAACTCTAATAATTGCATGGACACAATGGGGTTAATAAGACAACAAGATAATAAACCACAAATTTTACAACTCAGTTGTAATGGAACATTACAAACAAACAAACAAACAAACCCTCAAACTTACATAAATCACTCCAACTTGTTCCTTCTTCCTTTCTGGATTCTAGAGAACGGAGTAGTAGGTCACCAGAACTATAAAAGGGAAATGGGGATACCAGAGAGAGGGACTTTAACTTGGGATTAAGGTTAGCATAGACAGAAAGAGAGTGAAAAGGATATATAATGCTAATGATGTTTGAAGAAATCATGGGGAAAAACATGTTTAATAGGCACATATATTCAATGGTGACGCATGTATTTAATCCCGCTACTTGACAGATAGATCTTTATGAGTTTCATGCCAAGCACAGTCTCCACAACATTTCCAAGCCAGCTAAAATACATACTGAGACCCTGTTATATGTGTGTGCGTTGGGATGGGGGAGATGAAGTTATGTCTCATGTGACGAGGTGAGAATGCTTCTCACAAGAACCATAGGCTTTCAAAAAGAAGTGCCAGGCCCCCCTCCCCCCGCCCTGTTTGCCTGCCCACCCACTCCCACTTCTTGGCCCTGGCATTCCCCTATATTGGGGTATATAAAGATTGCAATACCAAGGGGCCTCTCCTCCCAATGATGGCCAACTAGGCCATCTTCTGCTACATGTGGAGCTAGAGACACGAGTTCTGGGGGTTCTGGTTAGTTCATATTGTTGTTCCTCTTCTAGGGTTGCAGACCCCTTCAGCTCCTGGGGATCTATCTCTAGCTTCTCCATTGTGGATCCTGTGTTCCATCATATAGATGACTGTGAGCATCCACTTCTGTACGAGATAGCTATATCAGGGTCCTTTAAGTAGACACTTGCTATCCTATGCAATAGTGTCTGAGTTTAGTGACTGATTATGGGATGGATCCCCCCTGGTGGGGTAGTCTCTGTATGGTCCATCCGTTCATCTTAGCTCTAAACTTTGTCTCTGTAACTCCTTTCATGGGTATTTTGTTTCCTGTTCAAAGGAGGAATGAAGTATCCACAGGCTGGTATACCTTCTGGATTTTCTTGTATTTTGCAAATTATATCTTGGGTATTCTAAGTTTCTGGGCTAATATTCATTTATCAGTGAGTGCATATCCAATGACTTCTTTTGTGATTGGGTTACCTCAATAAGGATTATATCCTCCAGATATATCCATTTGCCCAAGAATTTCATAAATTCATTTTTTAATAGCAGAATAGTACTCCATTGTGTAAATGTACCATGTTTTATGTATCCATTCCTCTGTTGAGGGGCATCTGGGTTCTTTACAACTTCTGTCTATTATAAATGAGGCTGCTATGAACATAGTGGAACATGTGTCCTTTTTACCAGTTGGAACATCTTCTGGGTATATGCCCAGGAGAGGTATTGCTGGTATCTTTCGGTAGTACTATGTCCAATTTTCTGAGAAAACGCCAGACTGACTTCCAGAGTGGTTGTACAAGCTTGGAATCCCACCAGCAATAGAGGAGTGTTCTTCTTTCACCACATCCTCGCCAGCATCTGCTGTCACCTGAATTTTTGATCTTAGTCATTCTGACTGGTGTGAGGTGGAATCTCAGTATTGTTTTGATTTGCATTTCCCTGATGAGTAGGGATGTTGAACATTTTTACAGATATTTCTCAGCCATTCGGAATTCCTCAGTTGAGAATTCTTTGTTTAGCTCTGTACCCTATTTTTAATGGGGTTATTCGTTTTTCTGGAGTCCAGCTTCTTTAGCTCTTTGTAGATGTTGGATATTAGTCCCCTATCAGATTTAGGATTGGTAAAAATCCTTTCCCAATCTGTTGGTGGCCTTTTTGTCTTGCTGACCATGTCTTTTGCTTTACAGCTTTGCAATTTTATGTGGTCCCATTTGTCAATTCTTGATCTTACCGCACAGGCCATTGCTGTTCTGTTTAGGAATCTTTCCCCTGTGCCCATATCTTCGAGGGTTTTCCCCAATTCCTCCTCTATAAATTTCAGTGTTTCTGGTTTTATGTGGAAGTCTTTGATCCACTTAGACTTAAGCTTTTTACAAGGAGATAAGAACGGATCAATTCGCATTCTTTTACATGCTAACAGCCAGTTGTGCCAGCACCATTTGTTGAAAATGCTGTCCTTTTTCCACTGGATGGTTTTAGCTCCCTTGTCAAAGATCAAGTGACCATAGGTGTGTGGATTAATTTCTGGGTCTTCAATTCTATTCCATTGATCTATCTGTCTGTTGCTGTACCAGTACCACGCAGTTTTTATCGCAATTGTTCTGTAGTACAGCTTAATGTCAGGCATGGTGATTCCCCCCCTGAGGTTCTTTTATTGTTGAGAATAGTTTTTGCTATCCTTGGTTTTTTATTATTCCAGATGAATTTGCAAATTGCCCTTTCTATCTCAGTGAAAAATTGAGTTGGAATTTTGATGGGGATTGCATTGAATCTGTAGATTGCTTTCGGCAGGATAGCCATTTTGACTATATTAATCCTGCCAATCCATGATCATGGGAGATCTTTCCATCTTCTGAGATCTTCTTCAATTTCTTTCTTCAGACACTTGAAGTTCTTGTCATAAAGATCTTTCACTTCCTTAGTTAGAGTCACACCAAGGTATTTTATAGTATTTGTGACTATTGTGAAGGGTGTTGTTTCCCAATTTCTTTCTCAGCCCTTTTATCCTTTGTGTAGAGAAAGGCCATTGATTTGTTTGAGTTAATTTTATATCCAGCTACTGCACTAAAGCTGTTTATCAGGTTTAGGAGTTCTCTGGTGGAATTTTGGGGGTCCGGAATATATACTATCATATCATCTGCAAACAGTGATATTTTAACTTCTTCCTTTCCAATTTGTATCCCCTTGATCTCCTTTTGTTGTCGAATTGCTCTGGCTAGGACTTCAAGTACTATGTTGAATAAGTAGGGTGAAAGTGGGCAGCCTTGTCTAGTCCCTGATTTTAATGGGATTGCTTCCAGCTTCTCTCCGTTCACTTTGATGTTGGCTACTGGTTTGCTATATATTGCTTTTATTATGTTTAGGTATGGGCCTTGAATTCCTGATCTTTCCAAGACTTTTATCATGAAGGGGTGTTAGATTTTGTCAAATGCTTTCTCAGTATCTAATGAGATGATCATGTGGTTTTTGTCTTTGAGTCTGTTTATATAGTGGATTACGTTGATGGATTTCCATATATTAAACCATCCCTGCATTCCTGGGGTGAAGCCTACTTGGTCATGATGGATGATCGTTTTGATGTGTTCTTGGATGTGGTTTGCAAGGATTTTATTGAGTATTTTTGCATCGATATTCATGAGGAAAATTGGTCTGAAGTTCTCTTTCTTTGTTGGATCTTTGTGTGGTTTAGGTATCAGAGTAATTGTGGCTTCATAGAATGAGTTGGGTAGAGTACCTTCTGTCTCTATTTTGTGGAATAGTTTGAGGAGAGTTAGAATTAGGTCTTCTTTGAAGGTCTGATAGAACTCTGCACTAAACCCATCTGATCCTGTGCTTTTTTGGTTGGGAGACTATTGATGACTGCTTCTATTTCTTTAGGGGAAATGGGGGAATCCTCCCTTTAAGTGGTTAAAGGAATTTAAGAAACTCCAAACATAATATAGGCTATTGCTGCCACCCTGGATTACCTTCCCGAACTTGAGAGCATGACCTACAATGTGAACATTTCACATGCATAGGTCACAAGGCTTGAAAAAAAAATCGTCTGGGATTGACCTGATATCTCACTTCATGAGTACTAGTTCTTATAGTATATGAAGGCTCTATGCAGGTTACCCAGGAAGAAAAGCATCAATAGTCTCACTGAGCTGTAAGGCCTATGAACCACACCAATGGCTATCAAGTCAAGCTATACCCAAGGTTATATCGTGGGGCTGGCCAACAACTATCTAATTGAATTTGAGCACTCATCAACCGGACAAAAATACTTAGTACTCATACTTAGTACTATAAACCTAGCCAACTACCATGGCTAGCAAAGTCATGGACACGAGGGGCAAGTCCACTACTGATACTTTTCAGAGTAATCTCTAACTGCAATCTAAATATTTATCTTTATACACATGGATAGGGTAGCTCTCACTCTTCATCAAAGTGGGTTCTTTGGGGAGCATATGGAAACTATCATAGAAATCCACAGCTGGTTAAATGCATATAGCAATTCTTGGTGGGTGCCTATCCCAGTTGGTATATGTACAACACAACCCTTTACACTAAGTCTCAGAGCATATTGAGGAATGGTGGAGCAGGACTATAAGTGCCAGACATGCAAGGCATTTGTGACCAGATAGTGTCTTTTATATATGATGGGGAAGACACATGGGGAATCTCAACAATATTTGACGTGCCAATATGGGCATAGAAATTGTACAAGGGCCCAGGCGACCAATGGCTGTTGAGAGAGGGACATTTCAGTCCTCTACAGGGAACAGACACAAATAGGTTACCTAATCCCAAGGGATTGCCCCTAAACCTGTGTACATGAGAGCAACAGTAAGTGGATTTTGCAGATCGTTTTTATATATACATATGTATAAATATATGTAACAATAATAATTAAAGAAGAGGTCATGAATTTGTGACAGAGTTGGGGAGAATGGGAGAAGGTGGAAGGGTAGAAATTATGTAAATACAGCACTTATTATGAATTTTCAAAACTAACAAATTAAATAACCTACCTAGGAGATAACATTCGAATGTTTCTAATTTGTTGCGCAAGTCATTCAAATAACATTTATAACATTCATTCGCAAACAAGAGGTACCTGGCTAACTTGGATTTACTGGTGAACCCTATAACACAGTTAAGGAAGAAATAACATAAATTATCTGCAGTATCTTCTGGAGATGAAGAACAGACAGCATTGCACAACCAATCAAACCCAAGCCAGACCAAAAACTACATACTATTTTTGAAAAGAATGATATCTACAGGCCAATATACATCACGGGTACAGATGTAAAAAGCCACTAGTAAAATACTGGCAAGTAAATCCAGACAAGTTTTAAAACAATGATACATCACAGTCAAATGGGAAGCATCCTAGGCACCCGAGGCTGTTCGAAAAGCCAAAGAAAAAATATTTTTAATAAATTACTAGGTAGACCTAGGCAAATGATAAAAGCATGTAATATACTCATTGATGCAGTAAATGCAGTTAACAAGATAAAATATTCAGTTGTGAGAACAATAACCCAGAAAATCACCAAGTACATTTAAAATAGAAATATATTTCACTCTTTAAAATTTGACTTTAAAAAATACCATTGGTGGTGTCATATTGAATGATTTAAAGCCAATGTCGTCCATAAAAGTCGAGGAGAAAGTCAGATTGTAATTCTTAGCATTCTTATTAAGCTATCTTGTGAGAGTTCCTAAGAGAAATCAGAAAGGAAATAAAAATGTCTTCATTCATAAGTGATGTGTTTATATAGAGATGTATCAAATAACCTACAAAATCACAAGGTAGCCCCAAGCATCAACAAGAGGACGATGACGTCATGGGCACAATTGGCATACCAGAGGCAGCTGTTACCAACAGCAATTCATCTTTTACTGTGGAAAGATGTTAGTCTGGACAGACAGACACTACCACTTTAAGAAGATCATGACCAATGTGAATAGACATCCATGTTCCCCCGGAAGAAAGGCAACAAGTCTTCAGCTGGTGGGTGCGTTTTCCTTTATCCTGCTTTATATCCTTAAGAGGAGAAGCATGATCTAAGAATCTGTTATTAAAAGACAAAGGATCGAACAAGAAGATAGTCACAAACTAGGCATGGTGGCGCACGCCTTTAATCCCAGCACTTGGAGGCAGAGGCAGGCGATTTCTGAGTTTGAGGCCAGCCTGGTCTACAAAGTGAGTTCCAGGACAGCCAGGGCTATACAGAGAAACCCTATCTCGAAAAACAAAACACAAAAACCAAAAAAGAATATGGTCACAACAGTTACATTTGCAATACTATGAGAGACTGAAAAGACAAAGGAAACTGTATTAAAGGGTTTGGTTTTGTTTTGTTTTGTTTTGTTTTGTTTTGTTTTTTCCAGAGATGGTGTCGATATTCGCTTGCTGCCTATGCATCCAATGTGGATAATAGCTGGCTGTCATTTCGAGTCCACCTGAGTTGAAGTAGTTTTGTGTGAACTTGAACGCTTGTGCGCCAGTGGGGCTGTGTCTGGTGTCCGCTCTCTGAGGATGTGTGTGCACGATGAAATGCCAGGTTTGTAATCGTAATCGCTGCCCTGCTGCGGAGCCCTGTAATCATCCACTAAAGCAGATGCAACCATGCAGTCTTTGTGTTAGCCATTCCAGGAAGTTTGCTTGTGCGAAGCTCAGTTCATTCTGCTTTGAGCGAAGCTCCCACTGAACAGATTTCCACAACCCTGAAATCCCCACCCCCCCCCCCAATTGCAGAGCTCTTTAGAACTGTGGCTTGGGAAGCTATTTGTCTAAGTGGCAGCACTTTCANCCAGCAGGCTGCAGCTGAAGGGTCTCTCTTTCTGGTTTTACCTCTACTTATACATCCCAAACAACAGGAGAAACCTAAGAAACTAAATACCTGTTCAAAGGAGTTTCTGCACATAAAGGAACAGAACAGGATATTGTACCGTTTTCATCTTTCAGTAGATTCAAAGGATCCAGTCTTAGGTCATTAAAATCCCTAAAACCTGGCTTCTATTACCAGCCTTTTGAGGAAAAGGGTACGAAGTTAGACAACATTCCAACCTACAATATGTCAGCCAGACTTCTCTTCCCACTGATGAGGAGGCGGCTGCGTGTGTGTGGAGAGGTATACCTAAGTGAATCACAACAAAGATCTGGCAACTTCTACTTTTCCAGAATGGGTTTCTCTGTAAAAATTTGTAAGGACCTAAATCTTGTCCTTTAAGCCCCCATTTTTAAAGGATAAGGCAAAAGGTACTAACAGATCTAGGTTCAATACCCACTATTCAGAATTCTAAAGGGAAAGGGTGACAGAGTCTACCAGCTGAAGAAGACTTTCAAAGCCAGTCTCTCTCCCTTGAGAGTGATGAGCAGCTGGTCCAAGTTCCTTGTGTCAACCTCACTCAGGAAACAATTCCTTTGGGATGGGCAGCTTTACCTAAATTGAAAACAAAAAACTCTCCAGAGAATTGCTACCAAAAAGAAAAGGGGAGAAACCCACTCCTAGAGCCCTTTCTCAATGGAATCCTTGTCTACATATCAAGATAACTGCAGATCATACTCAAGTGTCTTCATACATGACCCTTTCAGACAAACATACAAGACCAAAGAACATATGAATTTGCAAAACTAGAATATAACCCTGAAGGGAGGGTAAAAAAAAAATTCTGTCTTTCCTAAAATAGCAGCTATTTTGAAACTTTGCTTAAGTTCGCCCTCTGAAGAGTTAGTTTTGAAGGATTTAAAATTCAACAGAAAAGGGGAAATGAAACTTTCAAAATGGAAAAGAAAGGTGGTAGTACAGACGTTCTGTATGAGGGGAAATGTCTGTGGCAGCATTCACTCTGTGACTCAATGAATCGGAACAAACGCCCAGAAAAGGAACAATGGGAAGTTATAGTCTATAAACGGGCCAGATGCACAGCATCGGGAAAGCTGCTCTGCCAGGAGCACAGTGGGAAGGGGAGTGGGAGTAAGGAACAGAGGCAGGTAAAGCAGCTACACAACAAAGAGCCTCCAGTGACCTGCATTCTCCTGTGCTAGAGAAAGGAGTACAGAGAAATAAATGCAAAAAGATCGTTTTCAAATGAATCTCTGTGTGCTCCTTGCTAATCTCCAGGAACACTCTTTAGATGGTAAAGCAATTCGGAAAATAAAAGTTAATGGGCATAGACATTCAGAAAGGAAAATAATACGAGAACCTAATTGCTTCACAATTTGGAGATGATAAAATAGAAGACACAAAAGATTAAAGTAAAAACTGAAATGCTTTCTAAGCCCTGATCTCTCTCCTGGAGCTCCACACCACGGTGGCTCTTCAAAAAGACAAGACAACATTTGTTTACAGTCAGAGGCAGGGTGACAAGGAGTCTCGGAGCTGAGAGATGACTCAAATCTGTCAGAGAGAAACTTGGATTTTAAAAAGATTAGATGTGAAATTCAGAATTATCGTTCGCTAATTCAGAAGCGTGGTAAGACTTGTGTCTGAAGCCTCCATAAACATTTATCAATATGGTTCTCCCTGTTCCCCACTCTGTGGCCAGAGAGTCACATACAAAAACATCCGTCACTCTTTGTTCTATAGAAACCTCAGAGAGACTCTTTGAAAGTCAGTGTCTTGGGGATGAAAGTAACCTGATATGACTGAGATCTTGAAGATTATAATAATCTCGCCTAGCACATTGTAGCTGCTCCCAGCATTTCGATAAAAATACCTACAAAGACCATCAGTGAAGATTAAAAGTCCATACTTCCAAAACATTGATCCTCATAGCAGCCTGGTGAAGTCATGGCTTCAACGCAGAAGTTTCTGCTAAGACAAGGAGATATTTGAAAAGAGTTAGAATGTGCGCAGATGTTCACAGGCATGTAGGCAAATGGTTCAAACCTTCCTAACACTGTGATGCCTTAATACAGTTCCTCATGTTATGGTGACTCCCAACCACAAAATTATTTCATTGCTACTTTATAACTATAATTTTGTTGCTGTTATGAATGATAATGTACATATTTGATACATAGAATATTTGATACAACACCTTTGTAAAAGAGATATTCAACCCCCAAAGGGGTCTTGACCCACAGGTTGAAAAACACCCATCTATGCAGACATGTCAACCTCACAAATGGAGAAAGATGTCAGGTTGTTCACGCTCTCAGGCCTGCCTCATTCAAAGGAAGATTTTGTGAGCTCTATACTCTTCCTGAATGTACCAGGAGCTCATGCCACAGGACAGTGTAATCCTGTTTCTAATAGCCTTCCCTAAAGAAGACACCAGAGGCTTCAGGTAAGATGTATCCATCAAGATGTTTAGGGCATCCCTCAGAAATCAAATGAAGACATTGGCAACTACATGAATAGCTTTCTCAGGGAAGGAATTAAATAAGTCAGGACCTAGCCACAAGACCTAGCAAAAATAGTAAGCAAGAGGGTAAGTTAACAAGGAGCATGTTGAAAATACAACATCCAGCTTCTAGCTTTTATAAATAAGGCTGCTATCAACATAGTGGAACATGTGTCCTTATTACTAGTTGGAACATCTTCTGTGTATATGCTCAGGAGAGTTATTGCTGGATCTTCCAGTAGTACTATGTCCAATTTTCTGAGGAACCACCAGACTGATTTCCAGAGTGGTTGTACAAGCTTGCAATCCCACCAGCAATGGAGGAGTGTTCCTCTTTCTCCACATCCTTGCCAACATCTGCTGTCACCTGAATTTTTTATCTTAGCCATTCTGACTGGTGTGAGGTGGAATCTCAGGGTTGTTTTGATTTGCAATTCCCTGATGATATGCCAGCAAGATTTTGCTGACAGGACCCTGATATAGCTGTCTCATGCGAGGCTATGCCAGTGCCTGGCAAACACAGAAGTGGATGCTCACAGTCATCTATTGGATGGAACACCGGGCCCTCAATGGAGAAGCTAGAGAAAGTACCCAAGGAGCTGAAGGGGTCTGCAACCCTATAGGTGGAACAGCAATATGAACTAACCAGTACCCCCAGAGCTCATGTCTCTTGCTGCATATGTAGCAGAAGATGGTCTAGTTGGCCATCATTGGGAAGAGAGGCCTCTTGGTCTTGCAAACTTTATATGCCTTAGTACAGGGGAACACCAGGGCCAAGAAGTCGGGGTGGGGGGATATAGGGGGCATTCAGGATAGAATTTGAAATATAAATGAAGAAAATAACTAATGAAAATTGAAAACAAAACAAAACAAAAAAAAGAAAATACAACATCATGATATAAAGTAAAAATAACACTTATTTTGAGTGTGACAAGTATGCTGAAATCCTCTCTTCCTCTCTATCTTGTCTGTCTCTGTGTTTGTCTGTCTCTTTTTCACACACACACACACACACATACACACACACACACACACACACACACACACACACACACACACTTGAATAAGCATAACAGTCAATAAAGAAGTTACTATTGGTTCACTAGGAGACCAAAATCACTGGCATATTAAAATGTCTATAAAATAAACACTAGGCATTTGTCTTTTTTTAATAATAAAAATAACATAAACATTATTTAAGCAAAGCAAATAAACAAACTGTCATCATTAGGTTTGGAAGAACACTGAACTTTGACCAAGACTGATTCTTGTATTAACAGAAACCAGTTCACCATTTCTGAATCTGAACGTGCCTGTGGATGCAATGGTATAGAATAATTTAATTAAAATAATATATCTCAAGTGTCACATGCAGCCATGTATAAGTCAATGATAGCCATGCAGTGGAAACAGCCTGCTAACTTTCAAAAGTGAACTCTGCAATCATAAAAAAGGGAGGGTTAGGAGGGAGTACTGTATCATTTATCAGGTGACAGGGGTCATCCTGGAGGACATTCTGTTATGTGACATAAACCAAGCATAGAAACACAACTATAGTATGTCCCCTTTCTTCCATAGATTTTAAACAAGTTGATGTCAAAAGGAGAGCAAGTCACATTGTTTAGTTACCAGGGCCTAAGGGTCAGGGAAGAGCTTGGGTTATGGCCTCCAAAATCCATGGGGAAAGAAGGCTAAGCTCCAGGGACCAAAGATCCTTCCAATATGGTCACTGGAGAAAACTAGAAGTGTCCTAACAAAAATAAATGAAGCCTTGGGATGCAGGGACATCTAAATGCTCTGATTTGACTATAATGCATAAAGTGTATCTGGTGATTTAAATGAGATATTTCCTGTCCCTACTATCTTGGACATTTGGATACTCAGTCCCAGTGGGTGGCACTGTTTGGGGATGTGGAGGAAATGTGGCCTTCTTGGAAGAAGTGTGTCATTGCATGCAGGCCTTCAGAATTAGCTCTAGTTCAAGATGTGAAAACCCTTCCAACTGCCCTTGCTTCCTGGTCCTGCTACCATGGCCACTGCTAACCACCATGCCTCTACTGCGTCAGCATGGACTCTTATCTCTGGGGACCCATGAGTCCGACTGAACCCTTTCTTCAGTAAGTGACCTAGTCATGGTGTTCTGTCACAGCAGTAGAAAAGTAACTGAAACAGACATTGTTACCAACAAGCAAACTATATCTGTGACAGGTCTGACCATGCTGGTTTTGGGAAGAATGTGGCCACGTTGCCTTGGTCGTAGTATTTCACCACAGCAATGGGAAAGTAACTCATATAGCATATTTGTAAGTTCCACACCTCATATCACAAATTTGTGCTATGATAAGTCAACTCAAAGTAAAATTTTAGAATGCGTGTTCTCATCAGGGTTCCCTTGGCCTCTTTTCCACAGGTTTGGGGATACCACAAGCATGGAGTCGGTTTTATCTTCAGCACCTCCACTATACAGAAGATCACTCCAAATGCAGGAAGCAACCCTCTCTTTGATGAGGACCAGATGGCCTGGGTAGCATTGAAGAAACCCTTCATCACAGTGGCAGGTTCACAAACAGCAAGGCACACAGAGATGAAGATAATGGAAGACCTAATACAAGAATAAACGATCCAGCACCTAATTCTGCAGTGAGTTCTCACTTCAGTGCCTCCTGGAATAAATTCAAAGCATATCATTAAAACTCTGTTTTCACATCCCACAAGGACATAGGCTAGATCACCCAAAGAAGAAGCACCAATATGTCAAATGGACACGTAGGTGGCCTACGGCAATAAGAAATGGGCTTTCATCTCATTCCATTAATATTTTATCTGAATTGCATTTCCCCTTATCTGGTACTCTGTGATCATACTCCGATGAGTTATTCACAGTCAGGATGCTACTTGGCCTTTTTAGATGTATTCATCATTGTCTCCAACTAAAACAGTTAAATTTTATGCAGTAATACAGCACAGAAAGCCAAAGATCTTGTCGTGTATTTTTAAAAGTAAATCATTCTCATCCATCCAGAAAAGCAACATAATGGAATATTTAAATTTTGTCACTGAAAACCTTTAACACATGGAGATGATGCTGACTACGTAGGTGTTTAGTATTTTTAATGCAGAAAGATGTTAAATAAATATTTACAAGTGTTTACTTTAAATTCGAAATCCGTTACTGCGTGAAGCCAGAATGAAGCCAGAACATGCCAGAAAGGATATTTAGTATATTTTTCTTTTTTAAATGCAAAGCTGGCTAAGGATAAGGACTTCAGCCAACTGCAGGCATTTTTCAGGAAAACAGTAGAAACACTGGGAAGAGGCAAGAAAAGCAAAGATTTAAGAAAAAAAAAAAAAAAGAAAGAAACACTCAGTTAACAGGCTAGGCTTTCTAATCTAGAGTAATTTTGAGATCCCCAAGAGTCACTTTGGCTAGATGCTCTCATAGCCCAGCGTGGCCCTGTGACCACAGATAAATAACCACCCTCCAGCCTGTGGTGTCCCCAGCACAGAGCTGTCAATGGGATATAGTCAGGGCAATGCTCTGCATGAGAACTACACCTTGCTCCTCTCCGGTGGACTCTGTTGTTATTGATGCCTGAGTTTTGAGGCTTCTCCTGGACAACATTATGCACTGCAGGACTGACTGAGAGCGGTGGTGATCGTGTCTGTTTATGAATGCAGTCAGTAGACATAGAAGTAGACCCATGAGCAGGAATGAAGTATGAGACACTACATTCCACAATGGTAGGTGTGTGGAGATGGTTGGAGGAAGGGGAGCTGCAGTATCCTCTGGCCATTTCCTCTCTATCCCAGCTTCTACTGGTTCTCCGTTACCAAACTCAACCATTCATGGACCTGTGGGGTCAGGATACACCAAATTCACTCTTTCCCTTCTTCCACGTGCCTTTATTCTCTTGTCAAATGCCATCCACACACAGGTGGTGTCCAGCATCCCTGTGTAGCCCTGCACAGCCTTGGTGAGTGGGTCCAACAGCTTATGCAGCAGAACCACTAGATTCTGGAAGTCACCTCCAATTCACACGTGAAGCCTATTATTTCTGCCTCCAAATGTACCTTTTCTCAATTTTCCCACTGCACAAATGTCATCATGACCCATCTCTCAGGCCCCAACTTAGGAAGCATCCATCACTCTCTGTCTCATTCCTCCTAGGTGAGCCATAACCTGCCTGTTCTCTTGAAAGCATATTCTGACCACAAGTTCCCCCTGCTTATCTCTTCCTCTGAGCTATCCAGATCTTGTCTGATGTGCAGCACTGCAGAGAGTACACTCTCCTATTGGCCAGTGCTCCAGTCCCAGCTCTCCTTTTTACTAGCTGTACTGGCTGGTTTTGTGTCAACTTGACACAAGCTGGACTTATCACAGAGAAAGAAAATGCCTCCATGAGATCCAGCTGTAAGGCATTTTCTCAATTAGTGATCAAGGATGGGAGGGCCCATTGTGGGTGGTGCCAATCCCTGGGCCGGAAGTCTTGGGTTCTATAAGAAATCAAGCTGAGCAAGGCAGAGGAAGCAAGAGAGTAAGTAATCTTTCTATGGCTTCTGCATCAGCTCCTGCTTCCTGACCTGCCTGAGTTCCAGTCCTGACTTTCTTTGGTGATCAACAGCAATGTGGAAATGTAAGATGAATAATCCCTTTCCTCCCCAACTTGCTTCTTGGTCATGGTGTTTGTGCAGCAATAGAAACCCTGACTAAGACACTAGCCAAGGCAAATCTATTTCCCACTCTCTTACAGAACTGCTGATAAGCTTAGGGCGTGCTGACAGAGAGCAAACACTGGCTGACCAGTCCCTGGTCCTTTCATACTTTATCTTCTATGTGGCAGCCTGGGTGAAAGAACATAAACCCGACCTAATCACTCCTGTGTTAAATGCTACATTGTCTACCTTCTTGGTTAGTCCACATTCCCTCCTGAGCTTCAAGCATGATGGTGTACTGGCATCCGTTTCTAAGGTGTTGATAAAACATCCAGGTCACCAGTCATTGAACCTTATGTTTCATATACACCAGTACTTCCCTCCATAAACTGATTCATTTATTTTTCTCTCTCTCCCTTTCCCTCCCTTCCACCTCTCTCTCTGATTAGTTCACAGTGCAGGTTAGACCAGAGAAAGGGTCTCCTGGTGTCTCTGAACAGTCCGCAGAACACAGTAGCATACACATGGACATGCTCTGGAGGTTATCTGGACCTATCCCCCTCCCTCTCTTCCTCTCACTCTCTCCCTCCCTCCCTCCCTTCCTCCCTCTCCCTCTCTCTCTATCTGCCAATAGATAATGAGGTTCTTGCCTGTGTCTCTGGCAAGCAAAGATCTCTTCCTACCCCTCCACCCACACAGACATCCTGCTGACCTTGCTAAGATGGATCTAGATGCTGGAGTAGCACTGGAGCATGTGAGTAGGCCCCTTTGTACACCACACATGATTCCCGAACTTGGGTTCTACCCATGCTCAGCCTCCAGCTACCTTGGAAGGGACACTGTGTCCTCACTACTGACACACATATAAAAGCTAGAGATAAAAAAAAAATGTACCCAAAGAATCCAAGCCTTTCTTCCCTGTGACTTCAACATTTCTTAAAGGCAGAAGTTGTTTCTTCATAATTTTGGAACTACCCATTTCATTTTGAAATGAAATATCCTTGCTTATAGAAAACATCCTTTGGGGATAGTGGGAGTGATGCTTATCTGTAAACTCACAGGGTAAAAGGCAAGCCTTTTTACAAGCTGCAGTAAAATCCAGGAAACTTTCCCCAAAAGAAGACAAGCAGGGAGGACAGAAACTCTCAGTAAGAGGGAGGCGAGAGCCCTGGCTCTCAGATGGGAGTTGCCAGAGCTGACAAATGTTTGCAGCTGTCTCTGGCCTCTGTTCCTCCTCAAGGCATAGAGGGCCTGTTTCCTGTCTTCATCAAATCTCTGCAGCCCCATAGCTGCCTCCTGCCTTACTCCACTGGCTTGTGAATACTCCATTAACTTTTAAATCCAGCCATGTAAATGCTTACCTAGCCTAGTTCTCCTTTCCCTCAAAGAAGAATCATTACAACATGTGTCCACTCAAGTCATCTCACTTACACATCTGGGAAGATCAGCTAAATGGTTCTACTTTAACTCCGTGGCTATTTAAGAAGGTAATAACACCAACAGAACAAAGTAGGCTGTGAAATGGGCACTTCATCTAACTGCATCTGCCTGGCTTAGCCAATGCAGCCGCTCCACTGGCTCGGAGGACATATGCCTGGCCAGAATCTTTCTCCAAGGGCCAGATGGCCTCCAGAGCATGCCCATCTGTACCCCACTGTGAGCCCAGGGTCCTACGGACTGTTCAGAGACACCAGGCGCCTCTTTCTCTGGTCTAACCTGCACTGTGAACTCATCAACCCATATTCTTTTCCTTTCATGATGAAAAGATCATCCTGATATCCTCTAGAATAAAGGAATCATGGGGTTTGTGGACAGAATAAGACTTGCAGTTTTACCTTTTCTGTCTTGGTTATTTCTAGTGCTTTAAACTGTGAGCAGCAAGATGATAAAATATCATATCAGGAAGAATAATGCATCACTAAAGGTCCGCACGCTGTTAGCAATCTGGGTTCATGGGCTCACATGTTAGAAACCATCACTTGCACACAGTAAATGAGTTAATGAATGCAAAAGCCTTTAAGGACTCCACATTCAAGTCTGCAAGGTGGGGTTGCTTGAGAGTGCTAAACCCAGTCTCCAGTGCCTTGCTGTCTGGGTTCCAATCCTTGCTACCTTGCTTCCAGGCTCTGTGATCTTACACAAATAGGTGAACCTCTCTGTGTTTCAGATTCATTAACACAGATGATAACAGTATTTAGGACATTAGATGCTTTGAGGCTCAGCTAAGTTAAGCATGTGAAGAGGGGCTAGACACTCAGTGTGCTATGCTGTACAAATACCTACTAGCTCTCAGTTTCAGCTCTCAATTTTCTCCCTATTTTCCATTTTATATTTTTGGTGATTTCTAATCAGATATTCACCTTGAGACTCTATTCCTATATACTACCTTCTTTCAACCACTCTTAGCATTTAGTATCCCTCTTCCCAAATGGAGCCCCTCAGAGTTGCAAGCCTTTTGTTATGTGTACGAGACTAGTACAGGTGGCCACAGCTGCTGTGTGCTCATGATTGCCCAGGCCATGTCATATCAAGACGACATTTCATAGTGTTTCTCCTCTTCCACAGAGTTTCTTGGGCCTTTAAGGAGATGATAGAGATAGCTCTTAACACACTATGAATCTACAAATAGCTGTAAATTCACTTCTGAAGGTCTTACCCACACCAACAAACAGGAAATATACTCTTAGTCTTTGGAATTCCCCTGGATGAGGAAAGCCCCCAAAGTTCCAAGCTGGCAACAGACCAAGGTCTGTCTTCATAGGACCCCACTGAGACTCCCTGACTAGCCAGAGCTCCTGCTCAGAGATCAATGTGCCATTATACACACTTTGGGCACCTTGTAATGCCAGGATATCTAGGACTAGTCATGAGATCCAGAAGTGTCCAGTACAGAAGCAGTGAACACTGAATACAGGCAAAGGGGGGACAAGACCCAGCTCATTGTGAGGTCCCATTCTTTTATTTCAGTATTATGAAAATTCCAGACTTCCCAGAGAAGCCATTGAAATTATCAAGATTCAGAAGTAACTTCATAAGGTCAACATATGCCTCACAAAACACATTTATACTTTCTAAGTGGAGATAAGAGCTAACTCTGGCAGAAAGTTAAGAGTATGGAGATAGTCACAAGGTTTTGTGAAATAAAAAATCATCATTGAGATATAAAACAAAATCAAAAATTGTGTCTACCTTTATCTCCCATCTGCTAAGGGTCTGCTGTGGCAAAGTCCCACATAGCACAAGGCCTACAGCCATAGAAATATATTGACTGTCTCCCAGTTATGGGGCTGGAAATCTGAACTCCAATGTCAGTAGACCTGGGTGCCCTCTGACACTGGAGAGGAGGAACTTTCCCTGAACCACCCTAGCATTGGGGGAATTACAAGTGTTGCTCATAGCAGCCATAGCAGCATTGCTCCAAGCCTGGCCTCTATGTTCATGTGGTTTCTCCTGTGAGCCTGTCTTTATGAAGCCATCTTTGTGTAAGGACATCAGTCACAATGCAATAGGAACAACCCTACCTCTTTAGCATCTCAACTAATTCCATCTGATCTTGTTTCTAAATAAAATTGCTGGGTTTCAACACTTATACTTGGTGAGATTTTATTCAATCCAAAACAATGTACCTATGAAATTAAAGGGAATGGGTTTGTATAAATTTCTTCAAGAAGATAAACGTTAATGCCACAGGAGGGTGGTCTGCATGATGTTTCAATTGAATCTCACCAGTTCCTCATCCTTCCATCTCCTCCCTCACAGTTTACTGGGTTGCCACTGGCATGTCTCTGTCTGATCTTATGTTCCCACACACACCTGTATTGCCAGCTATGAACAGTGAAGAGAAGTATCCTCTGGGAAGTTTCAGTTATTGTCTGACAAAAACAGAATCAATCATTCTAAGTGCCTTTCCTAAATCCTGCTTTCCTCACACAATAACATCTGGTGTAAGTCCTGCTGAGCTATCTGAGTAGGATATAAAGCAGTATTTTTAGTGTTTGTTTTACATATCCTGTCATGTGGGCATCAAAGGACGATCAACAGTGATCATCTCAAAACACATGGCACAGGTTCTCTACAAGTATTTTTTTACTGTTTATCTTAAAAGAAATCCGAAGCATTTTCAAAGTTCTAGAGTCAACTCTAATAGCATCTGTATCAGTCTGTAACCTTATTCCTGCCAGAGATGGAGTATGACATTTTTGGACAACAGGGAATACACTCAGCCTTCTATATAAAACATTACATCATACAGTTAGCTACCAGTCTATTGAGGTCCACCTACAGTCAAGGAAGGAGACACTGAGAAATGAAGACTTGGGCAAACAGCTTAATGGTCAGCCAGAATTCTAGTTCTGTGTGGACAGATGGCCTCCACCCATCCCTTTCTGCCACCTTAGGTTTAAGAAGGACAGCACCATTTCATCTGTTAAACATGGCTCAGAAAATCTGTGTGTGGTTGAAATTGTCTTAGGATTACTATTTCTGTGAAGAAACAACATGAATTAAAACAACTAGGGAAGGAGAGGGTTCCTTTCTGTCGCAGACCCTTTGGTCCCCTGTCTGTGTGGATCGGGTTCTCTAGAGACAATTGGGCAAAGGAGTCAGCAAATATGGGTGACAAACAGAGACCACACAAGAAGGTGTGTAGAATCTGAATGTATTTTGTCAAATTGGGCACCAGACTTTTTATACAGAAGAAAATAGGGGAGTTAGGTAACACATTGGCAAGGTACAATGAGATCACCGGATGCTTAATGACTCTTACACAAAACAGAGGCAATGTAAATACAAAGACTGGCAGGAACTGGGCAATAAAACAACTGAGACAAAGTCAACTCTATCTAAGGTCAGCTATATTCTTAGTTCCAGGTGTGAGGTCTTTATACTCCCAGGGCAAGGGCTTTCACACCCAAGTCATGGTTTTAATTAAGGAGTTCTGCTCTAGCTAACCTTCCCATGAATAATGCAATACTCTAAAACCACAGCCTGATCTGCTTCCTAAACCATTGTAAATTCCTGTATATGGGTGCGACTTGGCTTTTATTCTAAGTGAATAGTNGGGGGGGGGGACTTTCTACTAATAAGTAATGTAGTCTGCCATACCTGGCAGTAGTGAAGATTCCAGTCTCAGTGGGAAATCCTAACTCTTTCATAGTTCCTTGCCTGGGTAAGACTGGCTATTGTCCCTAGTAAACATTCTGCAGACCAGCCCTGAGCTACTCTGGCTCCGTTCTTTGTAATGCCTAATTAGTTTCCCTATCTCTAGATTCCTACAGAATTCAAGGACCTTCTAGGACGTTGGGACACTGGCGGAAGGCTTAGCTAGGTCAGAATTCAATCTTTAAAAGCACTTATAATGAAGTAATACTAAAGTAGAGCACGTGGATCCATACACCATACTAACTCGGGAATATACAGATTGTGAGAATGTCTTCCCAGGAGAATGAGTTTCTTTTGAAACTCTGTGTCTCGTGAGTGCTTTCCAGCTTCTCAGCTTGTCAAGCCACTTCACTGGGATGTGTGTAACACCTTTAACTCACAGTTCCATATCACAGTTCATCAGAAACAGTAAGAGTAGGAACCTGGTGGTAGGACCTGATGCAGAGCCCATAGAGGAGTGTTGCTTACTGGCTTACTCCTCATGGCTTGCTCAGCTTATAGAACCCAGCTTCACCAGCCCAGGGATAGCACCATGCACAATGGGATGGACCCTCCCCATCAATCACTAATTAAGAAAATGCCTTACAGCTGGACCTTATGGGACCCTTTTCTCAGTTGAGGTTCCCTTCCTTCAGATAACCCTAGCTTGTGCCAAGCTGACATAAGACTAGCCAGCACAGCTGACTCCCTGTCAACTTGACAAACAAATACATCACTAAGTAAGCCATAAGCCTCCCTTTCTTATTCTGTCCCCAAGATCTCACCTTAAAATCATAAATAATTTTAAAAGTCCCACAGTCTATACAAATTCAAACACATTGAGCCCGACATGGTGGCGCATGCCTTTAATCCCAGCACTTGGGAGGTAGAGGCAGGGGGATTTCTGAGTTCGAGGCCAGCCTGGTCTACAGAGTGAGTTCCAGGACAGCCAGGGCTATACAGAGAAACCCTGTCTTGAAAAAAAACAAAACAAAAAACAAAAAACAAAAAAAAAAAATTTTAGTTATCTTAAAATAGCCAATCTTTTTTTTTTAAAACCCAAGTCTTTTAAAATTGAAAGCCGCAACTGTAGGCGCTAGTAAGATAAGAATAATAATAAATTGATCTTCCTTCTGAGCCCAACGGAGGCTGCTGAGGCCTCCGGAGTGCTCTCCACACCACAGTACCTCGGGATCACCTCAGGATCACGGGTGAGTGGAGCACAGCACCAGTTTCAAGAATCACGGGGGTCTTGTGCCAGCAGGAACACAAAGGAAGCCCACTTGACCAGAAGCTGGGATCTCTTCCAGCCGGGGCCACCCACGCCATCTTCTGAGCCGAGCAGAAGCTGCTAAGGGCTCCAGAATGCTCTCCACGCCTTGGGTTCTCCAGATCACTTCGGGATCACGGGACCCCTAGCACACCCAGGACCTCCTGATCAGCTGAGAACACATGGGCAATAGAAGCAAAAGAGCTTCTTGGTCAGGGTCCCGTCGGACCTTCAACCTCAGCCAGGAGGCAGAGCTAATACCCAGACCCCTGGGCACATTCCTTGTCAGAGGAGAGTCAGCCTTCTGGGAAGGTTCTGTCCCTAGAACTCAGGAAGTGGATCAAAGTTCCAGACTGCTGGACACCTGCCCTGAAAGAGAAGAGCTTGCCTACAGAGAGTGCTCTGACCACTGGAACTCAGGTGAAGAGTTGGACTCCCAGGAGTGCTGACAGAGGCTAACAGAATCACAGGAGGATCAAGCTCCAACCAGAGACAGCTTGAACATTAACATCAGAGATTTCCAGATGGTGAAAGGCAAAGGTAAGAATCTTACTAACAGAAACCAAGAACACTGGACATCATCAGAACCCAGTACACCCACTGCAACAAGTCCTGGATACCCCAACATGCCCAAAAAGCAAGACACGGATTTTATATCATATCTCATGATGGTGGTAGAATATTTTAAGAAAGGTATTAATAACTCACTTAAAGAAATACAGGAGAACACTGCTAGAAGCCTTTAAGGGGGAAGTACAAAAATCCCTCAAGGAATTACAGGAGAATACGGCTAAATAAGGAGAAGCCCTTAAAGAGGAAATACAAAAATCCCTCAGGAATCACAGGAGAACACTGCTAAACAGGTAGAAGCCCTTAAAGAACTACAGGAAAACACTGCTAAACAAGTAGAAGAAACAGAAAAATCCCTTAAAGAATTAGAGGAAAACACAACAAAACAGGTGATGGAATTGAACAAAACTACCTAAGATCTAAAAATGGAAGTAGAAACAATGAAGAAAACCCAAAGAGAGACAACTCAGGAGATAGAAGCCATAGGAAAGAAATCAGGAACCATAGATGTAAGCATCAGCAATAGAATATAAGAGATGGAAGAGAGAATCTCAGGTGCAGAAGAGTCCATAGGGAACATGGACACAACAAATCAAAGAAAATGCAAAATGCAAGACAATCCTAACTCAAAACATCCAAGAAATCCAGGACACAATGAGAAGACCAAACCTACCTATAATAGAATGAGAATGAGGATTCTCAACTTAAAGGGCCAGCAAATATCTTCATCAAAATTATAGAAGAAAACTTCCCATACCTAAAGAAAGAGATGCCCATGAACATACAAGAAGCCTACAGAACTCCAAATAGCCTGGGCCAGAAAAGAAATTCCTCCCCACACATAATAATCAGGACAAAAAATGCACTAAACTAAGACAGATAAAAAGCAGTAAGGGAAAAAGGTAACATATAAAGGCAGGCCTATCAGAATTACTCCAGACTTCTCACCAGAGACTATGAAAACCAGAAGATCCTGGGCAGATGTTATATAGACACTAAGAGAACACAAATGCCAGCTGAGACTACTATACCCAGCAAAACTCTCAATTACCATAGATCGAGAAACCAAAGTATTCAATGACAAAACCAAATTCACACAATATCTTTCCATGAATCCAGCCCCTCAAAGGATAATAACAGGAAAACACCAACACAAAGATGGAAACTACACCCTAGAAAAAAAAAAAACAAGAAAGTAATCCTTTAACAAAACTAAAAGAAGACAGCCACAGAACAGATTCCCAACATTAACAACAAAATTGACAGGAAGCAACACTTACTTTCTTTGATTTCTCTTAACATCAATGGACTCAATTCCCCAATAAAAAGACATAGATTAACAGACTGGCTACACAAACAGGACCCAACATTTTGCTGCTTGCAGAAAACCCACCTCGGGGACAAAGACAGACACTACCTCAGAGTAAAAGGCTGGAAAACAATTTTCCAAGCAAATCATCTGAAAAAAAAAAAAAAAAAAAAAAAAAAAACAGCTAGAGTAGCCATTTCAATATCGAATAAAATTGACTTCCAACCCAATGTTATCAAAAAAAGACAAGGAGGGGCACTTCATACTCATCAAAGGTAAAATCTACCAAGATGAACTCTGAATTCTGAATATCTATGCTCCAAATGCAAGGGCAGCCCCATTCATTAAAGAAACTTTAGTAAAGCTCAAAGCACACATTGTACCTCACACAATAATAGTGGGAGACTGCAACACCCCACTCTCACCAATGGACAGATCCTAGAAACAGAAACAAAAGGATATACCTTCTTCTCAGCACCTCATGGTACCTCCTCCAAAATTGAACATATAATGGGTCACAAAACAGGCCTCAACAGATACAAAAATATTGAGATTATCCCATGCATCCTATCAGATCACCACGGACTAAAGCTGATCTTCAATAACAGCATAAGTAATAGAAAGCCAACATTCACGTGGAAACTGAACAACACTCTACTCAATGATACCTTGGTCAAGGAAGAAATAAAGAAATTAAAGACTTTTTAGAGTTTAATGAAAATGAAGCCACAACATACCCAAACTCATGGAACACAATGAAAGCAGTCCTAAGAGGGAAAACTCATAGCCCTGAGTGCCTCCAAAAAGAAAATAGAGAGAGCATACACTAGAAGCCTGACAGCACACCTAGAAGTTCTAGAACGAAAGGAAGCAATTTCACCCAAGAGGAGTAGACAGCAGGAAGTAATCAAACTCAGAGATGAAATCAACCAAGTGGAAACAAAAATGACTATTCAAAGAATCAACCAAACCAGGAGCTGATTCTTTGAGAAAATCAACAAGATAGATAAACCCTTAGCGAGACTAACTAGATGGTACAGGGACAGTATCCTAATTAACAAAATCAGAAATGAAAAAAAAAAAAGACATAACAACAGATCCTGAGGAAATCCAAAATATCATCAGATCCTACTACAAAAGGCTATACTCAACAAAACTGGAAAACCTGGATGAAATGGACAACTTACTAGACAAATACCAGATACCAAAGTTAAATCAGGATCAGATTAACAATTTTAACAGTCCCATTTCCCCTAAGGAAATAGAAGCCGTTATTAATAGTCTCCCAACCAAAGAAAGCCCAGGACCAGATGGGTTTAGTGAAGAGTTCTATCAGACCTTCAAAGAAGACCTAATCCTAACTCTCCTCAAACTATTCCACAAAATAGAAACAGAAGGTTCTCTTGGCAATTCATTCTATGAAGCCATAATTACTCTGATACTTAAACCACACAAAGATCCAACAAAGAAAGAGAACTTCAGACCAATTTCCCTTATGAATATCAATGCAAAAATACTCAATAAAATCCTTGCAAACCGAATCCAAGAATACATCAAAATGATCATCCATCATGATCAAGTAGGCTTCATCCCAGGGATGCAGATATGGTTTAATATATGGAAATGCATCAACGTAATTCACTATATAAACAAACTCAAAGACAAAAACCACATGATCATCTCCTTAAATGCTGAGAAAGCATTTAACAAAATCCAATACCCCTTCATGATAAAAGTCATGGAAAGATCAGGAATTCAAAGCCTATACCTAAACATAATAAAAGCAATATACAGCAAACCAATAGCCAACATCAAAATAAATGGAGAGAAGCTGGAAGCAATCTGACTAAAATCAGGGACTAGACAAGGCTGCCCACTTTCTCCATACCTATTCAATATAGTACTTGAAGTCCTAGCAATTCTACAACAAAAGGAGATCAAGGGGATACAAATTGGAAAGGAAGAAGTCAAAATATCACTATTTGCAGATGATATGATAGTATATATAAGTGACCCTAAAAATTCCACCAGAGAACTCCTAAACCTAATAAACAGCTTCATTGCAGTAGCTGGATATAAAATTAACTCAAACAAATCAGTGGCCTTTCTCTATACAAAAGATAAACAGGACAAGAAAGAAATTAGGGAAACAACATCCTTCACAATAGTCACAGATAATATAAAATACCTTGGTGTGACTTTAACTAAGGAAGTTAATTCTTACTTTATTAGGAAGGATTTAACTCCAGCAGTAAGAGAGATAGTCAGACAGAGTAGGCAGGCAGAAGGGAAGGGCAGCCAAGGTATATCTAGAAGGTGAGGTCTCTCAGATTGGCGCACAGGGAGCTCTATCACCACCTACTCCCCTGTCATCCACAGAGATCTGATTCACTCAGCAGAGGTGTGACCTCCTTGAGGATAACACAGAAGATTTGGTCCTCCTGGGGTGGGTGTGACAAAGCTGTGGCCGGAGGGGGGGGGCATTCCAGTGGAAACACCGATGGTCCAGGAAGTGGGAAAGCTTTGGTGCATTATTGGATAAACATACGGTGGCTCTAGACAAACCATCCTCGGGCTCAGGGTCTAGCTTTACTTCCTGTATGACAAGAGGATTAGGATAAATGGGGATTTAGTGAAAGGACTGGACCTTGGCTTTGGAGTTAATGACAAATGACCCTTAATTGCCACTATGCAGGGAGGGTGTGGACCA
This sequence comes from Mus minutoides, assembly GCA_902729485.2. Classification (NCBI taxonomy): domain Eukaryota; kingdom Metazoa; phylum Chordata; class Mammalia; order Rodentia; family Muridae; genus Mus; species Mus minutoides. The sequence continues at coordinate 53,430 of CACVCL010016750.1, read as the reverse complement.
GCTGTCGTCAGGAATCACATCATAGGCTTGGACAATGGGTGCTTTACAGGCACGCCAACAGAGCCTATTTCTTGGCATTCTTCTGCTAAAGCAGAGGGAAAGGTCTGAGATGAAATTTCTCACCAGTCTTCAAAGTCAGGGAAGCAGGCACCCAGGGTTGCTTCAGTGTGGTTTAGGAAAATATAAAGACATAGGGTCTTTGTGAAATAAAATGCATACCAACACTATGAGATGTGTCTGGGATGGAGCCATTACCTGGAAGCCTCCTGACCTGAGCCTGGTGGCTCCTGGGGACATGTGAGGAATAAATGTGTGCCTCTTGTGGGCCTCTCCTTGACTCCCTGATGATCTGGCTCCTATAGCCTAGCTGGCAAAGGTTCTGTTGTCTTGTGGTTGAGAATCAGACAGAAAAATGGTTTATAATCTCCTAACCATTGGTGACCATAAAGGACCCAGCCTCATGCCACACAGACAGAAAAATACATGGCCTTAAAGAGAATTCACAGGCATTGACAACACTCCTTCAGGAGCTAAGAGTATTCTGGGAAGGATCCAACCACTTTGTTCTCAAGGCTAGGCTATGGCCCTAGAGGAAAACCCACTAGAGTTTTGAAGAACTCAATTCTTCACTGATATAGAAAGGGCAATTTGCAAATTCATCTGACTAGGATAGCAAAAACTATTCTCAACAATAAAAGAACTTCTGGTGGACTCACCATGCCTGACTTCACGCTGTACTACAGAGCAATTGTGATAAAAAAAACTGTATGGTACGGGTACAGCGACAGACAGGTAGATCAATGGAATAGAATTGAAGACCCAGAAATGAAACCACACACCTTTGGTTATTTTATCTTTGACAAGGGAGCTAAAACCATCCAGTGGAAAAAAGACAGCATTTTCAACAAATGGTGCTGCCACAACTGATGGTCAACATGTAGAATAATGTGAATTGATCCATTCTTATCTCCTTGTAAAAAACTCAAGTCTCAGTGGATCAAAGAATTCTACATAAAACCAGAGACACTGAAATTTATAAAGGAGAAAGTGGGGAAAACCCTCAAAGATATGGACACAGAACAGCAATGGCCTGTGCTGCAAGATCAAAAATCGATAAATGGGACCTCATAAAATTGCAAAGCTTCTGTAGGGCAAAAGATACTGTCAATAAGACAAAAAGGCCACCAAGGGATTGGGAAAGAGTTTTTACCAATCCTAAATCTGATAAGGGGATAATATCCAATATATACAAAGAGCTCAAGAAGCTGAACTCCAGAAATTCAAATAACCCCATTAAAAATGGAGTATAGAGCTAAACAAAGTATTTTCAATTGAGGAATACCAAAGGGCTGAGAAGCACTTGAAAAAATGTTCAACATCCTTAATCATCAGGGAAATGCAAATCAAAACAACCCTGAGATTCCACCTCACACCAGTCAGAATGGCTAGGATCAAAAATTCAGGTGAGAGCAGATGCTGGCATGGATGTGGAGAAAGAGGAACACTCCTCCATTGCTGGTGGGATTGCAAGCTGGTACAACCACTCTGGAAGTCAGTCTAGTGGCTCCTCAGAAAACTGAACATAGTACTACCAATTGATCCAGCAATACCTCTCCTGGGCATATATACCCAGAAGATGTTCCAGTTGGTTATAAGGACACATGCTCCACTAGGTTCATTGATAGCAGCCTTATTTATAATAGCCAGAAGCTGGAAAGAACCCAGATGTCCCTCAACCGAGGAATGGATACAGAAAATGTGGTATGTTTACACAATGGAGTACTAATCAGCTATTAAAAACAATGAATTTATGAAATTCTTAGGCATATTCTGGAGGATATCATCCTGAGTGAGGTAACCCAATCACAAAAGAAGTCACTTGATATGCACTCACTGATAAGTGGTTATTAGCCCAGAAACCTAGAATACCCAAGATACAACTTCCAAAACACAAGAAAATCAAGAAGGAAGACCAACGTGTGGATACTTCATTCCTCCCTAGAATAGGGAATAAGATATCCATGGAAGGAGTTGCAGAGACCAAGACTGGAGCTAAGACGAAAGGATGGACCATCCAGAGACTGCCCCACCCGGGGGTCCATCCCATAATCAGCCACCAAACACAGACACTACTGCATATGCCAGCAAGATTTTGCTGAAAGGACCCTGATATAGCTGTCCCCTGTGAGGCTTTGTCAGTGCCTGGCAAATACAGAAGTGGATGCTCACAGTCATCTCTAGGTAGGAACTAGAGAGAATATCCAAGAGCCGAAGGGGTCTGCAACACTATAGATGGAACAACAATATGAACTAATCAGAACCCCCAAAGCTCGTGTCTCTAGCTGCATATGTATTAGAAGATGGCCTAGTCGGCCATTATTGGGAAGAGAGGTCCCCTGGTCTAGCAAACTTTATATGCCCCAGTACAGGGGAATGCCAGGGCCAAGAAGTGGGAGTGGTTGGGTAGGGGAGCAAGGTGGAGGGGGTATAGGGGACTTTTGGGATAGCATTTGAAATGTAAATGAAGAAAATATCTAGAAGAAGAAGAAGAAGAAGAAGAAGAAGAAGAAGAAGAAGAAGAAGAAGAAGAAGAAGAAGAAGAAGAAGAAGAAGAAGAAGAAGAAGAAGAAGAAGAAGAAATTAAATGCTTTCGTCAAGAGGGGAGAACCAGGGCATAGTTATAATAAAAAAATCAAAGCAAAATCAATCTATAAAAGTACAAATAATTCAGCATCCAATCTCTAGAGTCATTCACAATCTTCTCGACTGCTCCAAAGGGCTTGGGTCATTTCTCCAGTTCTGCCCTCTGTAAAACACACTGCTTGTCTGTCTTCTGAGTTTGGACAGGCTTCACAGCACTGCTACTGCTGCTCCTGGTGGCCATCCCATGGTACTGAAATGCTGGGTCTCCTGCTGCAACTAGTCTGCACTTTCACCAATAGCCTCTCATAGGCTTTCTTCATGGTGCCAAGCTTCAACGTCTCTGTATGACTTCTTAAATCCTAGGCCTTCAGCTGGCACCGAGGCTCTGCAACTTACCAATGGCTTCTCCTGGCCTCTCACAGTGTCAAGCCTCAGCTGCTCTCCATGAGCCCTTTGTGCCTTCAAAACCAATACCTACTAAGTTCAGTGGCCAGCAGGATGGAGATGCAACCTTGGCTACTTCAGGAACACAGCTTTTATGTGCTGACTCTCAGGAAACACTTTCCAGAAGATTTCACCTCAATGATGCTGATTGCTTCTTAATCACTGCTAATTTCTTAGCTCCAGCTGACCAGAGTCAATCGTCCCAGTAACATAAAGGTTTTACTTCAGTGGTGCTGATCTCTTGTTAATCACAGCTGACCAGAAGGCAGACTCTTAACTCAAAATCTCAAACAGTTCTGATAGTCTTTAAAGTCCTTCCACAATCCTCCCCCAAAAACAGTCTGGTCTGTCACAGCAATACCCCACAATCCTGGTACTTCTGTCTTAGTTAGGTTTTCTATTTCTGGAAAAGAAAAAATGACCAAAAAGCAAACTGTGGAGGAAGAGGTTTATTTGGCTTACACTTCCATTCTCACTGCTCATCATCGAAGGAAGTCAAGACAAGAACTCACACAGGGCAGGAACCTGGGGGCAGGAGCAGATGCAGAGGCCACAAGGGGTGCTGCTTACTGGCTTGCTCTTCATGGCTTCTCAGCCTGCCTTCTTAGAGAACCCAGGACCACCAACCCAAGGATGGCCTCACCCACAATGGGCTGGGTCCTCCTCCATCAATCACTAATTAAGAAAATGCCTCACAGCTGGATCTTATGAAGGAATTTTCTTTTTTCTTATTAATTATTTTTATTAGATATTTACATTTTTACTTACATTTCAAATATTATCCCCTTTCCTGGTTTCCCTCTGAAAACCTCCTATCCTCTTCCTCCTCCCCCTGCTCACCAACCCACCCATCCACTCCTGCTTGCTGGCCCTGGCATTCCCCAGGAGCTTAGAGCCATGAAGGCATTTTCTAAATTGAGGTTCCCTCCTTTCGGACAGCTCTAGCATCTGTCAAGTTGGCAGAAGATTTGCCAGCACAGCGGTTACTAAACCCACTCTTCCAAGCTTGCTTGCTTGCTTGCTTGCTTGCTTGCTTGCTTGCTTGCTTTCTTTTTTTTTTTTTTTTCTGAGACAGGATTTCTCTGTGTAGCTTTGGCTGTCCTGGAACTCACTCTGTAGACCAGGCTGGCCTTGAACTCAGAAATCCGCCTGCCTCTGCCTCCCGAGTGCAGGAATTAAAGGCATGCGCCACCACGACCAGCTCAAGCTTTCAAATGTTTGCAAATCCATGAAGTAATGAGATAAAGCAAACAACAAACAAAAATATAAAAATAAACTTCCCAAGCAAAGCAAAGCCAAACAAAGAAACAAAGTGTTAACAATCCAGGACCTAAGCTCAGGCCTTGACTTCAGTGTCTCACTCCCATGTGTTGTCTGGGTTTTTGCAGCAGATAACAGGTATGAAGACAGTCACCTCATTTCTGGGTAGTCTGTGAAGGAAGCAGATTGTAGGAACCTGAGGTTTGGGAAGGGAATTGACAACTTCCATGTCCTGGGAAGCTGTCCCATAGCTGGGGCTGTCTTGCATGTTCATTACATCTAGAAGCAGCTTCCTGGGAAAGATGTTCATCATTCTCTGACCCCTGGAACTTCAGTGCACAAAATCACCCAGCAACATCACAAGGAAGGCATGGGAATTCCAATGATGAGTAAGTCTGGCCCCTCCTTTGCTTTCAGCACAAACAACAGGGGGTCTTGGCCTGGTTTGAACACTGTGACCAACCAAGGTAGCTGGCCCCAGCGTTTCTAGAAAAGCCTTCTTTACACAGACTATAGCTTAGATCCAAGGCTGCATACAGCTCCTGAGTGTCTATTGTTCAGCAGATGACGCCACTAGAAGAGTCAAATAAAAAGGATTAAAGCGTTAGTAATTAGAAGAGCTTTTTCTGAAATGAGACAGTACTAAGAAGGAAAAGTAACCTCGTTGGCTTAGCAACACAGGCATGTCTGTTACCTTCTTCCGTAGCCTCACTCCCTGCCCCTCCCTTCACTTGATGGTTTGAAGGGCACGGCCCCGCCCCCCAACCTCTTACCATTGGTCAATTTTCAAAGGTCCTTTCTCCAACCCCTTTCCTAACTGGCTTCTGCTCCTTTTTCAATTCAGTCCAACTGGTTCGTTTCCCTGAGATTTCCTTCTTGATCCTGCATCCAGGATTCAGTTTGGATGCAGAAGGTTCATCCCCAAAAATGTCAGCAAAGCCCAGATGCTGCCCTGCTCACGTGCCCCTCATCTTGTAACCCCGTATCTGGTGCGAGGCTGTGAGTGCTGAAGTCAGGACAAAGCATAGTTTAGGAAATGAGCATCAGTGGCCCATAGGTGCATGAGGAAACTCCTGCCTTGACAGGCAATACGGTTAAAAGAAAATGTGGTTTACAAATGATGCACCAGAAAGCTTAAAAGAGAGCGCTGCGGTGAAAGGGATAAGTAAAACCACCTGTATATATATATATGGTTTTATAAAGTTCTCTCCTTGTTTTTACAATCAATCGATGTAAAGATATCTTAGTAGCCACATTTGTTTGTTTGTTTGTTTGCTACTATTACTATTACTTTGCTTTGTGGGAAAAGAAGATACTTATTTTTAACAAGTTGCCCTACAGTTCCCCTTGGAACACTAAAATGCCCCGTAACTCAGGACTGCAAATGTTTGCCGAACTCACTAATCAACCCCTTGCAAGCTTAGTAGCCAAACAGCAGTGACACTTCAGAGACATAAGAACTTGGTAATTTATTCCTTGACTGTCTTTCCAGACAATTAGAGTCCTAACAACTCTTGTGTGCTAAGCAAGCCCCGGGCTGCTCCTTCCCAGCAACTTTGCAAGAGATGCTGTCAGAATGCCTTAAAAACAATCACACCAGAGGAGGCCCCCCAGAGAGTGTCTGCACCTGAGTTAGCAGTGCTGTGTAGGGGCAGACTCCTGCCATGCACAGCATGGGCCTGTGGCAATGAAGTTCTTGTGTGTTTGGGGGGGGAGGGGGGTTCCTGGCGAGCCGGTAGCACTCTGCATTGGACTCTGCAGAATGGCGGTGATTTGACCAACGATGCCTGAATGGCAGATGCTTTATGTATACAGTCAAGTTTGCCATGGCACCATCCAAGTGATTTTAGGATTCTGGACACACAGCAAGCCTGCTGAGGGCTGTTGACAGCCACACGTGGAGAGATTGCAGCACAATTACAGGGTGGTCAGCATTCAAAGAGAGCAAGAGAAGGCGCTGTGCGGGCCTTTCCTCTTGCAGATAAGCAGAGAGACCAGAGAGCTTAATGATTGCTTGCAGAAGAGTCATACAGAGAGGTATATGTGTGTCCAATCTAAATCTGCCACCTTATGCTGGAGTTCTCTGCTGGTATAATCTAAATTGGCGATTTGCACTGTCCAAATGCATGAGTTGATTTTCAGAACTTTGTTGGAATCTTTGCCTGTGGGCAGCTTAAGGTTGATTGACTGTGTCAGCTGGACCAATGGTCCTGTCCAAAGCGTCCACTGTTCATCACAAACAGGGCTCAGGGACACCAGGTCACCCCTGCTGTTATGGTGTCATTCTGATAGCCTGGAGTCACTATTTTTTTTTAGCATAAAGGTCCTTGAGAGCTAATTCTTGGATCTTAAAGAGTTTCCAACAGAGAAGGAGGGAAGGACTTCTATTAAGATCCAGTCTCGAAAGAAAGAAAGAAAGAAAGAAAGAAAGAAAGAAAGAAAGAAAGAAAGAAAGAAAGAAAGAAAGAAAGAATATAGGAGACAGAAAGCAGACAGGAAATATAATTACACTCAGTTTGCCTTGACTTTCATCTCATTTTCAAGAGAAACTTGGAACCCTGGATATGATGGGGGCTGATTCCCCTCGCACCCAGTAAGCTCCTTCCAAGCTATTAGGCAGAGTGTATTAGGAAATAATGAGGGGGAGGCTGTAGGAGAAAAATTAAAATGTTTTTCTACTTCTTTGTAATTTTTCTTTATAATACATAGAGGGCAATCAAGGGGAAAAATGAAGGGTGGTTTCAAAGTAATTAGTGCCTCCCAAAGTCTGAAACAAGGTTTGAACCCTTAGATATATGGGCATTTATACCTGACTTGCATCTACTTTGATCATTTCTATTATATTTACATAAGGATAATACTTGCATCTTCATACCTGAGGTCCACAGCAAATATAGTAAAGATGAGCTGGCAGAGAGCAGTCAGGGATCCACTCCCACCCTCCCCGCTACCCTCTACTCCCCAGACCCCGCCCCCTACCCACCCACCCCAGCTTGGAGCAACTTATCCACCTTTTGAAAAAGGACTGCCCTCTAGGCACTCAGTACAAATAAGGCCATCCAATCCAAAGTGACCAGGCAGCGTCAGCTCTGCCAGGAACAGCTGGATTTCTGACTTAAAAGGGCAAAATTTACCCTTTATTTGAAGGCTATGTATACAGGGTCCTTTGCTTTGCAGGCGACCTTGAAATGAACAAGTTCTTTGAGGATTTTAAGTGAACTGTTTTGAGAAACAGCCACAAATGACTCATCACATGAGATGGAACAGGATTGCTCCCAAGCAAGCATGAGTTTCACGGTGGACCTGTGCGTGGTGGTTAGGATTCTAACATAACATGATGTGAAGGTAAATTTTTATATGGTCCTGAAAAAAAAAATGAATTAAGTTATAGCAAGACCCCTCAGAAGAGGACCTGGACCAAGGACATCTGTCATGTCTACCTATAAACCTGAGAATTCTGTCCTTGAGGATCATGCAATTCCTTCTGCATTAAGTCCTCTTCTTTTCCTGTACCGTGCAGTCCTTCTGCAGATGGCTCATGGTAATTCATTCTTACCTACTCCCCACCCCAGATTATACTACTAACTGGCTTTTAGTGAGTGTTTTAGTTTCTTTTCCTGTTGCTGTGATAAACTACTCTCTGGCAAAAGCAACTAAAGGAGAACGGTTTGTTTTAGCTCTCTATTCAAGGTATATGTCGCGATGACAGGGAGTCAAGGCAGTAGGAACCTGAAGCAATTGGTCAAACTGTATTTGTAATTAGAAGAAAAGAAGCAATGAATGCATGCAGGCTAGTGCTCAGCTTGCTCTTCCACTCATATACAGGCTGGATTCCTCTGGCTAGGGAATGGCATCGCCCACAGTGGGAGGATCAAGGGAATGGCATCACCCACAGTGGGAGGATCAGTGAACACCTCCCAGGTAATTCTATCTCCTATCATGTTGAATTTAACCACGACCATCACTGTAAATGCTGGTTATTATGTGGTAGCAGATGCCACAAGCTGGGACATTGCTTGTGTAGCTTTTGCTTTGTAGGCGACCTGTTCTCTTCTCTAGGAGTCTTCATTCTAAGTCCCTGTCAGAGACACTCTGTCTTCACAACAGAAAAGGAAGAATAACAAAAGAACCTGGAAGGGGATGGGGAAGGATTGCTCAGTGGTTAAGAGGACCTGCTGCTTTTTTTCAGAGGATCTGAGTTTGATTCTCAGAGCTCACACTGAGAGGCTCACAACTGCTTGTAAACCCAGCTCCACAGGGATATGACTCCTCTGCCCTCCGCATGTATTCACACTCACATGTACCAACTCACACACAGAAGTCCATATGTTTAAAAATATAATAAATCTTTTTTAAAAAAAATGTGATGACCAAGATAGCCCAGGTCTGATAAGAGCCATGTTAACCTTCTGAATGCAACCCTCCCAATGACCCCATTGTCTCCCACTAATCTCAATCTCTAAGGGTTCTACCATATCTCAACATTGTCACACTGAGAACAGAAATCTTGCACACTGACAGTGTGTCTGGCATGGGGTAAGAGGAAAGAGCAATGGGTCCCTTCTGTATCTATAGCTCTTGGCAAATGAGGTTTTATTTTAATATGGCAGACTTTTTGTCTCTTCAGATTGCTATAGTTGAGTAAGAACAATATTGCATCTCTGTACAATTGTTGTGTTAAGAAAGACAAGTCTGGTGACATGGACAGCTTAAACACCTCCCCATGGCTGCACATGTGGTTTCTGGATCCAAACTCAAGTCTCCAAATTACGGGGCCAGAGCCATACCTGATGATGGCACACCTCATCACCCCATCACCTCCACTAAATACTTCCAAAATCTCTTGTATTTTTTTCCGTACTTTGGAGTTTGAGAGGATTCTTTCATTTTTAGATTCCAATTTGTTCCTATCTTATGATGCTATGTAGTGTTGTGTAAGGGAGCCGAATGTCACACTAGAATACAAGCAGTGAGGACACTGTACCACGTATCAGAGTATTATGGGACCACATGTGCTTTTATATTCAACAGACACAGCACAGTTGAAGAGCATTTTAAATTATGTGTACAGTGTATGCATATACATGCTAAATATGTCTATATGCCTATCTATAGAGATACAATAGTGTTGTTATTCAACTATGGCAATCTGAAGAGGCAAAAAAATGTCTGCCATTTAATATGACTTTTTAATAAAGCCTTATCATTTGCCAAGAGTCATAGGTACAGAAGGAACCCAGCTGTTCATCTGCTAATCTATAAATAACGCTTTATGTTGCTGACACGATCACTGGGGGAAGCAGACTTTCTGTTTTAACTTTGAAATGTCTAACCTACCTTGAGATGGGTTACAAACACCAGCAACCATCAAGCAGACAGATTACTTGCACAGCAGCACTTGACAAAGACCTCTCCTTGCAAACGAATATCAAATTCAAAAGTGTAAGTGGAACGTGGGCGAACCCATATTTCTCTTTCAGGTGTCAATGCTCCGTCTCTAGGAAGTTCCCCAATGACTCCTCCTGCCTGACAACATGAGAGGAAACACAGAGGCAGTCATCAATCTCACAGGGAAAGTGGTGTCTGCGATGGAAAAAGATCTCTACAGGAATTGTGACTCTGACTTCAGAAGATGAAAAATGGGGCACATTGGCTTGCACATTCTTACTCCTCCCAGTTCCTCTTGTCCTGAAATGGGACATTCTTATCAAATTGGCCACTTTCCCTCAAATCTCCATTCACAGAGGTGAAAATGAAGCCATAATTAATGTAGAACTCATCATTTGCCTTGCTGGTGGGAGTAGTTCCATAGTACGAAAGACATGTGTTCTGAGCAGGACCTTCATGTACAGACTTCTGGGACCCTATCTACAAGCACAGCACCAAGCCAATTTGAGACAACTTGAGGGTATACAGAGGCTCACAGATAGGACCCAGAGGGTGGGGCCGGGGAGGAGCACAGCTCTGAAGGAATGAGGCACTTCTTCTTCTTGTGAGTTCTGTTAGCAGAAGGAATCGGGGGCCTGGTAGGTACACCTGGGTTAGACAGTGGATTGACATATATCCCAGGCATTAAGGGTGTCATAAAGCAACTGAAGATAAAAGGAAATAAGACACTCATGTTAGGGAATTTTTCTTCTCAAAGCAACTCATTCCCACCTATGGTGAAATGGGAAAATCAGAAGAGAGATGGTTCTTTTAACTCAAGTAACAAAAACAACACCACACTTTGATCACTTCAAAGGAAACAAAATACAGTAAATGGGGAGACCCAGAGCTCCTCAAGGACTAACAGAAAAGGAGGGCATTAGCTTGTGATGGGACATTACAAAATAGCTTTTGGAAGCCTCAGGAAGCATGCCCCAGAGGCTATCCACACACCTGCCAGGTAGGTGTGCCACGGAGGTGTGCCACAGAGCTTCTTGATCTTCAGCAGCACCGCAGTTTTGGAAAGGGGCCATCTGTCAGTCAGAACTGAAATTTCTCAATGATGTGGTTGCTATTCATGAAAACTAGGTGAAGAGATAACACAAATTAGCAGAAGGCATTAAAATTAACCAGGAGAAGACTTCTCACCCCAGGAATAGGCCACTCTGGGTTTTCAGATCCTGAGTCTGGGTTTTCAGACCCACGACCAGAACCTGAATTTCAAATCTATCCCACAGCTGCAAACCTTGAGCAACCTTGAAATCAACAAGGCCCAGAAAAAAATTACAGAAACCACAACATCTGCCTCACCTGTAGTACTAACATTCCATGCTCAAGTTAGGAATGAACAGCTATGCAACCATCCAAAATATCATTTAAGCCCTTTAAAACATCTGTGGGACTCCAGCGCACATGAAGCTTATAACATCATGGCCTTGGTGTTTGACTTAAGGTTCTAGCTGATTCTAGGCTTTTTGTTTTGCTTTGGAAGCCATTAGAGAATTATATTTATTTTTAAGTGTTTGAATTTCAAGAAAACTTAATGTATCTGTTTATTATACATATCAGATATGAGTGAGTGCCTAGAAGGAACTTGTCTGTTTCATATGTCTTCATTTGTCTGCTTCATAAGTGCTTCCTGTGATGGACGTAAAGTGTTTCATGTGTATTTTGCTTTGAGCATGTATGTAATATGCCATTAAGAATGTTACTAAGGGGGCTATAGAGATGGCTCAGCTGTTGAGAACGTAGCTCTTCTTTTAGACGGCTGGCTGGAGCTTGGTTTCTAGCAGCCAGAGTGGGTGACTCACAGCTGCCTGTTGCTTCCACTCCAGGGGAACAAGCGCCCTCTTCTGGCCTCAGTCCACACCTACACACACACACACACACACACACACACACACACACACACACACACACACGGGAATTTTGACTGAACATCAACTTAAAAATCATGATAAAAAATCATGCTAAGATTATCACCTTTTCTAAGGCAAAATTTTATTTTTAAAAACCTTAATTATTGTATGTGCTCCTCCAACAGACTCATAAATGTGTCGTGTTTTGCTTTGACATTCAAATAAGGTTGTTTTGAGGGAGTTTTATTAGTTTACTGAAAGGAGAAAAATGACTCCAACATTTTACCTGACTTTTGAGCCTTGCCTGCCTCATACACCTTCCCTAGCACAGCACCAAACTCACATCCGTGCAGCGAGCACCATTAATAACCACGTGCAGATGACAGCCTTCCAGTTAACTTTTCTGAAGGTGTATCTGTCCCTGGCCTAATCGGTGTGGTTACATAGCAAGCGGAGCATTCACACTCTTGATTTTCTTCCTGTTGGCTTGACGTCTTGTACAATTATCTCTATGATGCAGCCTCGCTGTTTCTAGAAATGGTGAAAACATCATTTGGGATTGGGGGGAATGAGAAAATACTAATTAACACTGAGAAGTTCTGGTCAGTACAATGGTGTTATCTTCTACCCACTCTAGACATCAAGGACAATGAATGGCGTAGGGAGCTATAATGAATCCAGTGGTTCAGTGACATCACCCAGACAACTCAGATGTCTAACTGTGTAGGGTGATGGTGCTGAGGTTTACAGAGAAATCTCTTGGGGGCCACTTTGCAAATTCCTACCTCCTTTTTGACAGGGAGAGCAGAAGGCCAGATGGACAGCTAAAGCAATCTCTTTCCCAAGCTCCTCCTCCTCACAGTCTAGAGGTCTCTGCTCCACTCAGCACTACACAGTATCACTACCCTCACCTCGTGTAGAGTCAGGGATGGAGCAGGTGCTATCTCTCATCTCTGTTGCACCTATATGGACTTATCCACACAATACTTTTAGGATACTGAAAATAATAACTATGAACATACACAATCAACTCTACCTCTAAATGCAGTCATTTTTCATTCATGATTTCCAGTTACATATAGCAAAACTAATTAACCAAATATAAACAACAATCATACGTCCTCTTCTATCTCACAGGAAAGAACACCTTCCAATAAGAACTTCCTTGGCAGGTAGGGGCAATTCACCATGTTGTATGTATGGAATATATATACTAAGAAAGCCCACAGTTAGGAAGCCATCAGAGGGCCACCCCATCCTAGCTGGGGGCCAATACTTATTATAGGGGCTGCTAGTTCCATAAACAATATGGAGCAGTCTGGAAATATCTAATTGTTTCTTACTGAAACAATGCATCTGTGTCTTTCTTAGCATAGTAGTTACACACCTGCCCTGAAATAATTTCCATTGCCACTGCATTACTGAATTAGGGTTATAATTCCCACTTACATTTAAGTCAGAAGAGAAGAAAGATCTACCAACATATTTTGATAAAATGTTAAGAAACTGAAGACTTGATGGCACCAAATGTTAAGCATTGGATCCTGAGGCCACTGCTTCTTCAGGGGAGTGGGCAAATGTCTATCCCCAAGCAGGCTGCTCTCCAGGAGCTCTCTGAGGAGTTATAAGCTTTCTGATAGTACTTATTTTACTGTTTTTTTTTAATGCCAACATGCATTTTTTTTTTTAGAATATGTGTCGGTGAATCTGAAACAAGGGATGCATTTTAGCAATATACAACAGGGAAGAAGCTACAAAGCAGAGCTTGGACATGACCTTGAGACCCACTTCTCTCCACTCTTGGACCACTTCCTCCTAGGTATTCCTAATATACACTACAGGTTATAAACCAGGGGTGACTGTCCCTAAAAGGACATTAGACACTGAACTAAGACTTTTTGATTGCATAGGAATAATATTGCTCATATCTAGTGGGTGTAAGTCAAGGATGCTGCTCAGAGACCATCAATGCTCAGAGAAGGTCTTCTATCCCAGATCCCTGCTCTAGCTCTCAATGCCCATAGCACAGATGTTGAGAATACCATGCAGACAGAATATGTGTTGGCCTAGGCTTAGATGACAGTGAATGGGAGTTGCTTTATGCCTCTACTAACCTTACAAATTAGTAAAACTATATGTAAAAAATATATATTTTCAGAGTAAGGCAGAATATTCCCCCAATGCATGGGTCTTTGCACGGAGAATTCCATTTTGGTGCTATGGTTAGAGTATGATTTGAATGTATCCCCCTAAAGGACCATGTAATGGGTGGTGGTGTTGGGAGGTAGGGATCCAGTTGTGAGTGGTTGTTATGCCGTTGTGGAAAGCATTCTTGGAAAAGATTAATATAATTATAGAAGAACCTTGATTCATTCTCATGAGCACAAGTTGTTATAAAACCTAGCTCTCAAGTCTGTCTGCCTTGCTGTTATACTACTGTATGTTTTCTACATGAACTCCTGTCATTGGAATGTCTTTCAAAGGGCTGAAACTCTTATTAGAAGGCAAATATGGATCTTCCTTATCATACACTTATAACATTCACAATTATCAGCCACATGTAAGTAAGCCTCTTTCCTTTACAGAGGTATTTTGTTGTAGCCACAGAAAACAAGCTCTTATATTTGACAAGAACGGAAGTCTGACAGGAGCTAACAAAATGGGCCAGCCATGAATGGGGAGTACCAATGGCTTCATTGGGCAACACAAGAAAGTGATGGATCTGTTGCTTTTATGTTACTACAACAAAATATCTAAGACAACCAAGTCATAGAGAGAATCTGCTTGTTTAACTCAGCCTAGGAAGTTCACAGGCATGCTGAGCAGAGTAGACAGTAGGGAAGAATGATGGGAGTATATGCAGGAGCAGAGGATCACATAGGATCACATATAGTATCAGAGGAGGAAATGAACAAGCCCACTCAGTCAGTCAACAGGTTCTCTAGCACAGGAGCGAGGATTAAAAAGAAAAAAGACAGTTAGACAACATTGTAGCGTGACCCCAGTCCATTCTGAGACTGAAGGCAAAGTTTTATTTACCAATCCACTTTTAAACCAATATAATTACATGCAAGTATTTTGGGGAAGCAGTACAATAAGGAACTACAAACAAAGCAACAGGACAGTTGTAAAAAAGGGCTTGTCATAGAGACTTGAGCCCACTTTCTCGTCCAAGCACAAAATCTTGCCTGAAGCTTAGTTCCACCCTAAGACTAAAATTCCTGCTTTATCTTACTTCTCTATTACAGCCTAAAGTTAGCTTTTTGCTGAAACTTACTTCCTTATTACACCCTGATGTCAGATTTCTGCCTGAGCTTACTTCCAAGGTCAGATTCCTGTCTGAAGCCCATTTCTTTGTCCTTGCCAGTGTCAGACTGCTGCCAAGCGGTACCCCAAAAGGCTTTTCACATCTCCCCCTTTTTAATTTAATAAACAAGGCTGAGCCTGTCTTAGGTTGTTCTGACAAGAATGCCCCCCTTACCTGTCCTCAAAACATGTGCAGCTTGTTTGTATTATATGAACAAACATGGCCTTTTAGTGTTTGTTATAAACAAAAATGGCCTGTTGGCACATGCTTCTGCCTTAGGTTGGCAAGGCCTTTGTGCAGAATCTTTACGCATCCTTGGCTTGCCAGCCTGTTAAATCAATAACTCTGTTTGGGGGTTCATTCTTAGTTTAAAGCCATGTACTTGGGCCGCTAGCATATTGATGCTGTTAAAGGCAAGCTTTAACACAATGGGAAGGAATAAGAGTATTCCTAGGACAAGAAGGGCTAGTATGATCAAGCCATATATGCCATTCTTGAAGCTTGACCGGGACTGAAATACTGACTTCAGGCCATGAATAATTCTATCAGCAAGATCTGCATCCTCAAAGCTCATAGAGCAGCATTCTTTAATTCATAATCTCACTATTCAAAGTTAAAATATCCAGAGAGGTGTTGGAATTATATGCCAAACACCCTGCAAGCGTCTATAAACCTTTTCCCAATTATAGTGACTATTACTGTAAATTCTAGAAGTAACACAAATCTACTAGTATCTGGCATGGCACTCAAGATGGCTTCCTACTCTTAAGCACTGAATCTTCTATCTAATAATTTGAATAGCTTGTCTAAATTCTGAATACTCAGAGCATTAGTAACATTTTTTGCTAAATGATTAACAAAAGTAGCTGTCTAAACTTGTGTCAAAGCAATTGCTGTAGTTGTGCTATCTACTAACTTAATTAAAGCTGTTATACCAGCAATAATGAAGCCCACTATCCTCTTGTATCTACTTACAGCCTGACTCACTTCTTCCAGTACCTGAAAGCTTTTTTCAGAATACCACAGTCCTGAAATATTCATAGGCAATAAAACAAAAGCTGTTTGATAGACCACTATAACATACATGCCAGGTTTCAACGCACTAACACAATTAGAAAGTTTACAATCAATACAACTTACATCGAATACTGTGGAAGAAACAAAGTAATTTCAACATGACCAATTAAAAGATCAGGAATTTTAACACAAGCACTAACATTTCTTTGAAAACTAGATCCTGTCCCAATCTAGTACTAACATAGCATCATAGAGAACTGTAGCTGACTTTCAAATATGTCTCTAAAAATGTCCAGAACCTGCCTTCCAAATGAAGACTGTTATTTTGAATACTGGATTGATTTCTAGACCAGTCAATGATTGAATCAGAATAACTGGACACATTAAAGGAAAGAGAAGATTCATCATAAGTTCTTTTTGATTAAGTTTGAAGGCAGTTTCCAGTCTCCATGTTTTCTGTCCCATATGGTCTAAAAGCATGAAGCAAGGCAGCTTGTCCAATCTGGGATATAGGCAAGCAAAGATGGGTCAGGAATGTATGTCCAAAACAGCCTTCCTGTCTCCATTGTCAGGGCACTCAGCAAGCTCGCAGGTCAGCATCATTCTTTGTCCCAACATCAGCATATATCACCAATCACTCTGGCAGCTAGCACGCTCCTTCAGCATCCTGAGGAAAAAACACAAACATGCCCTCTTGCTCATATTAAATACCTGATCAGGACCATGCCATGTGCCAGTAGGCATAAGTAAGCCTGGTTCTAGGGTGGCATATACACTCATAGTGTTCCTTGGCATCCAAAATTTAAAATTTTTTAAATAAAAAGAACATGATTTAAATAAATTTGTGTTGTACGGAGATATAACTCCCCCTTTTTTATTTTATGAAGATAGTTCCACAATACCTATTTTTTAATAACATGGGTAATATTAAATTGTTGACAGAAAGTCTCAATGATTATCAATTTTGCCTAAAAAAAAAATTGCACATGCAATAGGCCAAATATCAGTATTTTGTAATAATCAATTTAATTGCTGTTTGGAATAAGGGATAAATATTTCATCAGGTTCTCTCCCAAAATATCACTGTGACTCCATCCTACAACTCAGTATTAACACAGCAACAGCCTCATAACAAGGTGTTAAAACTTTCTTTGGAGACAAAGAAAGATGAACCCACATTAATGATCCCTTTTGCAAAAGGACTACAATGGGCACACATGTTATAGCAATGACGCAAGCAGTCAACAATTGACTATATAATGTACGTTATTGGCTAATAGCTTCCTCTACTTTCTGCAAAGCTATTTGTCCTTTGATAATTGTTGAGGGAAATTATGATTTGCATTCCCCTTGAGGGTATCAAAGAGAGGTTTAAGTTCTCCTGTAGTAAGCTTAAGATGAGGTCTCAGCCAATTAATATCACCTAATAACCTTTGAAAATCACTTAGAGTACGTAAATTAACTTTTCTTATTTGAATTTTCTATGCTACAATTTGTGTAGGGTACAACTGATGTTCCAAATATTGAAAAAAAAATTTGCCTTTGAATTTTAAAGCTTGTATAAGAGCAAAAGTTTGCAGTAAAATTCCATCAGTGGGATTAGCTAATAAAATACCATATAACCAGTAATATATACTGGAAGATTTCCAAGTCCTAACTTCTTGTATTGAAGCACCGACATTCTTTGAGGCAAAACTTTCCAATGATATTGTTTCATGGGCTTTTAAAAATTACAAACTGACTAAAAGCAACCCCTTTACAATCTTTAGGGTGCAAAGGAATAAAGAACAATCCTCCAAATCCATAATAATTCTATATAGAGTAGGCAGGCCAGATTGCAATGCCTCTACAAGTTCCATAGTCATTAACCTTTCACAAACCCTGTAACAATCTCTACCTGCCGGATTTTTTCTTAATTACAAATATGTGTAAGTCAGAATCCTGAGCCTGTGCTCAAACTGCAAGCTGCAAGCAATGGAACGCTGGCAGTTTAACATAATTTTTAAGTTTCTCTTGTAACATCAGAGCATAACCACAATTTTGGGAAGCAAAACCCAATTTTAACAGTGTAAACAATACATTCTCTTTAAAAATCAACACCAAAACCATCACTTTCACTGTAAAGTTTTTAAGTGTCTCCCTACTTTTGAACTGCAGTTAGCAAGCCTGGGTCATTCTGAGATGGTGGCTCAGAGCACGCAAGAACTTTGGAAAGCAAAACTCAACCTCCAACAATCTATTCTCTCCAAAAAACAACAAATGAATCCCCCTCCATGCTACAAAGTTTGGCTGACCGTTCCTGCACAGGAACGCAAGACCGTGCAGCCTCCAATACCTCAAAGAGACACTGCCCTAAATCCTATCTTTTATAAGTCTGGTTTCTAGGATAAGAATTGCATAGAATATTTCCCAATTTAAACGTATCTTTAGAGACCTGTCTCCTTGGGTTTACTTTTAAAACCATCCAGAAACAAAAATGAAATGGCTGCATACATTTACTTATTTAAACCAAACAAAATTCTTAATTTTTCTAGCTGTAATTTCAAGAGGAGTACCTTGTCACCTGCTGAATCCAATAATCACAAGCACAGAGATTTTTATTTTTGTAGGAGAACAGCCATCAGTTCCCTTACCATGGAACTTGAGAAGCTGCTGTTCCCTTTAAGAGCCGCTTTTCTGAGAAGCTCCTGGCAAGGCTTCTCCAACTGTGCTAGTCTCCTAACTACAGGTGTAGGGCTCCAAAGACCAACTGATACTATTTTTTTTCTTTTTCTCTTTTTTTGAAATGAGTTAAAACTAAATCAAGGGCTGAACAACCAGCAGATAAAGTTTTAACCGTTTTCTTTTCTTTTCTTTCTTTTCTTTTGAATGTGAAACACAGAACAAACAATCAATCAAACCACAAAACGAAAACACAGACTTCACATAAAACAGTTTTGACGAATATGGACAATTGGCGTGCCAAGGACAGACAATAGACAGAGAGGAAAGAGAATTAGACGTCCTGAAGGGACCCAGAACTAAGCATTTCTCCAGTAGGAGCCAGAGAGGAGGCAGGACATCTCCCGACCTCCCCCTGTTCCTAGGAGAGCTATGAAACAGCTTACGTTCATTTTCCTTTCTTTCACCAAATCATCCCCAGATAGTCGAAGAAGACTGCTTTTCTCAAACCTGTTCTCTCATATCTCAGGTGTAAACTATCTCTAGTCAGGGTCCAAAAACTAAAAAGCACCTATGAGAATTACCTTCACTTCTCTAGATTTTCACATAGCTCTAAACACATACACAAAACACATTTTTACCTCTACCTTGTCCTTCTACAAGGTTTATTCACCACTGGCCCAAATCCTTTGCACGTGCTTCCAATTCCCATGGTGTCCTTCACTGTATCCCGCTTACTGGAGCTCCGACGTTGAGGTGCCATCTGACCAAGCCTGCTCAGTCAGTCAACAGGTTCTCTAGCACAGGAGCGAGGATTAAAAAAAAAAGACAGTTAGACAACATTGTAGCGTGACCCCAGTCC
Organism: Mus minutoides; assembly: GCA_902729485.2. Classification (NCBI taxonomy): domain Eukaryota; kingdom Metazoa; phylum Chordata; class Mammalia; order Rodentia; family Muridae; genus Mus; species Mus minutoides. The sequence goes on along the minus strand of CACVCL010016750.1, from coordinate 33,950 downwards.
ATTATGAGACTGAAGGCAAAGTTTTATTTACCAATCCACTTTTAAACCAATATAATTACATGCAAGTATTTTGGGGAAGCAGTACAATAAGGAACTACAAACAAAGCAACAGGACAGTTGTAAAAAAGGGCTTGTCATAGAGACTTGAGCCCACTTCCTCGTCCCAGCCCAAAACCTTGCCTGAAGCTTAGTTCCACCCTGAGACTAAAATTCCTGCTTTATCTTACTTCTCTATTACAGCCTAAAGTTAGCTTTTTGCTGAAACTTACTTCCTTATTACACCCTGATGTCAGATTTCTGCCTGAGCTTACTTCCAAGGTCAGATTCCTGTCTCAAACCCATTTCTTTGTCCTTGCCAGTGTCAGACTGCTGCCAACCGGTACCCCAAAAGGCTTTCCACAAGGAAGAAAGGGAGAATCCAGCATCTTCTCTGTGGGTACTTCCTCAATAACATCCCATCGGGCCTCTCTTTAGATCCCACAGTGCCTTCCAATGTGGGACGATAAAAGCTAGTGTGGTCCCTCATTGAGCTAAGGCTAGAAGCCCCAGAGACCCTGAAGGGACAGTAGGAGCTTTGCCTGCTCTCAGGCACCAGGCCCTCGTCACTAGCCACAACCCTCCCATAGATTTGTGGCTATCAGTCATATAAGGGCGATGCCCCAAGCCCTTCCACATGTAGAGGACATGACCTGTGGCCATATAGGCTCAAGACAAATCTCCATACTAATGAGGTACATAGAGGCCTGGAGGGCTTAGCCACTAAGCTTTCCTTCCCAGGCACTCCTCCCTGCAAAAGGTATTTAATCTCAGGTCCAGGTATAGTTTGACACATCCACTTTCCGTCATGACAGTAAACGTCTTAAAACCATGGACTGCCTCTTTTCATTTGTGGGGAGCCACGGAAAAGGCCTTTACCTATAGAGCCACCATCTAGTCTCTCTTAGAAGGCCTCTCTGTGCTCCCAGCCAAAACTGCTACCAAGCCAAGTCTGCTGCTGGCAAGCTAAGGACTGTCCCCATGGAACCAGCTAGAGCTTCCCTTCTCCCCCTGACCCCCTGGCTAGATCCAGCCCACACCCCCCCCCCCATTCACTCCATTGTCAGCTCATTCACAGTTTCCAGCAGTGCCTAGATGTCCAAGAGCCTGAGAATCAGACAGTCCCTACCTTGTCACAGGCCTCATGACCCCCTGAGCCATCTCTAGCTGTCCCACACCTCAGCCTGTGCTTCCTTGCCCCTAGAACTGTATGGGTTAAGTGTATGGGTTAAGTGTAGTCAACTCCTGCATCATCCTGCCTCCCCAAAGAGGGCTTTGTATATGAACACTTGGTTAGTGCCCACATTTCACTGAACCCAGAGCAGGTGGGATGAATTAGTGAAAGTGTGGTCACCACCCAATGGTTATAGCTCCCATTGTGGAGTGGAGAAGTGAGGACCCTGAGGGCCAGCTCTGCTGCGCCTCAGCATCCAGGCTGGGCTACATGTAGTTCATAACCAGGAAAGCTCTGAAACTGGGGGTCATGAGCTTGGTGCCTGGAGATAAGATGGAAGATGGAAGGCTAGAAGAAAAGAATCAAGTGGAAGACCACTCTGAGGAGATACAGGTCTGCATCATGGGCACTGAGCGTGTCCAGAGACCATAGCTCTGAAACAGGTAAAAGGAAATCCTTAAGCAAACCCTCATGTGGGGAAGAAATCTCTAGAATGGCTTTCACAACTTGAAGAGTAAGGACAGTGTTGTGGATAGCCCTGGGACTAATTATATTTGATGTTAATTCTGTTCTCCTGTGAGTGGTTGGGAACAAGGAATGACTCAGCACTCAGGTGATTTCCTGTAAACCTGCTTCCCACCTTAATTTGTAAAATAAAGGAGAGCTGATGATTGGGCAGATAAAAGGGAAGGTGGAGCAGAAAGTGAGAGGGAGAGAGGAAAGAGAAAATGGAAGAGGAAGAGGATGCTGAGGAGGAGGAAGAAGAAAAGCAGAGCAGAAGCACATAGCCTGGAGAAACCGCAAGTTCTAAGGGGTCTCATAAGCTGTGGAAGATGGTAATGTAGTGGTAGATCTGCCCAATCTAGGCGTGCAGCATGTAATCGTATTAACTGTGTTGTGTTTTCATTGCCGGGGCATATTTGGGAGGAGATTTACCACAACAGGACAGAGCAGTTTTAGGGGCCTTAGGTGTATGGAGTGGGTTTGGATGAGCATGTGAGAGACAGCTGAAATAGGGACACAGTGGTGAAGGAGAGATTTCTACCAAATGGACCCCTGAAGGTGAGGTATTGTCACCTGAGAAGGGACCAAAAAGAGGAGAATCAAAAATCCCAGAGGTCACTGAAAGTCTTCTAGTATTTTTCTTTCTTTCCTTCCTTTCTTTCTTTTCTTTCTTCCTTTCTTCCTTTTCTTTTGAATTTACACATTAATTTTTGTTATTTATTTTCCAGACTTTATATTAATTACACCATTTCTTCCTTCCTTTTCCCCTCCCCAACCCCTCCTACATACCCTTCTCTGTCTGCATGCAATCAATACACGGCCTTTGCTCACAGTGAACGTTCCCCTGTTTACACATGGACTTTCTCATGCTGTCTTTTCTTGCTCTACAAAGGGTTCCTTTTTCTATACTAACACTTTATTCACTGACTGAACAGCAAGGAAGTCCCAGGCATTTTCCATGCCTCTATTTAGGTCAAATATCTTGACTCTATTTACATAAAGTATCCCTATTAGCAGCCCTATAAGATTCACATGTTGAAATCCTAATGTACAAGGTGACACAGAAAGAAGTGTGGCCTTTGAAGGACTGATTAGCATATAAGGGCAGAGCCCTCATAAGTGAGATTAGTACCTTTATTAAAAAGTATGCCAAGAGCCACTTCTACCATGTGAAGACACAGTAAGTCAGTACCATCTAACCATCTGAGAAGGACGGAGGCTCAGTAGACACTAAGTCTGAACATGCTATAATGTTGTACTGTTCACACTCTGGCACTGGGAAAGAACACACATTTAGGATAGTTTGACACATGTATGCATAATTGGAAGACACTGGGAAGACAGAAGATGGTAATATTCGAACCAAAGATAGAGGCCTCTAGGATGGGTTTCTCCCTATAGTTTCCCAACAATGTGATGTTGAACTTCAGCCTCCAGAACTAAGACAACACATGATGTTGACTGGATCACCAGTCTATGGAGTGTGCAATAGTGTATGTGTACATGTGGGCAGGTGCACATGCCTGTGCACTCATGCTGTGGCCAGAGGAAGACATAAGGCATCCTGTTCTACCCCTCATCTACTGCTTTCCTTGAGATAAGTTCTTTCACAGAATCTGCAGTGAGGCTGGCCAGTCAACTACACTGAGTCTCTTTCTTATCTTCACCTAGCCTGCCACTGGCATTGCAAGTTCCGATGCAGCCACACTTACCTCTTTCTGGGACTGCTGGGGATTTGAACTCATGGCCTCATGCTTGTACTGAAGGCATGCTTAACCACTAAGCCAAAGCCCTAGCCCGGTGGTAGTTTTGATAGCAGCCCTACCATGCAAATGCAGTACACTTTTTTTAGAATTTATTTTCTTGATAGCCTGGGTATGACTAGATCCAGGAGAAGCCATCTTGGATCCAGAAGGTTCCAAATGGCAAGTTTGGCCAAGATGTACCACTGGTGACTAAGTTATAAAAGGCCTATGTTTTTTAAAGCCAATTTGTTGGGGGTCTTTGATACAATAGCTTAACCCTATCCTAAAGATAAATCTTGCATTCAAAGCACAGCTAATTGTAAACAGATTTGCATGTGATTTTCAAAGAAAGCTTCGAAATGAATCAGACATGATCTCTCCCCATGCTTCTATATCCTATATCACTAAGTATAGGATTTGAAGTCTCATCCATCATACCCATTTCTGCCATTGAAACTAAGTTGTTTCATCAATACTAAGTTCTTACTCCCAACCTTGCTGGTCTATGTACTGCATAATATTCACGGATATTATCTTTGAGCCTTCACATATGTGTTTTCCATTTGGGATACCCACAGTGGGCGGGAAACTAGTAAAGTCTCATGGGGACTGACGGCCATCAAGGCAGGGAAGATAAAATGTAGTGGGATAAGAGAGTTACGGTGAATAATGGGACAGGAAGTGTTAAATGGGGTGGAGATGGGAAGACAGGCGAAAGGATGGGCTGCAAGGAGGGATAAAGAACTGTAGAGACCTTACAAAATAGCTGTGTAGAAATGTACCTCTGTAGAAACTTCCTAGTATATTAAATCCTATAGTCATAATATATAATCATAAATTAAATAATATGTGCATATATATTATTTTAAGTAGAGTTACCCTGTAGCAAAGAAACATACCCCTACTATATAGTGCAAGCTAATAAATAGCCCAGAAATGGTCACCTCTTTTGGAGGTATTGTCTGGCAAGGTTTTACAGATAGATACCCAAACATTGTAAGCTATTATGCTCCCTCTCCTCTTTCTCTCTCTCTCTCCTCTCTTTCTCTCTCTCTCCATAGTTAAGTGGATGGATGGATGGATGGATGGATGGATGGATGGATGGATGGACGGACAGACAGACAGACAGACAGACAGACAGATAGATGCACGTGTGTATGTATGTGTGTGTGTGTGTATCATCCCTTCCTCTCTTGCTGTCTCCCAACCCCTCTCTCTCCAATTTGCCTGACTTCTCTTGATTGAGAGACCAAAAAGAAAAAGTCCCCCAAACTGCAATACACAGTAGTGACTAAGTTCTCTCATGTTAAGAGACTTTTATTTAAGCTGGGATATCTGTGTGCAATTCTGAACAGCAAACAAGAAATGCTTTGGAGTTTCCATTGTGATCTGTCTTTGTGTTCTGAAGCCTGTTTCTCATGCAGATGCCCCACGAAAGTGCAAACAGGGGAACAGTCTACATTGCAGATCAAAATTAAAACTCACTGAAGCATTGGTCTGCATATGCAGACTAATCCGTCAGTCTTATGCCCATTTTCTGTTCAGGATGACGGGCAACACCGATGCATCTGAACCATTCTACAACTTATCTTCCCCACTGCCCGTGAGCACTTACAGAAGTGTAGTCTCTCACCAAGCTAAGCAGAAGGTAAAATGTGGAAAAAAAATCATAATTCTTTTCCTGGCTCTGTCAGAGAAAATGCATGTGACCTTGGTGGGAGCTGGAGGAGGTAGCTTTTCCCTGTCTTTCCTCATTTTCAAAGCAGAGAAAGCAAAATTCCATTCATTTAGTAATAAATTATCCTATTACTGAGCATAAACACTGTTATTGTTTAGCCTTTATTTCTGCAATCTGTCAGGACATTCTGAAATTTCTCCATAAAATACACAACTTAATGCACTGTTTTTCCTTTCTTCTTTTGCATGGTGTGTCTGGAGGAGGCAAGGCAGAAGGGTGAACACATGGCCTGGGTAAATGAAATGCTATTTAATTTATTTTCAAATGGATAAAAGGAAATGTAATTAAGCTCCCTAAAAGCCTTCCAAATAAACTTCTCTTTAAAAAGTGGAAAGGGAGATCGTTAACTTATCAAAGTCGTAAATCAGAGTCCATGACACTTGGAGATGAGAACCAGATTGGGATAGCCAGCAGAGGAGCAACTGTCATGGAAGCCAGGCTTCTCAGGACACAGAGAAAAGGCCAGGAAGGAAGCACAAGAAACAGACATATTCTGTGTCTGAAGACTCAAGCTCAAATTGGTGTAAGTGAGCACCCCTCCCCCACATTTTCATCTCCTCTCCCCTCCCTTCTGTCTCTACTATTTCCTCCCCTCTCTCTTCACTCCCCTCCACTCCCTTTTCCTCTCCTCCTTTTTGACTTCCCTCCCCTTCTTCTCTCTTTATCTGGTCTTCATGCACATACAATTAAATGTGTTTGTATGTTTTCATTTAATGGCAAATGCCAAAGCATGCTACAAAACCACAGAAGGACAGCATTATGGATGGACCTGTAGCCCTCTAGAGAAACACTTCTGCTATATATGCCTGCTGCAAAGAACAGTGGAGGAAGTCTGAAAACAATAGTCACTGGAGAGTCTGTACTGTTTTGACAGTTAAATTTACTTTCAGTTTCAAGAAGGGCCATATTAGAACTAAGACAACTACAGATGTAGCTGCCTAACACCTTGTGTGTGTTTCTAGCTTATTGTTGGGTTAGCTTCACAAAAGTTATTAAATGCCTCAAGATGGACATTTTTTTTGTATTTTGCCAAAATTTGTTCTCTCCAGGAAAGCAAAGCTAAAATAAATAAATAAATAAATAAATAGAAATAACCCAAGCCTCTATTTATATTCTAGGGCTCTGTGATTCTGTTTGAAATGGAACTGGTCACTCTCTTAGGGTCATTAAATTTTTTGAAATTTACACACCATAGGAGCTGATGTTATTAGGACCCTTTAATATATACACTTCCGTAATGTGGACAGGTATAGGGCCCAATTTTAAGCTGATTGTGGCCTGTCATGTATTGGTATGACTGAGGTAATCAAAGTAAAATTTTCCTCACTCAAATATTATTGTAAACATTTTTAAATGAAATAAGTTTAAACAGTGACTATCTTATGATCTACAGTTTACCAGCTGTCATATGCTTAGCGCTGTAAGCTTTCCTGCCTTTCAACATGACCAAGTATAAATGTGTTCCTTCAGTGTTTTAAAAGATAGTATGTCATGTTAATCTGACATAAAATATGATGGTATATGACAATGAATTGTAATTGATTTTATTGGATCATTGAACCAAAGATAGCAAAGATCTAATCTAATATTATAACATCAAAATAAAGATGTTGAAACTAAAATAAACACAAAATAGTGACCAGGAATAAAGTAGAATTGCAGCACAGTATAAAATCCCGTTAATGAAAATAGTCTCGAAGCACAGATAAACAAAAATTGAAAATCCCTTGCTTTTTGTGTGTGTATGTAAACATCCTCAAGACAGCACAGTATTCCTGTTCATGTGAGACGCTTATCAGAAAGAGTAAGAAGTTGCACATTTAAGGAGAAATATTTCTCTGTGGTGTGTAATAAAAATCAGCATTACTAGAGCTTTTCCAGCCATCAGCTCTCTTGACCTGTTTGGAAGTCTTCAGTAAAGTTTTCCTAGGTCTGCAGAAGAGCCAGGAAACCTTAAAACAGTTAATTGTTCCAATGATGATATAATTTAGAATTTTTACATTTTAAAGATAATTTTCTAATAAAAGTACTTCCATTAGGCAATACAAAAATACATATTCAAATAAAATACACTGAGAACAACAGTGACTACTTTGCAATTGGTCTGATCATGAAGGGTGCTTCTTACATCGTTCTTTCCATCCCCCAAATTGACTGCAATACATGGTCAGTATAAGAAAACTCCTCCTTCAGATTAGCTTTCATTATACCAGGGGGTACTGTGCCAGCTCCTGGAGAAGAAAAATCAATACTATTTCCCATATGTAAACCCTGATAGACACAACAAAGACCAGACTGGCAAGATACACCCATGGGTGCATTAGTGGCCTGAAAGTTAAAGATTTAAGCAACCACTTTGTGATTGGATTTAAGGCTTGCTCTGCAAGAGAAAACACAAGCCTACTGCTAGTAGAAATTTAACTGAGAATTCATAGCTGAAGAACTCATAAGCTTGGGGGCAAATCTACTATTACTATTTTGCTAAAGTGGATTAGTTTCAAACTGTTTCCTAAATATGTATCCCCATAAACAAGTGCAGATATCTCAGTCCTCATGAGAGGTGCAACTTTGCTGGGTAGACAGAAATTACCAGAAAGACTTATGCTGGTAGAAGTACACAAAACAAGTGACAGTGAAGTTCTCAGCCGTTAAGTAGGACACCTATGTCACATTCCCTTCCCCCAAGGCTCAGGGAGCATCACAGAAGAAGGTGTGGAACGATTGTAAGAGCCAGATTTCTAGGAGTACTGCTCTATAATACTGTCTTCTGGGAATGATAGCACTAATGTACTTATAAACTCACAGCAACTGTTGTTGCATACATGAGACCTGTAGAAGAAGGACCAAATCCAACCTGGAAGGTGAGGAGCACATGAGTCCTCCGCCCCCACCTGAGAAGCTATTGAGAGTTGGTGGTTTCTTGGAGTAGGAAGACAAATCTTCTTTAGAGATATGGTCCTCTCTAGAGGAAATCTGCTGTGTTCTGGTGAATAGCCTCACACCCGTTAATATATGGGCAGCAACTAACTGGACTCGGAAGACTACAAAACATACACACACACACACACACACACACACACACACACACACACACAAGAAGATGCACACAAGAAGATGCAAAATTGGGAGGAAGGGTTGAAAAGATTCCAAAGAATTTAGAGATGGGGGATGGGAGATCAAATATGATATAAATACATGTATGCCTGTATGAAATTCTTGAAGAATAAAGAGAAAATATTTTAAAGTAATAACTTCCATATAATAGTTTCTCCCAAACTGGCTAGTATTTTTATTTGCTAAATATCACACTTCACTGGGTCTATGTGATTCAAAATCTTGTAAAAGAGTCTTGGGTTTGTCTGGTCAGCAGAATCTTAATGGAAACTAGATGCAAGCACACACACTGTTTAAATTTTCTGTGGGTGAGCAGCAGTGTAAGTCACACAGAGAGATGCCCACAGCTGAGCATAGCAATGGTACCACATGCTGGGATGAGAATAGACTTTATTTTTATTTTGCACATACCTATGTCTTTTACTTCTGTATTGACTTTACACCTTTCTGTTATCTTGGGGGAAAGTTTGCCTTTTAATGAAAACTTGATATGATTAATAAACTTATACATTTTTGTTTGGAGACATGCTTGAGAATTAGACAGTGGTAGTAGCCATGTGTCCCTGCCAGTCAGTAAAGCCAGCCATTCAGCTGTAGTACTTTAGGGTAGAAATTGTATTCTATGTGAATTGTTTTAAAACAAAATCAGAAGACACTGTAGAAAGAAGCACCTCAGATTTAGGACTAAGCTTTCTGGAATGGTTCCCTCTCCTCCTCCAACACCGCTGTGTCTCATTCTGGCCCAACAGCAGAGCACGGTGCCAAATGCAGACAGGGACAATTAGCAGAGGCTATAATGTCCTCAAGGGTTTCTCTCCCACAGCTGAGCTTTTGAAAGTCAAGTAAGAGTGAACAAGCAAACAGAAGCAACAACTCACATCAAGGGAGACTCCTGGGAAAGAAATTTCTTTCCTTAATAGTACAGGAAATGTCCTTGCTTATGGGGGATTGGAAACTCAGTCACACTTCAGAGCATGTGTCTTCACTATGGCCACCCCCAGCTCTTTTACCAACCCTTAGTTAGCCCCCATTGATGCCTGTACTATCTGCCCTTTGTTGCATAATTAGCCATCACAGAATTTGGTAGCTTAAGACAACCAAAGTTTATGTAGTTTATGACTCTGCAGTTCTCAGATGAGGCCATCGTAGTTCACCCTCCAGGTGATCAGGTTAGTCAGCTGGCTGTAAGCTGGGCTAACTGGTCTACTTCACCCCTCTTTGCCCATCAAGGGATCCTGGACTGTTTGCACAGTAGAACAAGCTTCCAAGAAGACGAGTGATGCTTGTAATGCTAAACCAACACAGATGGTATGTCATGGTCACCCAAGGTCACAAGCCAATTTGGACCCAGAGAAACAGGAACCACACCCTACTGATGGCTGAAATGACAGAGTCACATTATAAGACCTGGGATACAACTTGGGAAAGCTGTAAAAATGTGGAGATTAATGGGCTCTCAGTTTAAAGAGCTAGCCAAACTTCCCAGGGGGACATAAGGAACTAATGATTTAATAACTTCAAAACTATAGAAGATTGGAAGCATTCCCACTAGAGAAAGCATTCCCAAAGGAGCTGAAGTGTGTCTGTATGTCCCCACTGTGTCCTGTTGTCTTCCCTGGAGAGCCGAATGTGGAGAGCTAGCTAGATGAGAGCTGACTCAGGGATGCTGGGAGAGGCCAAAGGACAAGGCAAGGAGACTCCAAGCCCAAGGACAGAGCGAGGCTATGCTTGCTAAAGTAATAGACTACTTATGTGCCTCAGTTTCCCAGTCCTCAAAGGCATAATAAGCTAGTCACAGCATGTGTTTCTTTATATCTATTTTATACAGGCTCAATTCCACAGGGCGAGTTCAAAAAGTTACTGGACAACAAAGCAATTATCTGAAAACTCAGCAGAATTGGGGCATAAGTCTCAAGCATGTCCTCACTTCAGGAGCATTCAATAAACTGACTCTAAGTACTACTCAGTCTGCATCCCCAGGCACTGTGAGTCAGTAGGTCTGGGCTATGCAGAAGCCTGTCATCTTAGCCAGCCTCTCCATTTGTCTGGAGGGTTTGGTTTCATTACCTGGGGCATGAGGTCATTGTATCTACCCTGTCTGGCTTCAGTGTGTGATCTATTAGACAGTGCAGAACGTTGAAGCAGATCCTATAATCTCAGCTAATCATAGAGGAAGAAGCTCTGAGGGAGCTAATTTTGTTGGGGTATGTCTACTTCGTTCGCTGGGATCTCAGTTCCAGTCTCTAGGCATTATTCCTGATCACCCTTGAACTCTAGGATTCTCTCATTACACTACTGGCAAGGTTGCATGAAGGTGAAAATTACAAAGACCCCACAGAAAGATGGTTAACAGGATAGAAGTTAATTTGCACCTACCAAAGCAGCCCGGTGCTGGGATAATGAGTCAGTTCCCTACAAGCACACAGGAGCTCAGCTGTTCCCTTGTCGACCTCCTGTCACGTCGCTGTCTCACAGTATACGGTGGGAGTCTCACAGTATACGGTGGGAGTCTCACAGTATATGGTGGGAGCACACTCAAGCTCTCAAACTCACATCCTCAACACAACCTTGGAGGGAGAGAAAAAGATTACACAGTAACCTCCTCCCATTAAAGAAGTTTATGGCTACTAGAGTTTACTCATACCACTTCTGCCCACATGACATTAGTCATAACTGGTCACACGGGAAGGCAGCCACTAGAGAGGAACGAAGGATGAGTTGCTCTCTGTTGAAGAAGAATGACATAGGGTCTGAGTCTCTGGAAAGTGTAAGAGAAGTAACCCCTCCCGTGACTAAGCTATGGCAGAACATGTGACTGTATATGCCACTTGTCAATAGTCTCACTTGCATGCATTTCTTGTAGAATTCTTCATTAGAGCAGTGCAAACATAAAATATTCAGTGTCCAATAAGAAAGACATCATTAAGTCAGTCATGAGGCGTCAACTTAATAATCTAAAATCTCCAGAAAGACTGGTCACCAAGATTGTATAATCATTTATAGCTAGAAATGGAGATCCCCAGGATCTTCTATCTTCTTTCTTAAATGCCTAAGAAATATCAATTCAAATCTGAGAGCTTGACCTTAAAGGGAAACCAATTCCTCAGCCGAAGACGAGACAACCCAGGGAACACAGTGTTTAGGATGAATCCGCTCAGGCTTCATTCATTGTGAATTTAAACTCTATGAAACAATTTCCTCTGGGAAATAATGACAGAAGAGTAAAATCAGGAAAGCATTTTCTGTCCCTTAGACATCTGCTGCCAAGCTGCGTCAGCCCACAATCCCAGCACTCTCTAGCACTGGGCTGAAAGTGACTCTTCTGTCCACATTCCTGGGCACTCCAGTGTCTAATCTACACAGAAACACAAAAACACAAGTGTCAGGAGAACATGACAAGATGTTGGCGAAAAGAATTGCTTCCTGGATGATGCCCACTGAGGTGCAAAGATTCACAGGAGGAAGGTGACAGTGTGGATCCTGCTGATGATTTAGGTAAAGAACTGCAGCTCAGGGCACACATCTTGGTTCTGAGCACAGAAAGCAGCAAGTAGGCAGGATGGACATTGCTTAAGCAGGAATTTACACAGCTGCTCTGCACTTAGAACTTACCCCCTTCCAGATGTCAATTCCAGATGAGATTCATTCAACCCACCAGAGGGCAGAGAGATGCCACGGGATCACTACTCTGTGTACCCTTTGCAGCAAGCCACAGTTGGAAGAGTCTCTGTGTTTGATGATGACTATTAATGACAACTCATCTAGGAATATGGAAGAAGAGTGGAGGAATGGATTCTGTTGAGTCTTCTGCTTTGGAGAGATGGCGATCCTATGATCACCTGCTTCTTCATAGCGTGAACATGTGTCTGGAGATGTTGAGACAGATGCAACAAGTCCCTAAGGCAAAAACAAAGACTCGAGAAACAAGTTATGGTTTTAGATGGAAGATGACTGAGTAGGACTATGAAGGGATATAAGATGCCATGGTTTCGGAAGATAGTGCAGACAGTCACGTGCTTTCCATGACAGCATGACTTCAATGCCCAGTGCCCACAAAAATATCTAGGCTCAGAACTTCATCCTTACAATCTCAGCACCAACGAGGTGGAGACAGGTGAATCCCTGGGGATTGTTGGCCAACCCTGTTAGCCTAGATGCATGCCCCAAGTCTCAGTGAGAGACTGTCTCTTAAAACAAGGCATATATTACCTGAAAATACATCAAAGATTGACCACTGCCCCCCCCCCTACACACACACAATGTGCACTGGTATCTGAGAACAGGTTTTTATCTTCTCTTCCTCTCCCCCTTCTCTCTCTCTGATGCTATGGCAACTGGAATATCTCTGGAATGGCTTAGAAGAAATTGGTAACAGATGTTGCCTTTAGGGTAGAGAAGAAGGGAATCAGTCACTTTGAGTATTGTTTGAGAACATACTTTGTACTTAATTACATCATATACGCTTATTTTAAAATTTGTATTAAAAAAAGAGACACAAAATGAATCATTTTTATTCTATTTACCATCCACAAATTCCCAGCCTATGACATAAAGGAAGACCTTGAAGTTTCTTCCTGTGACAGGTTTTCATACACGAGGCTCAAGCCACCAACTGTCCTGAGAAAGAACTGCAAGTCCAGAGATCACACAGTACTTTAAAATGTTATCTCCGGTGTGACCTGAAGTTGGCCATCAAAAGGGCAAAACACATTCCAGTCAACTGAGAAACTACCACACACCTGTTGCTACCATCTGCTCCTAAAACAATGCTTTTCCCTAAGTGTGTGCCAGCCACTTTCCCTCCTTGGGATCTTTGCACAGATCCACTCCACCTTACTGTGTCCTCGACTTACTTTCTACCAAGTTACCCCTAACTCCACTTTCTGATCCAGAATCTGACCCTCTCATATAAGAATGGAAATCTCCTAGCCACTTATACTAGAACCCCTATTTCTACGTTCCTGGAATGGGGAGCCTTCATCTTGGTATGTCTTATCTGTATATTGCAATGTTCATTTTTAGAAAATACATGCAGTGCCTATCATTTATCTCACCTATTGGCACAAAAATCCATCTGGCTGTTTGTATCAATATAATGTATTCACAGTTACATAGTATTTCGTTGGAAGTACCCCCCACCCCATGAAATTAGGGAAATGTTTCTGTTCTTTTCTGTAAAATGTGTACAACAGTAAATATGTAAACATATTATAGCTCAATAAAAATAAAACAAAATAGTCATAATCTTTTAAAAGACACCATAACAGATTTAGAGCTATATGAAGGAAATAATATTGTTGCATAGTGCTACAGAAAATGCCACAGCTGACTCCTCTCACAGAATAAAAGCCCCTACTACCCAAAACACAGGGCTTTAAAAATATAACAAGAGCTATATAGGAGTCATGTAAAAAGAAAAACCTGCAAAATTTTACCAACAAAAGGAAACATATACTTGAATAAAGACAGAGATACACCCCCCATATACATATACACACCCCTTTTAGAATTGAGCAGAAAAGTCACACAGCTCCCCCTGTTGGCTGGAGTATAAAGTGTCACAAAATGTCTGGTGAGGAGGTAGTTGATTTCTATTTTTTCCTTTCCACTGTTGGCATGTTAAAAGCCTTCTAAAATATGGTAGACATTTTCTCTTAATCTTTACCCATTATGAAATTTGAATCATGCCCTGAATTTGGACAGAAATTGGGCGAATGATTATCTGTTTAAATGCAGTGTGTATAGCTCTGCTTTAGGCAAAGAATCAGCACAATTTTCTTTACCCACCCCCACAAAGAACAAACAAATAAAACATTTACTCTTCTTTGGGTGGAACTTTGTCCTAAGTGGGAAGTGCATGCTCCACTAGAAATTCAAATGGAAGATGTTCCCATCGCAGTCCAACAGGAAGGCAAGTCACACCAGATGGCTTGATGTGCCATCTCTGGAGTGTGTGCATGATCAAGAGGACAGAGAAGAATATTTGAATGCTCAGAGACTCATTTTGTGGGTCTTTGTTACTACTGAGTATACCTTGAGTGGAAAGAGGAGGGGAAACTATTTGGAGCCTCAAGAGATGGAGGGGCCATGTGCCTAGATCTGCAGCTGTCCAGACATGGCTACTTCCCAGAATAGAGAGCACACCTATAAAATTCACAATCACCCACAAAGTCATATAATACTCAGTGAAAAGTAATGCTTCCAATAGTGTCCATTACCCTAAACACACACACACACACACACACACACACACACACACACACACACACGGAAACAGAGACAGAGACAGGTAGACAGAGAGAGAGTGTGTAAGAGTAAGAAAGAGAGAGAGAGAGAGAGAGAGAGAGAGAATAAATATTAAGGATTGCTCATGTTTGTGCCCTGCTCAGCCATTCAGGCTCTTAGCTTTCCTCCAGTCCAGAACATAATCCTCTCCAAAGTCCTGCCTTAAAAGAGGAGCCGCACTAGGAGCATATGAAACATCTTGCTTTCTGGACATATCAAACACTTTCCCATGGTGCTATTTATCTTGTCGTTCTTTCCTTTGAGTTTCTAGTAACCTGGAGATTAGACCCAAAGTCCCATGTGAAGCCTTGAAAAGAGGATTCCATGACAGGAGTGGGTGACACCCAGCCCTGTGTCCTGCATCACTAAACCCAAGAGCCCTATCTGCATCAGTGAAAGTACTGGCCGTTTCCAGACGCATCCTTGCGCACGAACAGCCTTGAGCTCAACAGGAGGTTTGGATGGACAGTGCTGATTATCCCTGCATCAGCCTGCCTACCGCACACCTAATGATTTTTAACGAATCTGAGACTTCCCAAATCAGTTCTGTCCTACCGTGAGGAGACGGTGATGAACCAAGTCTCGGTTATGAGCAGCCAGCATGCTTTCCCTCTGAAATGAGATCATTTGGATTGTCATAATTACAATTCCTTCCTGGGAGACAAGGCTAGGCTCCATTTCCCTTTTTCCTAACTTCAGATAAGAACACTGAATTGCTGCTTCAGGAGGCGTCAGTGAGACGTTCTGATTTTTTTTTTTTCCTTTGTAACAGCATGACTGTTACAAACTTCGGGGACTTTCCAGATGGTCAACTTGTAGAAATCAATTAAGACCGTTTTCCTGGATAACTTGTGATTTTGGACAAGAAGAACAACTACAAATGCAGCCCCATCCTATGCCGTTGTGTTGTTTCCTCTGTGATTCATCCTTGCTTTCTAGTACAAGCTCTGTCAGATTCATCCCAGCCTCTCCTTGCCTTAAAGATGCCAGCAATCATCCCAATGGGTACTAATCACACACACACACACACACACACACAGTTAAAAGTATATGTGTTGTGTGTGTGTATATATATTTACACACACATACATATTCCTTTAAAGGAGAAACATTGAGGACATTTTTAGACCTAACTGTGATTGCCTTCTAGGCAACATTTGGTGCTTGTTAATATGTTTTCTTTCATGATACTCTTTATCTGCGTGGCACCACACCATCCCTGCTTTCCTGCCTTGTAGTTCTCAGGCTCCCCTGGCACCTGCTTTTTCTTGCTGGTCTCCTACCTACAGAGGTTCCTCTGACTCTTCCCCATCATCGCTGGATTCATTTCCACTCAAATATGAAGCCCTATTCTATAACTGGCCTAACTCCTGAACACTGTCAGGTCTGTGATGGTGACTTGCTGCCTAAGCCCTGTAGCCAGGCTCCCCCACCGACTGCGCTCTTACACTGCATATTAGGAAGGTGACTTGGAGCCCATTGTCTCCTTCTGCACCCCATTTCAGGAGTTAGATATAGTATCTCCTGGGCCTCCTCACAACATCTTCACCTTTCCTCCATCATCTGGTCAAGGAGCAATGGATCCAATGCACTTTGAACCACCTTCTCCACACCATTCCAGCCCAGTTCCAGGGTAGGGCAAGCCTGTCTTGACTGCTCTATTCCAAAACCTCCTCTTTCATCCTCTCTCAGTCTCTGGGCTGTGGCCAGAATAGTCATTTAAACATAGAAATTAAATCTCAGCATTCCTCTGATTAAAATTCAGCAACATCTTATCATTCTCACAGTGAAGTCCAGATTTGACCCACTGACCTTCAAGACAAATAACCTTTCATAAGCTCCCTCAGCCAAATTCAGTTTGAATAAAGTTTTCTTTTTCTTTTCTCTCTGATTTTCTAGAGTTCTGAACAAACCCCAAGGCTTTTTCTTATGCAAAGCTGTTTTCTCTATCAGATGCCATGTTTGCCCTTTACCCCAAATGCTTAGTTCATATGCATTCCTATGTCTTAATTGCCACAACTGGGGTGTCTGGGAATTACTGCAGAGTCAGAAAAACTCTGATGCTTCCAATACAAGAGTAGGGTCTGATATGAGGCAGACTACCAGTAAATGTCCAGTATCAATAGCTTATGTGTAACAAGATAGTCTGCAAACTGGATTCATCCTTGAGATGACACATTCTATACTTGATAGAATTCACATCTCGATTCTTCTGTAAGTAGAGTTTCCAGCATATAGCTTGGTTGTTTGATTCCTTCCTTCCTTCCTTCCTTCCTTCCTTCCTTCCTTCCTTCCTTCCTTCCTCCTGGTACTAGAGATTGAATCTGGGGCCTAACACAAGATAGGCTGGGACTCTGTCCCACAAACGATATCTCTAGCCCAACACATGGTTTGTAGATGATAGAGTTATGTAGAGATAAGTGACATGTAGTTCACTCTGAATGATGTAGTTGAACTCTAAGTCATTGCAAGCAGCTGCCTATTTTAATTAAGTGTTATAAATTATGCTTTTATCATATAGTCATACTAGTAACCTATTTAAAATATAGAGATGGTGTATCAATCTTGAATTGGTAAGCATTTAATTGTGACAAACTCCAAAAGTGTAGGGTTTGTGGGGTTGTGTGTGTGTGTGTGTGTGTGTGTGTGTGTTTCAGTGTTGTTTCATTTTTTATTATTTCTTTTTTTTGATATTTTATTTCACATAAGATTGGCAGAGAATTGTTTTATTCTATCTGCTTGGTGAAGAGATACAGGAACTCTCCCTGGGATGCTGAGATTGCAGCCCAGACAGTGTCATAGACAATGTGTTTCTGTACAGTGTGCATGATGGTCAGCAACTGACGAAAACCTCAGATGTGTCGAGAATCTGAAATAAATGGATTTATGTTGGAAAGGAAGCCAGTGGATGCAAGGGCACATACTGCTAAGTAGGAAAACTACCACAGTGTAATAATTGTTTAGCCAGGGGCCAAAATTGCTGCAAAAACTCTGGAGATAAAATGTTTGAATAATCAAAGGCATTAAAATTTTAACTCACTAGCTCTTGTTTTATTCATCCACAGATCTAATGATTCCTATAAAAACAAAAACCACCAGGCTTTTGCCATTTGGTGCCAAGTGGGTGACATAAAACAGAGATGAAAATCAGAGTAGGAAGATTTCCAGAGTCGATATCAAGCCATTTCTCTTAGAGCGTCTTAGTATCACGGCACTTTGTTCTGTCTGCAGTGCTGTAGACAAGGACATCTCATGCCTAAATTATTTTTGTATGAGAATCTTCGATAGATGATCGAATTAGTGATGATTCTTAGAAAAAGAATCCAAACTTTTTTCTTCCTCTGCTTTTGACCAAAGTCGGTAGCTGAGACCACCCTGCTAGTCAGACAGGAACCCGGTCTGATAACTTCTACTGATGGTATCCAAGATGAGCACTGTCAGGGCAACTGGAAGTCATGGTTGGTTCAGGTATCATAAACAATATTTTCTTCAGAGATGAAGATAGACAGTTGAACTTAAAGTACCATTTAAAGTTGAACTTAAAACTACATTCAGTAACACCAAAAGCAGAAAGGGCTTATGGGAAAAACAAAGGCATAAATACAGACTATTATCTGAGAGTATGAAGCTACAGGATGTTGGGCTATAACATCTACAGCTTTCTCTGTGGAGAGAAGTATCTATCAAGTATATCAGGGCTGCCCCCCCCCAAAATGGTCAAGATTCTGATAGATCACATAAAATATAAATTAAGTGATAGATGGCAACAGGTTGATAACGGTAGGTAGGTAATAGAGGACAGATGATTGATAGATGATATAGATATAAAATAAAGGATAGATGATAAATTATATATAATGATGGATAAATAGGCAACAGATAGAAAAAGATAGATAAAATATATATAAATTAGAGAGAAAAAGAGCAGGATGGATAGATAAGTAGATAGATAGATAGATAGATAGATAGATAGATAGATAGATAGATAGATGATAGACAGAGGCAGGCAGGCACAAACCTACTGGTTTAGCTCACTAGAAGGAATCTTAGGGTACTCACAAAAATGAGGAATCATTTCTCAGAATCTGCCTCTTCTCCACGGACATATTTTCATGTCAAAAAGATCATCTAGCTTTTGACAGAAATTGACACAAACACAGAAAAGCAAATCGACCCAGTCCAACGGTGGCATTTTTCCTAAGCTTCCATCACCACAGAGGCTTCTGTCTTTCTGGCAAGTGTTAACACATAAGGACTTTTAAAAAGTCATCCCAACTTTTAAAGTCCCTGAGGAAAAAAAAAAAACGTAAGTTAATCTTGTCATTGGTAAAATCACTAAAATTCCAACAAGTCAGTGGGCAAAGCTGTGAAGAAACATTTACAAAAGGAAAAACAAACTTCATTATCACGTGTGATGTGATTTAATGTAACTTGCAGGAGTTGAGAAGCTCATGGTTTCTCTCCCATCCTGTGGCTAGATGGGGCTCTTCTGGAAGGCTATGTGACAATATTGTCAGCAGCCTCAAGCTTCTTTGTTTTCACTGGCCAAGCAATTCCAGGAATAATATTCTATTTATGATGAAAAAGAGTTACCCATGCTTTCCATGGGATTATCAGAAGATGTAAACTGTCTGTACTTATATCAACAGCAGCATTATCTTCCCAAAGAATAAAAATTGATCATACCTTAAGTTTCCATGTAAGATAAATTTGACAGGAATCTAGAATTATTTAGACTTTGGAACTCAAGAAAAATATCAAAATAGAATCCAGTGAGCTACCAATGGTGAATTGGGAACATAATTATGATTTTTCTGCTTGTCTGTGAACTTCTTGGTGATATTAATTTTCTCTAATGAGCACATTTCATTTTTTCTGATTCATAACATATTACTTTAGAGGAGAACTGGGTTTCTTATGCAACCCATTGTGTTAGCTTCCTGTGTTCGTCTGCATCATTAGCGCTTTGTCTTGTATCACTTTCCTTTGCAAGTCTCTGGCATGGCCTCCAGTTCCTGCTTTAAAGACTGACTATCCACAGAAAACTCTGACACATCACAGAACTCATATAATATGTCCATTGCTTTCTAGAAGGTTCTGAGAGATATTGTAGGTCAAGCCTGACATTTTGAAATTATTAAAATGAAATAGAGGCCAAATGAAACAGTGTGGCTCTCTGTTACCAACAGCCCATCAACACCATGGCTGGCTCTCTAATTAGCTGTCTTATCTGCATGGCCTTTCCCAACACGTTCATCTCCCAGCTCCATGGGGTTCTCGCTGGTCTGTGAGCTGCAGCCCCTGTTGGTTCTCATCTTACAGTGCACTCATTTGTTAAACAACGATTCATGGAAACGTGCCTATGATGGCATCTATGCATTTATTCAGCCACCTCTCAGCCAAACAAGTGATCACATTCTCATCTGTGTCTCTACCAAGAACTTACTCCATCCTAGTCACATCTCAGAGAGGAGCAGAGATGAACTCGAACAGAATCCCACTAGGAGACCATGTAAAAGATACTCATGCTTGTCCTGTGACAGGATCACAGACTCAGGACTGAGAATGGACTGTTGTGGGATGAATCAGAAACTGAACAAGAGGCAAAACTCATGAGAGAGCTGCATACAGCCTACTCGGCCTTCCAGCCACAGTTCCCCCTGGAAAGCTTCCCCTCCAGCAGCAGTAACTGATAGCAAGCCCCTCTACCCAGAGGAGTGTTCCTGACTCTAAAGATGAAAGTCTGTTCTGAGGTCCAATGGATGCCTCTCAGGGAAACATTGCCTGCAGATAAATACAAAGAAAGGTGAACAGGGCTATAACATGTCAATACAGTGTCCCCTTCCACACAAGCTGGGTGGCTTTAGCATGGAGATGATTTGACAAAAGGAAAAATGCAGGGCTGTGGAGATGACTCAGTTGCTGAAGTGCTTGCTGTGCAAACATCAGGACCCATGACACAAAGTCCTGTACAGTAGTACATTTATAATCTCAGGTCTAGAAGCAGAGGCAGGCAAACCTCTGGGCTTCACTGGCCAGCCAGGTTAATCAGAGTTTTTCAGACCAATGAGAGATCTTGTATCAAAAAGCAAGGTAGCCTGAGGAGCAACACTGCAGATTTTCCTCTAGCAATCACACACACAAACCTGTGCATTTATGGGCATGCACACACACACACACACACACACACACACACACACACACACACNTTCTGCAATATGCCACTAGGAGGGGAGATAGGCAGAGGGCATGGGATACAGTCCCTGCTTGACCCAGGCAGGAGCTGTAACATTGGATGAAAATCTATCTTCACCCACCTCCCTGAATACAGAGTTTCATGGTGTCTGGGATGATATGACAGGAAAAACTACTGGGGGGGACTTGAGGACAAGTGCATTGCCAGAGCCATAGTCACTATTTTGGTGTATTATTTGAAAATGTGTGTGTGTGTGTGTGTGTGTGTGTGTGTGTGTGTGTGTGTGAGAGAGAGAGAGAGAGAGAGAGACAGACAGACAGACAGACAGACAGACAGACAGAGAAAGAGACAGAGACAGAGACAGACAAAGAGAGTGTGTTTATACATGCATGAGTGTCTGAGGTATGGTTAAGAGAACTTGCTCTACAAGCAGGAGGATTGAGTGTGAATCTCCAGCGCTCACAGAAAAAGCAGTGTGCCTGCATGCCTCATTCCTATAACACCAGCACTAGGGAGTAGATAGTCAGAGCCCAAGAGCTTCCTGGTTGAAGAGATGGGTTTTTGACTAAATAAGAGACCCTACCCTAAGATAATCCTACGACTGACAGTGATAGAGTAGTGGACATACTCTACTGGTTTCCACGTGTACATGCCTATATGAACACAACTGCACTTTTAGGTACATGTACCACACACACATATAATTCACAACACACATGAGCACACTACTACCACTACTGCCATCACCACATATGCACAGAGAGCCCCCAAAGACTCTCATTAAGGCATTTGGGAAATGAAAAGGAACTCGAATCTTGGAAGGATATGGTGAGGTGTCCTCTATGGGTGAAGATCCTGCCTGAAATGGGCCCCCTGTTTTCAAAAGGGCAATGGAATTGCAGACTATCAGAGGCCATAGGTGGTGTGCTTAACTAGAATATAGGGCTGGCACCTTTTCCCTGTGGGCAGTAAAGAATAAAGCAGTAATCAGAGTGTTTTCAGTGTCCAGATCTTTGATGATGTCTAATTAATGAGAGTTCCCTTAGAAGGAACTGGACAGGTAGTTTCCTAAATTGTTCTTTGTTCTTGCAAGGGGGAATGAATGGAGGACTGACATCCATAATGGTCAGGTTACTCCACACTCAGCTTCCGATCTCAGGGTCTCATTCTCTGCAAGATGGTTCCTTCTTCCCTGCACACCTTGCTCCTTCTACCCTCTCCACCACACACTCCTATCTATTCTTACTTCTATGTTCCTCATAGTATGTATATACTATATATTATTTACTCCTAAAATGCAATCTTTATCATTTAACCAGTATTTTCCATGCAGTGCTAATCAACATCCTGGCTTGTGGCATTTGTTTATTATGCATCTCTCCACATGACTGAAATGTCCCAAGAGACACTATGTATTGTCATAGGTCTCAAATGTTGTCTATCTTGTCTATTGCTCTGTACCCCCCAGCACTTAGAAAAGCACCCTGCACACACAGTAGAAACAAGAAAAACATTGTCAAATGAACAAATGTTTGCTGGTTGTCTTAGTTTTCTATTGCTGTCACAAAACACCATGTATACCCAAGAAAGAATTTCATTTGGGGCTCAGGGTTCCAGAGGGTCGTAGAGTCCATAATCACCATGGTTGGAATCACAGCAGCATGCAGATTAGCATGGTGATACGGATAGTTTACATGTTGAGACAACAAACACGAGACAGCGAAATAGAGAAAGCTAACTGGGAATGGAAACCTCAGAGCCCACTCTCATTAACACATCTCCTCCAACAAAGTCACACCTCCTAATCCTTCCCAAAGAGTTCCACTAACTGGGGCCAAACATTCAAACATATGAGCCTATGGAAGCTATTCTCATTCAAAGAATCACACTGATGTATACAACAAAAATTTCTCTTTCATAGTCCATTTTCTCACATACCTAAATCCCAGCCTTTGCTTCTTCAGTCTGGGCACACAGACAAGCAAACTTGGGCTATGGTGAATGTCTCTATCAGGGTCATGGTGAAGGGCAAGCGTGCCTGTTCCAGAGTCAGGTCAAGATCATGTTGGGAAGTTCGGTGAAGGCACCAGTCCTTAACAGAGAGCTCCTAAATTTGATTTTGTGGATTTAGAGTGAGGTCTAGAAGCCTACAAAAGAGCCTGGGAAGACTCTGGGTACTTCACTTTGCCCCCCCAGTGAGCTCTACTTCCATGACTCATTTTCATCTCACTCTAGAGACATCAATAGGATCCCAACCTAGTAAACTTGTGAGAAATAAGAAGGGAGGGACTAGAATGGGATGCATCTCTTGCATGAGGCTATCCAACCTAAAGAGGATACCTGTGCTCTAGACCATCTGCTGAGCCAATTTTTTTTCACACCTAATATACAGCAATGAAAAAGCTGAAAGCTGGACTGGGGGGTAACTCATTTTGTAAAAGCCCTTTCATGAGCACCCAAGTAAAGACCCCTGAAACCCAAACAAAAGTCAAGCTGTAAGCTCATCACTGGGGTTGGAGTGTACAGAGACAAGGGGGTCAATGAGCTTACATGCTAGCTAAACCTAGAAAAAAGTAGAAGGCTATGGATTCAGTGATGAACCACATCTGAAAGGAATAAGGTCGAAAATGATAGAGCAAGATATCCAGGATCCTCCTCTGGTATCCACAAGCATGTGCCCTGGCGAATGCACATGCACACACACATGCATAGAGAGCATACAATGCATACAGTAATACTCAAAGGCAGTTAAGGCTCCATGGTGCAGTGACTCCTAAGATACAGGTTCCTAGTCTTCCGCCGCACAGAGTTAGCACTGACAGTTGCCTGGTTTTAATATCCACAGTTACAAAGACAGACTAGGTCAGAGGATCTAAAAGCGTTAAATGCTGCAGAATACATTTGCTCTCCTGGGCATCACGTCATAGACATCCAGTGAACAGGATGCTGCACTAATATAAATTTTTTAGGAGGAGGATAAGACACAATGATCTCACTGTGGAGGCAGTTTGGTCTCCGAAGGTCATTTTCAGAGCTGGAAATGATTCATGTTTAGAACACTGACTGACAGTGTTTTCTCTGTGGTGTGTTTAAACATCAGCAGGGCATTTAACTAGAATGCTAAACACCCATTGCTGGGAGGTTGGAGGAGAGACTGTATAAGTCCCGGCTGAAGTGCTTATTGCTGAATCCTATAGAAAGACCCTGCTCTCAAAATCAAATTCTTGACTCGTGATCATTATATAACCATCATAAAACAGGTCTGCGTTGGCATCTCTAGGAGGCGAAGCCCGAGCTGAGCAGCAGCTAGGAGGAAAGACTCTGCTGTGGAAATCCAGGAAGCCACAGTGGGGAGGGAGCACAGGGCTGTGTTACAGCATTGATGGTGCCAGGAGGAGCACAGGGGAGGGAGGGAGGGAGGGAGGGAGGGGGAAAATTTTGCCTGGGCACCAGGTTTTGACACTTGGATTGCCATGTAAAAAAGCAAACCATGAGAATTCATACAAATACTGAGCAATATAATACCATCCTGTTTTAGAAAATAAAACAATGAAATACAGACAGACAGGACTCTGCTCTTTATAAAGATGAGTGGATTCCTTTAGTGAATGAAAGCCTAGTCCGTTACTCTCTCTTCTTCCTTCAGACAAAATATAGAATTTGAAGCTTTCGGCAACATGACGAAACTCCTCAAAATTGCTCTCATCACATCCCTGGCAATCTCAAAATGAGGCAGGTATTTCTACACATTGAAATATGAGAAACTGAGCTTGTGGAATCCACAAGTGCAAAACAATTTAAAAGTGCTATCCGAGCTGTCAATAAAGGATGGAACAAAATTCTCCACTGACTTAAAGTTAACATTGGCAGTACTGAGTTTTGGAAGGCAGAAAGGAGGGATGGCTATTGGTGTCTATGCATGGTGCTATCCGAGCTGAAGGGATAAGCACACCCTTGGGGGAAAAAAATAATGTCTGTTACAGTCATTTCTTTCATAAAGCCATTCAATGTGTAGCAGGCTCTCTACTTTTTAGATCCTGGCAAATTTCATGCAGAATATTGAATGTGATATGCGTGTTATTGGGACATACTTAGGGGAAAGGTGACTTTAGTCTTCTTATCATGACAAGCCTGCTTCTGCTCACCATGTCTAGACTTTGTTTGCCCAGAGTAGTTGCTTTGGTATCATGGACCATGATTACCAGCCAATGACAGTGTGGTTCCCGCCATTGCTTTATATGACAGCTCTTGCCTTGATATGAGAAGCAGGGCAGGCATGCAAACTGGGGACTGACCTGCACAAATATTGAAAAGTTCTTCAATATTTATCTCTCCCATGAAAGAAGATGATTCATAGAAGTTCACCTCCAACTCAGGTGTCCTTACATAGCCACAGTGGGCACTTTACATGACACCCTGCATTTATCTACTGTCCAACTATCATTGACATATTTAGAATAAAGCCTAACATGTTAAATATGTTTTTAGGGGCCAATGTCATTAGACTTCAGAGTCAATATCCATAGGCTTAGATTTTTCAAAACCTACTTTTAATCAGAGTTCTTAAATGCTTTAACTAACCTCCCATCTAGCATACTACCCACCAGAAGTAGTGGAAAGGAAAGATTAATAGAGCAAAGGAGGATGTGGACCTGTTTAGAAGTAATTCTTTAGAGCAAATCCAATCTGCACTGTCAGGATATCAGCAGTTCAGTTCATAAGAATCAGCAGTGACAGAGGAATCCACTTGAAAACACTAACCAGCAATGGCAGGTCAATCCAGAAGAAACCATGAGGCTCTGCCAATTGGCCTGAGTTCAGAGAAGAGGCAAGAAGCCTCCAGAACACCAGTAGAAGTTCTTCGATCCATTCCTCTCTTGGAACTCATGACAAATGATGACCAGCAAAGAATAGCAAGGTGAACCAATACCATATAGTATCATCAGCAAAGACCAGGGTCAGCAAAGCACAACAATGACCAGTAAAGTATGGTAAGACACGCCAATACCACACAGCATCATCTGCCGTCTGCTGGGTTCTGTTTATTATACCCTTTCCAAGCATCATGTGTTCTCTCGAGTGTCTCTTCTAGCAAAACATCACATGTCCTTTTCCAGGCTGCTTCTAGAAAAACACCACGTGTCTCTTCTCGGTAAAATATCTTCCCACATGTCTCCTTTAGTGCAAACATTCGCTCATAAGACAGTTTCCAGAAAAACATCACATGACAAAACTAGTCTTCATAGAAACAGAAATTTCCACTTCAAATATCTTCATGCACTTTTCTTTCTAGAGGAACAAGGACCTCAACATTTGGTGTGCAGTCATTTACTTTTTCCTCTCTCTCTCCACCCAGTCTGCCACACAGGATGACAATAAACTTGACCCAGGAAGAAGAAGTAGCCTTGCCATGTAGCTCTGTTTCTACACAAATAATGGAAATATGTTTTTTTAAAATACATGGTAAATATGAGGAAAGATATAGAAAAGTTGAAGTTGCCTAATTGGCTATGACTTCAGCTGTTCTTAGTAGTCTGATGGGGATGCTCACACTACCACAGTGGGACGTTTGTGCACATTTCTTCCTTATCAGACATGCATTGAAGTCCTGCAGATAGCCAGAAAACAGCCACGAATGGTATATTTATATCATGGCAATGGTCAAATGCATTCAATATTGACATGCATCTCCACCCTCCATAAATCCAATTGTTAAAATATTTACCAGCACTCCACTGTCTGCCCTGAGCTACAGCTGTGGCCAGTGCTGCCAATGTGAATATGGTCAGCAAGGTAAACTCTCTTTTGTTTGCTAGGAAAATCTCAGCACAAATGAATTCCAGCAATTTCTTCCTGTCAACTTTCCTTGTCACGAAATTTGTTAATATCATATACTCATGATGCCAGATATATCTCTTAGATTGGCCATGAGTGGTATAACTGTTTGACAGATTAATATGTATTAAATGTTTGAAAGTCTACAGTGATTTATCTCTTCCACACAACCTAGACCTGAACTGTGCATGTAGCAAACATTAAATGAATGGCAAGTAAAATTAGTTTCTAGGAAAGTTTCAAATCAGAGTGAAAAACGCTATCTCCAGAGACCAGGCAGCTGTTCTGTGTGTCTTATTTGTTATGTTTTTAAAAGACGCATTGCACCAGTGTAGTGGAACTGGTCCCCAAAGCACTCCAGACATGTGACAAACAAGGGGAGAGCTATCACATTTGGAAAGCAGAAGAATAAACGAGAGACTATGGAGACTGATTCCAAGACACAGAGTGATTATTTGTGAATGCAGTCTAAATTAAGAACCAGCCAAGGGATGGCATGAGAAAATATTTGGGAAGTGTCCATCAGACAGAATGGGTCATCAGTGCCACTCTTGTGAACCAGGATTACTGATGGACAGCATGATTGTTGATGGTGCAGCCAAAATAAATTCTCTCAAAGATCCCTCGTGTGAGCTCCCTTTATTAAGTTTTGTCTTTGTTTTGGTTTTGATTGACTTATATTCTGGTCGTCCCCGTTTAAGATTTTGTTTTACATTTTCTTCACTTTTTATAGGGCTGTAATCAAACTTGAACTTCTGTAACGAAGTGAGACCCTGGTTAATGAAGATCTTCCCTCACCCCTTTACTTTCGATAGTTAATTTTTTTAAATAGCAGGAAAAAGTATAACACAAAAATAATCAGATGAGATTTATATGGACTAGGGAGGTGATTTCCACTGATGCGCTAGAGAACAAAGGTCTTTGAATGTGGAAATGAAAACAAAGATAAATCATAAACTATCCAGAGAAGGAGGTGAATCCTGACACAGGGGGTACTGCAGGCTGGTTATTGTAGAGCATTTCTGTGAACCACACCCCACCTCTGGGGAAATCAGAAAGCAAATGCTTAGAAGACTGGTAACTGTGTTATCAGCTTTCCTCCTCGAAGTCTGGAATGGTCCCTGTCTTAGTTAGGATTTTACTGCTGTGAACACACATCATGACCAAGGCAACTCTTGTTAGAAAGGTCAACATTTAACTGGGGCTGGCTTACAGGTTCAGACATGGGACTAGAGGAGCTGAGAGTTCCACCTCTTGTTCCAAAGACAGCTAGGAGAAGACTGGCAGCAAGGATGAGGGTATTGAAGCCCACTCCCATGATGACATGCCTACTCCAATAAGGTCACACCTCCTAATAGTGCCACTCCATGGGCCAAGCATATACAAGCCATCACAGACCCTGACTATGTCCAGCCCTAAAATTGCAGTGTCTGTGACCTTCTTATATATCATGTCTATGTAGTTGTCTTTTGTCTTAGCCTGTTTTCTATTGTTGTGATAAAACACTGACCAAAAACAATTTGTGGAGGAAAAGGCTTATTTTATCATGTAGCTTATAGTCCATAGCCAGGATGGAAACTCCAGACAGGAACCTGGAAGCAGGAACTGAGTTAAGAGACTGTGGAGAAGCCGGGCATGGTGGCGCACACCTTTAATCCCAGCACTTGGGAGGCAGAGGCAGGCGGATTTCTGAGTTTGAGGACAGCCTGGTCTACAAAGTGAGTTCCAGGACAGTCAGGGCTACACAGAGAAACCCTGTCTTGAAAAACCAAAAAGAGAGAGAGAGAGAGAGAGAGAGAGAGAGAGAGAGAGAGAGAGAGAGACTGTGGAGAGATGCTGTTTACTGGCTTGCTATTCATAGCTTGCTCAGTTGGCTTTCCTGTGCCATACAGAAACACCTGTTTGGGGTGACACAGCCCACCACGGGCTGAGCCCTCCATACTAGTTATTAATCAAGTAAATGCCTCATAGATGTACCTATAGGCTTATCTGATGGAGGCATTTTTCATTTTCTCTTTCCCAATGACTCCAGCTTGTGTCAAGTTAACAAAGAATGACAAGTGAGCCTTTGCAGACTTTACTCTTGAAAGAAGGAAGCACAAAGACAACCTGAATGAATCTCTGTACAGACCTACTACCACACACACATCCCCTTTCAAACGTTCATGGCTCAGCATCTCCATAGAGATTTATCTGTCTGAGAAATGGCATTTACATGTTAGTGTCCAACTGTATCTACACCCTTCATTAAACATGGATGTATACATGTAGTCATGCTCACACAGGGATGGCTACCATATAGAAAGCAAATTTGAGGGTGATGCTAGTAACTTTTCTGTTGCTGATAAGACACCATAGCCAAGGCAACTTATAGAAGAAAGAGTTTGTATGGACTTATGGCTCCTGAGAGGTAAGAGTCCACCCTGGCAGGGATACATATCAGCCAGCCACAGGCATGGAGGCAGGTGCAAGAAGCTCAGAGACTTCATCAGGAAGTACAGCTGAGCACTCACATTTCCAACCACAAGCCAAACGCAGCTGACTAATTGAAAATCAGGGTGGGTTCATATATTCCTGCCTATCTGACCCTTTTCAAGTGTCCAGTTTACTATTTTCTCTCCTTTTTATCTCTCTGTCAAATCTGCTTTTTCTCTCAGGTATAAATGAGGGAAGCCGCTAAGGTTCAATCTTGGACCATGTGTAGTTTTTTCACCTACATCTTCACAACCTTATCATCCTACATGATGTGGTTCCCAGTGCTCTTCTCACCTGCCCACATTCCCATCTGTCCACATGCCCACATGCCCACCTGCCCATTCTGAACAGCTACACAGGAAACTGTCAGAGTTGTGTGTGTGTGTGTGTGTGTGTGTGTGTGTGTATCACAAAACCTCACCAACAAGCCCTGAGTTACTCTTTCTTTCCAAAAGAACCTGCCCTTGGTATCCACATGATGCCCTCATGTTTATAATGCCCATGCCTTATCCATGTTCCAATCACTAGGAAACATTTCTACCTCTTCCCCATGTTCCATACCTAATCTTATATGAAATGTTCTGTGTGACAAAGCAGTCTACTTTAGACCCTTTTTAAAAATACAAAAATTATTTGGATCCTACCCTCTGTAATTTCCATATAACCATGCCCATTCCTTTAGACTATTAGGATCATGAAGAGGCAGGGTCTTTGTCCTGGGTCCTCTACATTTTAGCTCATCTGCCTTAAGCTTGCATCAGAAACAAAAGCTGAGATGAGTTCCCGCATTTGCTTGATAGAAAGGGGTTCTCTGCTGCAAGTGGAAGTGAGCAGCAGCAACAATAGGTGAGATATGTGAGGGAAAGAAAACCATTTTATTGTCACAATGAAAGGATTGGCACACCAATGACTAGGCTAAGTTAATTACATCTTGAAACAAAGGGACCAGCCACACGTTCGGTATACCTAATAAAGGAGGCAGCCACCTTCCAGAGTTTAATTAGCCAAGAGATTTGTCTAGAAATAATATAAGCAGCTGTAGTATCGATATACCTGGATATAAAACATATAGGCAAGGCATTAACAATATCCCTAATACAAACAGGTGGTCTCTAAACCAAAAGTAGCAATGTCACTTGGGAATGTTCTAGAAATCAAAATCGCCAGGCCTCACTATCTAATGAGTCATAATCTTTGGGGTAGGACTAAGTCTCAGCCATGTTATTCAAGGATCCTCCCCTGTGATTCAGATGCATAGTAATGTTTGAAACCCCAACACAGCAACATCCAACACAGCTGGTAAATATTTAGTAAGTCAAAAATTAATATCTCCACTGATAAAGAATCTATCATGGTCTCTTGCTTACAATTGGCTATGCCAAGAATAACCTCTTCCCTATAATCATAATAAATGATTTTGATTAAATTATATACCATCTATTCCTTGGAAATTCATTCTCATTCATTCTCTCTCTCTCTCTCTCTCTCTCTCTCTCTCTCTCCCCTCCATCCTTCTCTCTTTCCCTCCTTCCTCCTCTTTCTGTAACTATGAGTTATCACAAAAGCACAGGAGATCTACAGAGAACTCAGAGACTAGTTAATCTAGCTCCTACATTTTCACAAATGAAACAAAAGAGGCTCCAAAATTTCAAAATGCTGGAGGAAGATCACACCAGGAGAAATCAGTCTCATTTCAAGTACAGTATTTGTTGCTATGGCTAGGAGAGTATTTGGGCCAAATGGATTAGGTCAATGGCATGCACACATCATAAATATTTCCTGAATAATATGGTGACGATAGTTGACATAATATATGGTCTACTTGAGAATTTGGATGAGGGTAGATCTAAAATGTTCTCACCACAAAAATAAGAAATGAAGTGATGGCCGGGCAGTGGTGGCACATGCCTTTAACCTCAGCACCTGGGAGGCAGAGAGAGGCAGGCAGATTTCTGAGTTCAAGGCCAGCCTGGTCTACAGAGTGGGTTCCAGGACAGCCAGGGCTATTCAGAGAATCTCTGTCTCAAAAAAACAAAAAACAAAACAACAAAAAACAAGAAATGAAGTGATAGATATATTAATTATTTTCAATAATTTCACAATGTATATAAATATCAGAAATTATATTAGGTACTATAATATATATGATATATGTAACATATATATGTGATATATGTATCATATATACATATATATTTATAGGGGATAAATAAATGAGGAAAAGGAAAAAGTCAGCCTCAAACTTGTCATAATCTGAGCAGTTCCACGTTTTTGTCTTTGTTTGTTTGGGTTATTTGCTGTTGCCGCCAACAAAATATACCTAAACATTTTTTTTTTGTCTTATTCCCATCACCTCCTCCAAATAACCTCCCCATGACAAATTTGGTAGACTGTGTTTACCTATCACATGTGTGATATCTCCTCCTCAGCTCCATGGAGGACTGTCTGTCTGCTCTCCAGGTGTTAGTTCTTCCCATTAGACATAAGGAGCACCTGACATTCTTGTGAAGACATACTGTTTGGACTCCAGCATTCTCTGATGATTGCAAGTCCCAGATGAAGAAGACCCTGGGATCCAAACTGAAGAGACCCTTGAGTGGGTCAGAAACTAAACCTAGTGTCAAAAAGTAAAACCAGAAGAGTCTCCCCTGAGTCACAGATCCAGCTGAGGGAAGCAGCCATTTGTTGAATTACCACTCTGGGTTACTGGCAATGTGACACAGAGAAAGGAAGGTCATGTGTCCTAATCCAATACTGGAAGTCAAATGGGTTTTCTGAAGTGTGCATACACCAAGCCATTTAATACAGCCCACATAGACTCATATGTTTGAATGCTTGGCCCATAGGGAGTGGCACTATTAGAAGGTGTGGCCTTATGAGGAGGTATGGCCTTGTTATAGGAAGTATGTCACTTTGAGATCTTATAGTTGAAGCTATATCCAATGTGGAACACAGTCTCCTTCTGCTGCCTTTGAATCAAGATGTAGAACTCTCAGCTCCTTCTCTAGCACCATGGCTGCCTGGATGCTGCCATGTTTCCCAACATCATAACAGACTCAACCCCTGAAACTGTAAAACAAGCCCCAATTAAATCTTTTCCTTTATGAGAGTTGCCTTGGACTTGATGTCTATTCACAATAATGGAAACGCTAAGACACTTATCAAATGGGCACTATAAGAACATTTCACCAATGAGGAAAAGGTAAAATTCACCCCAAGCCACATGGCAAGGCTATACTTAGCTCTGGATGGCACTGTGTCCTCTGCTCTGTGGATGGGCTTCAGAGGCTTCTCATAACCTGCCTCTGAATTCCCAGGATGCCACAGAAATCCTATAACTTCTCTTTTTATCTTACTGGGCTACACTGCAAAGGTTTCTTAAAAATCTCCCCTCTTGGGTACAGAGGCCAAATATTGCTCAGTCCACATAAAGGGGTTCAATAAGTGCTGCCTAGCTGATGGATTATGAAGGCCCAAATGCAGTTCTTGGCACCTGAGGCCAGCACAGTCACTGTGATGCCCTAGTCATGCACTCATCTCTGCCCTTGATCAGATTTCCCAAGTCATGTCTCACCCTGATGTTCCAGGTCCTCGTGGTCTGTCTTTGATAATGTTTTGACACCCCCCCCCTTTGCTTATTCCTCAGCTATTGTAAGCCTCGCTGTCTCTCACCTCAACATGCAATTTCCTCCAACTGTGTGTTCTTCCTGCCCTCTACCCACTCCCAGACACCTTTCACTTGGCCCCTTTTCAGACTATCCCTTACCTCTAATAGAATGACTTTCTGGCTTTCTGTGTGTGTGTGTGTGTGTGTGTGTGTGTGTGTGTGTGTGTGAGGGTGTTATAATACTCTTTATCTTCTAACTGTATGAACATGTCTGTTTCTGTTCTAACCATAAACTCATAACTAAGGTTTATGTAACTGGTTATGACGTGAGTTTGGTCACATCCCGGGGATGCCTGCTCCTTTTTGAAGGGAATCAGAGGAAGAGTTGTTCTGGGGGACAGGAAGGGAAGGTGGGAAGGGACTGAAAAGGGTGGAGGGATGGGGAACTGAGAACTAAGGTCGGGATGAAATACATGAGAGGGAGCGAGACAGACAGACAGACAGAGACAGAGATACAGAGTCCATGTCACAAGCAGAGGCAAATAGTAGCGACTCAGTGAATGTTTCCACTGTGAATTAACCGAGAATGGTTAATCTTCATTGTCAACTTGACTAATTTAGAATCACGATGGAAATAAATCTCTGGGTGTGTCTACAAGTGTGATTTAAAAAAAATGTTTAACTGATAGGAAACCTATGCTGAATGTGGGTGGCGCCATCTCATGGGCCGAGGGACCCAACTTTAATATAAGGAGAAAGCCAAGCACCAGCGTTCACCTCTCCTGCTTTGTGCCTGTGGGTGCTAGGGACCAGCTGCCTCCCATCATGCCTTTCCCACTGCAGTGGACTGTACCCTCAAATGCTGAGCATACACAGCCCATTCTCTCTGCAGTGACTTTTGTCAGGTGCTTTGTTACAACAGCGACAGCAGCTAACAAGGTAGCCGTGTTGGGACGGAATTGCTTTTGTGAGATATTTATTCACTGAACTTGTTCTAAAGACCATTGGGTCCTAGTGTGCCTCAGAGTTAATCAGAGAGCAGCACTACCCACCAGCTTCCACCCACAGATGTTGCCCATTGCAGAGGAGTACACTGCCCTGTCCTGCTGCACTTGCCAAACAGAAGGTTCTCTTGGCAGGCATGTTGGCTCATACTGTGCTCAGCGGGCTGTGCCCCTGAACCTGCTTTTCTATTGGCAAATGGGCCTTCTCAGAACTGGCTTGCCTCATTCTCCACAGGC
>CACVCL010016737.1:0-186794 GCA_902729485.2 Mus minutoides | reverse complement strand
TGGCGCGGCGGCGCGGGTGTTCTGGCTGGGAGAGGCCCAGCCTCCGGTGGGGCGGAGTTCTCAGTTCCTGCCCCTGGAGTGAACTGCTGACCCGCTGCTCCCAAAACCACCTCTGCACTCACGCGTAACCCCAATGCGATCTTAAAGTCCTGGGGTGTCCCTAGCTGTGTCCGCTGGGCTCAGAGGAAAGATGGCGTGGTGGCGCGGGGGTTCTGGCTGGGAGAGGCCCAGCCTCCGGTGGGGCGGAGTTCTCAGTTCCTGCCCCTGGAGTGAACTGCTGACCCGCTGCTCCCAAAACCACCTCTGCACTCACGCGTAACCCCAATGCGATCTTAAAGTCCTGGGGTGTCCCTAGCTGTGTCCGCTGGGCTCAGAAGAAAGATGGCGCGGCAGCGCGGGGGTTCTGGCTGGGCGGATCTTGTTGTCTTAATACACCTTTTTACCCAAGAACAAGAAGGTAGGACCATATTAGTGCCAGGGGACCTCTAAAATGTAAAAATCTCATTAGAATCTGAGAATTTTGTCCCTTTAATTGTAAGTATAAAAATAAGGTTGGTCTGGAAAGATTGCTCAGTAGGTAAAAATCACTTTCCATGAAGCCTGGTGACCTGAGCTGATTTACCAAAACCCATATAAAAGTAGCAGGAACAAAATTGACACACACACCTCCAAATTGTCCTCTGACCTCTGTACAGTTGTGTTGTGGCACACACGTGTGTATCCATTCATGTGTGTGTACACACAGAGGTTTTTTTTTTTATTTAAGAAAACTAACTTAGACATGAAGTCAGCAATAGAAATAACTGTCACAGAATAATTCCCACTTAAATGTCAGATTTCTCCATTTCATTCAACACTAAAGCAGAAGACGTTCAACTGGATTTGCTAATCTTAAACAACCAGAGGAATGTTAAGAAATTCTACAGCACTGGAGCTGAAAGAGATCCTCACGCAGAAAGTCCCTCTATCTCTACACACAACAGTTCCCTTCTCTGAAGTAGCTGTAAAATTGGATTTGTGATGTGTCCCAAATGCTCATTTGTAGAAAAGACATTTGGTCACCAATATAGCCTTGTTCAGAGGTCACTGGACCCTGAAGGCTTTAACCTCATTAATCAAACTATTGATAAGCTTATAGCTGACTCCTGGGGATGGGTGGAACTAGGGATTGGAGGAGGTGTAAATATCTACTTTGTGTCTTGCCCCTCTGCCCCCTGCTTCCAAGCTGCCATGAAGTGAGCACACTTGCACCACATCCCCTCTACCACAACATTCTACTTTATCATGGGCCCAGAAACAGCAGGGCCAAGTGATCATGACTGAAACATTTGAGACTATGAGGTAAAATAAACCTTTCTTCTTTTAACTTGATTAACCAATAATTTTGTCATACCATCTGAAAGCTGACTTCATTAATTTCTCATTTTGCAATCCTGGTTGAACATGATCTTCACACAAAGGTAGTGAGTCTCTTCACCAAACTTATATTCTTCCCAGGAAAATCTTAAAGAAAACAATCAAGAGTTCCAGTAGATGTTATTAATTTTTTTGGAACATGAGTAGCATTATTTTCTAGTATATAACCAGACTAATAGTATTCTGTCTTGTGAGGGCAAAAGCTTATAATGATTTTTCTCTTGATGTTAATTATTTCTGATATAGAATGTTGTTTTTTTCATCTTTCTTAGCCTATCAGTGAAATCATATACTTTTTCTGAAAATCCATGGAAAATTTAATGGGCCTGATCCTAATAGAAATAAAGAATTCTGCAGGACAACTCTACAGAGAAAGTTGGCTCCTCGGGGGATATAGTAAAGCTATAATTAAAAGTAACTCAAATCCAGATATAAAACAGAGGTAGGAAGATTGGGACAGATGCTCGGCTTCAAATCTCACAGTAAGAAAGAACATTATCAGTATGATAAATAATTAAGTATAATTATGTCACCAAATTCAACGTAGTCATGTCAAGTCTATATGTCACACTGTTGGATAAAATACTTAAAATACATAATGAAAAGGCTAAGGGAAATCAGACTACCAGATTTATTCAACATAGGTCTCCAAAATTTAAGAAGGAAGCAAGAAACATTTCATTATCACAGTCAAGCATATGTCGGATGACAGATAGCATCATACTCAAGATTTCAGGTCTATTTTATTAGGAAGTGAAGGAAATATTAAATTGCACAGGTTTGAAAGTTATGTGGCATCTTCAGCTAGTAATTATTCAAAGAGCCAGAGGGAAATCTATTAGATATCTTTTCAAAATACACAAGCTAGGGACATCAGGACATGGTATTTGTGCTAGGTTAGAAACCCTCATTTAGCCCCACATTTCACACATGAGAAAAGTGTGAAGAGTTGTTTGCAAAGTGTTTATATTCCACCTGTGAAATTGAAAGAGAAACAAATTATGAGCTGGCTGGCTTTTAGGCACTGTTGAACAGGTGAGACTTATAGCAGGCATTTGTGTAGGCTCTGCTCTTCAGGGCTGCCAAGATTCCCTAAGCAAGAAACCTTGAAATTACTTAATTTCATTGTTGGCACTGCTTCTGTAGGTCCATCAACATTATCGTTCACATGGGAAAGAAAGATGGAAGCTGTCAGATCAAGTTCAGCTCTGTAATACACACACTTGGGGTCGTAAACAACTAGAAGAGAATAATTTATCAGCCCCTTCAGCTGGTTTGACATAATATTAGGAGAACCGAATACTCTAGACAATTTGATTAAGGTAAAAAAGTCAGTTTGAGTAATAGTTGAATCCGGTAGTGTTTTTGAACTGAGTAGGATCATGTCTACTTGTTTCAAATCAACTAGACATTTAGCCAGGTCTCTGCTGAACTTCATGCTTTGTGAATGCACTGTTGTTAAACATTACCTTTCCAGCTGAGTCCACGGAACAGTGAAAGAAGAGAAGTAACTCAGTTTTCCTCTCTAAATAACTTCATAGTGGCCAGCTATGAAGACTCCAGATTTACAAGCAAAGTTCCCCAAGCCATACACCTTCAGCTCCACACCCTACCCCTCAAAACACTGGACTATTAATAATTGCATATATGAAAGTGATCTCTCTGCAGTATGTAATCAAGTAAAAATTTAAGATTATACACTTAATAACTTAAAGCAACACACACACACACACACACACACACACATACACACACACCACTATGTATAAATCAAGGTAGGGAAAGTCCTTTTGGAGGCCTATGCCCTTAGCTGGGGTTTGGAAATTGTTCACTCTTATTTTGAGCCTTATTTTGTATATAGTTCTGGAAATGGAACCTGATTGGTATCAATGTCTTAGATGGTGGCAGTGGGTTTGGGGGAACATTTCACAATGCCTGAGACACAGTTGGATGCCACCATTGTGTATGGATTGAGGTATGCTGTAAACACATGGAGGGCACAGCACAGCCATCCATCCACAGCACTGAACCACCGAGCTCCAAATGCCAATTGTGCCAAAGGCAAGAAGGCAGCCATTAGATTTTCATCTGGAATATAAGAAAATATAAAGGGGAAGAATGGGGCAAGGAGCGCTCAGATATCTCTAGTCCTTTCTTTGTCACAGGATTCAAAACAGAAGAACAATGAGCTTACGCAAGGTAACTATTATCAGGGACCTGTTTCCTGGTGCATTAGTAAGAACCCCATTGTTTTACAGCTTCTAGAGACCTTTCCATTATTCCTTTCTGTGAAGCTAGAGCTAGGCCTCTTACAGTGAGCTGCCATGTTTTAAAGCCCTCTGCATCTATTGCTTTGGCTCCCCAGAGAGTGTTAACATTAATTTAGTCATTACTAGCATCTGGCTATTTGGATTCTTAGAATCAAAACACAGTCTGCCCATGGTTAGAGCTCTCCAAGAAACAAGTTGCCCTCACGATGCCCCATCAAGATCTCGAGGGTCATCTCCTCTGCTTGGATTGGTTTATTAAATAAAGGATTCAGAGTTAGGAGCTGGGATATATCAATCAGAGTTGTGTGGCAGCACATGTACTTGGTTTATAGGAGGCACAGGTTCTGAAATGAGCCTCTGCAGTTTTAAAAAATCTGAGTTATATTTAAAGGCCCTGAATCTTTTCCTGGTGTCCTTGAAACCTCAGTTCCATACAAAAACACTGAAATATAATTTCCGAACCAAGCCACAACCTTCATTCTCCTCCTTTTCCTCACATCTAAACAGCTATATGTTCTTTCCCAGAGCATTTTAAGTATGTTCAAGTATATTATGCCATACATTGTGTTTTTATTATAAAAATGCCCCCTTTTGAGAGCTGCCAAAACATTTCTGTTTACTCTGCTACTGCGTCTACAAGAACAGAATATTACCAGAAAACAAAATAATTAATTTAATAATTAAGCTGGTTTAATAGGTGATAACTTATATTTAAGTGTTTATTTTATTTTTATGTGTATGAGTCTTCTCCTGAATGTGTGTCTGTACATCATTTTCATTCTTTAGCGCCTACAGAGGTCAGAAGGAGATGATAATCAGATCTCCTAGAGCTATAGTTACAGATGTTTTTGAGGTCCCATGTGGGTGTAGGAAGAGGACTTGGGTCCTCTGGCAGAATAACAAGGTTTTTTTTAATAGCTGGGCCATCTTCCCAGTTTTATATTTAATTATTTTTAATTAGTCATTTTCGCTACCATCTATTTGTATAGAGTTTTCCCCATAGGAATAGTTTCAGAATAAAATCACATAGACCCTGAATAGTCAGTAAATAAGACCAAAAGAAACCAATATCCCTACAAAATCCTACTTTTTCATTTATAATTTCATATCACATATAACTAGAAATTAATTCATATGGAATAATTTAAAGAAAAGGTCATAAAGACAAAGACAACTCATTAATCCAGTGTATCACCATTCCACAACTATAATCAAAATTTGAACAAGTCATTCCTGTTAAATTCTCTAACATATGACAATAATTTTAAATAGATTATGTTAGCCAGTGGGAAACTGCAATGATACCATCAGAGAAGGAAGATATGTGTTCGTGGAATCCAAAATTGTAAGAGCAAATGAGATGACACAAAAGATTACATGGACGGAAATATGCCCAGAACTAAGCCAGCATGACAGCACCACAATGTGGCCTGACATTTAGAAGATGCTAAAAGCCTACAGAGTAGTCTGTGCACAGGGCCAGGAGAACATAGCCCCCCCCCCCTAGCTCTAGTGAAAGTGGTACAGGTAGGGCAGACTACCCATTCATAGGAAGCAGAGAAATTAGGGGGCTTTAGTAAAGGGGGACTGGAGAGATGGCTCACAGGTTAAAGTTACTGACTGCTCTTCTAGAGGACCAAAGTCTAGTTCCCAGCACCCACATCAGGAGACGCACAACCATTCTAGCTATAGGGAATCCAATGCCCTCTTCTGGCCTCCAAGAGCACATGAATGTACATGCCCTTTCCTCCCTTACACATGCATACACATAATTAAAAATAAATGAAAAATGTTTTTAAAGGTAGAGGAAGCATTTGAATTTGGGCTTGAAGAGTGTTGCTGATGGTGAGCTCTGAGATGTGAATGGTGGGATTGTAGGATGACTCATTGCTCCATCCTTAGTCATCAAAGCACAGACAAGATCCAGGATCTAAAGTTGCAAGAGTTCTAATGACACACAGAGGCAGGCCAGAGGGTACACTGGTGTCCATAGAAGCTGGAAATTGGGAACTTGTCAGGAGTGCAGAGTCAGGATGGCAGGCAGATGGGAAGAGGGAGGTAACCTCCAGAGCAGTGGGTTCTGGCGCCAACCTCCAGTCCCTGCCCTAGCAATGGAGGGCAAGCACCCCTATTGCAGAAAGGAGTGATCTCTAAGGTCCTTCTAGCACCATAAATCTAAGTATGGACACTGGAAGGTAGGGGTACCTATGAAACCTAAGCTTGAGAAATAAATATTTTTTTAAAAACAGACAGTAATGCCAAATGTTGACTTGTGCTTATACCCATAGCCCATGAGCAGCAGGAAGATTGTAAATGAAAGGCCATCCTGGGCTACTTAGAGAGTTTCAGGGTAAACTTGGCTACATAATGAGACCCTGTCTCAAAAAAAAACAAAAAACACAAAACAAAAACAAATAAGCAACAGAGATGGGGTCAGGGGTAGAGGGGGTCACTGTAAGTTCAAGGTCTTCCTGGATTGTAGAATGAATTCAGGATCACATTGGGTAATTTAGCAAGACCATTTCTCAAAATAAAAATAAAAAATATAAAAGGCTCAGATTATAGTGGTAGAGTGGATGCCAAAAATGAGTGAACTATTAGGTCTAGCGTCTAATACTGCAATGTATAATAATTATTCCAATGAAGAAGAA
Organism: Mus minutoides; assembly: GCA_902729485.2. NCBI lineage: Eukaryota > Metazoa > Chordata > Mammalia > Rodentia > Muridae > Mus > Mus minutoides. The sequence goes on along the minus strand of CACVCL010016737.1, from coordinate 180,457 downwards.
GGAGGAGGAGGAGAAAGAAGAAGAAGAAGAAGAAGAAGAAGAAGAAGAAGAAGAAGAAGAAGAAGAAGAAGAAGAAGAAGAAGAAGAAGAAGAAGAAGACAGTAAGGACCAATTAAAGTTTCCATTCCAAATATCTATCACACTAGACATAAAAGCTTCTTTCACAGCTACACAATTGGAGTTCTGATAATAAAGATGAAGGTGTTGAAGCAAGCATAAATTAACCAGTTCTCTAAATCAGAAGTCACTTTACAAACTAGGGCCCAGAAGCCAAATCCAATGGCTGCCAATGGGTTAAAGTATGGCTGGAATACAGTCATGTCTTTTCAGTGCATACTAAGGGTTGCTGCCCAACAGCGAAGGCAGCACTGAACCATTAACAGAAGTTGTATGGCCACAGAACCAGAACCATTTACTGTAACAACCCTCTCAGAAGCAGCTTTCCATCCTGATCTAACAGTGGCTCAGGATTCTGTCTATGGATTGGAATCACATTCAGAACTAAAACCTAATAACTCCCAGGTCACTTTCAGAAATGGTGGTGGTGGTGGTGGTTGTTGTTGTTGTTGTTATTGTTGTTGTGATTTGAAAACCTCATCTTGTGATTTTAAGGGTTGAATATTCACTTCTGTAGTTTCTGTGTGCCAGACTGCATTAGACAAAAGTGTTAGGTCTGCAGAAGGCAGCATACCAACCCCATCATATTTTAGTTTCCTCCCGGAAATGAGTTAAAACTTGTGTTGGTATTTCTGTCTCCATCTTCACAGATGAACATCACAAGTGCCTAACTCGAGTAGCCCTCAGTCTTTTGAACAACCAGAGCCAGACAGTGACTGATCTATTTTTTCAATGGCCCTGATAAAAGAGCACGTTCAAAATAGTTGAAAAGTCCACATCAAGTGGAGAAAGTGACTCTAGGTAAACTGACAAACTACTTTTTATCCAATAACAGGGACTCCAAGCAGCAAAGTCCTGTAGACTTAAACTCCTGTAGCCAGAAAGTGAATGTTGTGTTCAACAGAAAGAGCATTGAGGAATCAAGTCAGATGTCTGCATCATCTGTGTCTCCCGTCCTTTGATTGTTTTTTGCTTTGTCCTCTGTGTGGAGTGTCAGTATACATATGGGTGGGCATGATAGGTGTGTGGAGGCCTGAAGGTGACATCGGGTGTTGTCTGTGCTCAATCAATTTCCACTTTGATTATTGCAGAAGGGTCTCACAGTGAACACAGAGCTCTCCAGTTCAACTAGTGTGGATATAGTTCAGGAATCCTCTGTCTCTTCCTCCATGGGGCTAGTATCACAAGCAGAGCCACAACATCTGGACTTTAAGCAGGCTCTGGATCTGAACATGTCTTTATGCTTATACAAGATGTGCTTTACCTACTTTATAGCCCTTAATTTTTTTTTATCTTGCTATGTACACTAGGATGGCCTTGAATTCACAGAGATCCTCCTGCCTCTGCTTTCCAAGTTTTGAGATTAAAGGAGTATACCATACACTCTACTCCTATATTTAGGTGATCTGTTTCTTTTATCATTAACTAATTATTCAAATTCTTTTTCTTAAAGGGCAAAAATATTACTAACTGGAACTGTACGTGGGCCTCTGTTAAAAATAATAATAATATGATGGTTTTAAACCATGTCTAAAATTTTTGGTATTTCCATTACCAAGAAGTGAGATGTCTGTCCTCCAGTCCCTTGGATCTGGGACATTTTCCAATGACTGCTCACTAAAACTGTACCACGTTAATGATGCTTCATGACCTCCAAGGCTAGGTCCCAAAGGACAATGCTCTCTCCAGCTGCCTCACTAGAAACTTGCCAGAATCCTGAGCCAAAGTGTAGTCTGTGGAAGCCACTGTAATAAAGTACTATGAATAGGTGTTGTGTGGCTTTCTTTGGGAAACAAATAAGACACCAGGGACAGATCAAATGAGCAATTCTGGCCAAGTGAACTGAGTGAGTTTATTGGGATTACTTACTGGAACATGGGTGAGAAGCTGTTGTAGATGCATGGGCAACTCAGAGGTAACTTTATCAGTAAAATTCCCATAATGCTGCATCCATGGATCTCCCTGACCAACCTGCAGGCAGCCCCACTCAAGGGTCTTGTTTCCTCTGAGCAAGTGTTTGGTGTTTACATAACCTTAGGAAGGGGTTGTGAAAATATTTTCATTTTCTGGGCTTCTAGAGTCTTGTGTATTTCATGAGATGCCTGAGTCTTATAACCCTCTCTCCTCCATCATGGAGGGGACATTTTATTTAAGAGAAAATAGCTAAATTACAACAAGATGGTTTATGAACAACAGGTATTTACTTCTCACTATTCCAAAGACTGAGAATGTGAAGATTAGGGAATCAGTAGATCCAGTGTCCAGTGAAGACCTTGTCATTTTAATTGTGTCCCACACATGGAGCTTCTCTGGGACCACCTCTCTGGGGTCTCTTATTTTAGGGGCACTGATTCCATTCATAAGGGCCCCACTTTAATGATGTAATTACTCAAACACCCCACCTTCTGATTCCTCACTTTGCGGGGTTAGGACTTCAGATTATAAATTGGAGTGGGATTCAAACTTTTAGACCCTGGTAGCTTTCACATAAGAAGTCCTGCCATGAGCTGTCAAACATGCCCATGTAAAGAGGCTACAGAGACAGAGAAAGGGCTTTGCCAACATCCTGCTGTTCTACTACCCTGCCTTTTCAGTTTCCTGTGATTGATCTCCAGTGAAAAGCATGGAGCTATGCCTATCCCAAATCTTTGGCTCACAAAGAAACAAAACAACTGTTCAAAATCAGTATATTCTTAACAACAGTAACATTCAAAGTAATACCCAATAGAAGGAACTTGACATACCCTCTACTTAGATCCCTATAGCCTGTTTTGTTGTCAGAAACATGTTATCTGGTGAAAACTAACACGTCCTCAAAAAGCTCAATAATGGATACTTTAAAGCATTAGGTAGAAAGGTTCATGGAAACTAGATAGTATCATCCACAAAGCAGGCTGTCTTCCTTTCCAAGGGAGACTGGTCATCACCACCATGAACAAAGTGATCGATGTAGTATCACACTGACAAGACATTATGTGCCTCTTGCTATGAGACAATATGTTATATTCAGCATCACCACCTACTACCTACAAGTACTGCTTCAAAAAGGTCTGACACTAATCGAACCACCCTTTAAATGGAATGCGCCTAACTGAGAAAAACAAAGAGCTATCAGACAAACCGGAAACATGTGAGGCATTCTGTAAGATACCTGACTCTATGAATTTAAAGAAGAAATTGTCTTAATTTAACAGAGTTCTAAAGAACATGACATTAACAATTCAATACAGCATAATCTTTACTTCAACCTAGCTTTAAAACAAGGAAGAAACACTACACACACACACACACACACACACACACACACAAATACATTTTTAGGAAAATAGGAACTTTAGTAAGGACAGGTTATTGATGGTCAATGTCATACATTTGAAGATGCAAGGTGATATATTAAGACATAGTAGAACAACTTTTAAATTATGTGGTTAGAAATAGTGAAGACAATATGACATGTTAATAATTGTTATATTCAGAGAAAATATTGAAAGATGTTCATTCTACTGATCTCTAGTTTTCTGCAACCCTTCAGGAGAAAGGAATTCAAGCTTTAAAATCACATTGAGAGTTAGTGGGGAGGGGGGTTGTTTAAAGTTAGTCAGCTATTCTAACTTTTGTGACTCATACTCTAATTAAATATACATTCTCCAGACAGAAAACAGCTGATGGACATTTCTGCACTACTACCTATTTTATCCAGGCTAATTTGGTTGAAAGAAGAGACGCCAGGTTTCCTCAAGCTTGGCCAAGAGACGACAGATTTATGCTTAAGCTCAAATGAGCTCACGAAGAGTCAAGGGCAGGAACAAAAGAGACCCATATTGGAGGGGAGAGATTAGCTTAAAAGTTTGAACAGCATATTTGCAGAATCACTGTAGACCCTGGGGTGGATATTCTCATCCCTCTGCATCGTTCTTGCTTTCCCTCAGGCTCCCCCTGCTCCTTTCTCCAGGGCTTGAGCATTCCCACAGTCCTAGAACCTCTGCCATTCAGCCCCAGGGATCCATGTTCTATCTCCATGTTCTTAATTCTAGCACACCTGAAGAATCTGATTGGCCTGCCTTATCCCTGGACAGACTTCAATTATTCAATCAGGTATGCCATGAGGAACTGACAATCAATCAATCAATCAATCAATCAATAAGACTGTTGAGGCAACAAGGGCTGTCCGTGGGAAAACTCAGAAAAGAATATGAGCAGAGCAGACAAGCCCTGCCTCTCTAAAGCACCTCTGGTTCTATCTGATAGAAGCTATCTTGCGCCACTGGAAGATCTCTCTACAGAAGTTTCTAGGGCCCTGCATCTCAGCACACCACCACCATAACCTATGAGATGAATGCCTACAGCTGACTAATATAAAATAATTTACTCAGAACACAGGGTTTGCCTGAAATTTCCATGAATTAAACCTAGAAACTAGAAGGAAGAAAGTAAACAACCTCTGCTTGGGTCTGGGCAACAGGAAACTTTTACCCTTTGCATCTAGTTTCATGTCTGTTGGTGTGACAAATACTCTAACAAAAGGCATATGGAGTGTCTTGGGGTTTAGTTCTGTGAGGAGACTCCATGACTAAGGCAACTCTTTTTTTTTTTTTTTTTGAAATTCTTAAATAATATATTTTTTTCAATTTTTTTATTAGATCTTTTCTTAATTTACATTTCAATTGCTATCCCGAAAGTCCCCTCCCCCCTCCCCCTTCCCCCTCCCTGCTCCCCTGCCCACCCCCTCCCACTTCTTGGCCCTGGCATTCCCCTGTATTGGGGCATATAAAGATTGCATTACCAAGGGGCCTCTCCTCCCAATGATGGCTGACTAGGCCATCTTCTGCTATACATGGAGCTAGAGACACGAGTTCTGGGGGTTCTGGTTAGTTCATATTGTTGTTCCTCTTCTAGGGTTGTAGACTCTTATGAAGGAGAACATTCAATTGGGGCTGGCTTAAAATTTCAGAGGTTCAGTCCATTATCACCATGGTGGGAAGCATGGCAGCATCCAGGCAGGCATGGTGCTGGAGAAGAAGCTGAGAGTTTTGCATCTTGATCCACAGGTGGCAGAAGAAGACTATGTCCACACCGGGTATAGCTTGAGCATAAGACCTCAAAGCTCTGCCTACATAGTTACACACTTCCTCCAACAAGGCCACATCTCCAAATAGTGTCATTCTCTATGAGCCAAGCGTTCAAACACATGAGTCAAACACATACCTATTCAAATCACACAGGGAGTAAATGACTTATATGGCTTACAAATCCAAGTTTTACCATCTATTGTTTTGGGGGGAAGTCAAACAAGAAACTCGAGAAATGAGTCACCTCACATCCACAATCAAGCACAAAGAAAATAAATGCATGCATGCTTGCTTGCTTGCTTGCTTGCTTGCTTTCAGCTAGCTTTCTGTTATGTAGTGTAAGGCTCTCTCTCTGCTTAGGGAATGGTGCTGTGCTCCATGTGCTGTGTCTTTCTACATCAATTAGCAATCAAGGTAATATCATACATGCATGCCCACAGGCTAACCTGACTAGTTAATTACTCATTAAGACACTCTTCCCAAGTGATTCTCGGTTATACCAAGTTGACAATAAGAACTAACTAGCACCCTCTTTCTTTATATGGCTGCTCCATGGGTATTGAATACATGTCTACTGTGTGCCTCATATTTTGCTAGAAACAAAAGTATAGTAGGTACCGTCAGAGTAGTGCTTTCTGTGAAAGGAGGGTCAGGAAAGCTGGAAATTTTTGATGAAAGCTTCTTGGGGATTTAACCTTAATGACAGGCAGAATTTATGAGATGAACTTCAAAAAAAAAAGTAAAAATAAACAGGTAAGTTTATGAAATAGGTAGTAGGCATATCTGATCAAAAGATTTTGTTGGTGAACTGTATCAATGACCTGACTGGCAAGACATGCCAATCGGTATAATGGTGGCACAAATGTCATGGCGCGCAAACGTCATGGGACTAACCAACCACTTCCTGGTTGGATTTGAGGTCTGTTCCCTGTCATTGTTATTAGGTCAAAGAACCTGTGACTAGACAGGTCACAGCCCCTAGGGGAGAACTGACAACTGTTATTCTGTTAAATGTATATACCATTAAACCAAATCATAATGACTTATCCTCATACAATAGATTAGCGCATCAGTCAAGCCAAGCATCTGTTTGTAAGAGCCGGTGGTCAGCACAGAAAACCATAACTGAGAATAAAATAAAAACACTATTGAGTCACTCCACATAAGACATCTTCTCCCAAGGCTCAGGGATCATTACCGAAAAGGAGGCAGACGGGTTATAAGAGATGGCAGATTAGGGATGGTTACATTGAGGCAGCATTTCCTGGACACAGTTGAACTGTCATGTATATGAATTCATAACAGTTGAGGCAGTATACACAGGACCTGCATAGACTCAGGCCAGACAAAATTCCTGCATGGAAAGAGAGGTGGCCACAACGTCCCATCCTACCTAAGAAGCTATTGGCAGCTGATAGTGGCAGAAGAGTCATTTTTCTTTAAGAATGTAAACCCTGATGGGTTGTCCATTCTCCAGGAAAGGCTACACATCCAAGAGCATACAGACAACACGAATTGTACCAGGGTGATGGAGGGAGCACAAGAAAATGACAGATACATCTGGGAGGAGTAGAGAATGGGAAGAGAAGATAAATATAGTCAAAATGTATTGTAGGTAATCTCCCCAAGAACTGATAAAAATGAGAAAAATATACTTTTTTTTTAAGTTTTATGGAGTGTATTGAAAACAAGGGATGCCATTTTGAACAGGAAGGTAGAGAGCAAGATATGGCAGCCATGCCTTGCAACCCAGGATAATGCAAGTCCTCTGATGAGAAAGGCTCTAGAGTCAGAAGGGGCAGGATGAGATCAGCGCTCTAGGAAGTGCTGGTGTCAGGGGTGGGTTGGGAGGCCAAAGAGCTCTGCAATTTACAAAGCATCTTCATGCATGAGTCATCTGACTCCTGTAAAATGACTTCTCCTGAGGCTTTTAGAGACTCGTGCAGGGCAGCATCCAGCAGCCTACACAGACTAGAGTTACAGCAATTAAAAAGAGTACGTTACTGGCGCCAGAATGGTCAGACAGATCAATGAAGCAGAATGGAACATCTGGAATGAAACCCAAATATTTATATTTATATATAAATTTAATAATTTATCATGGGTGGCATTTTAGTTTTTCTTTTTTTTCTTTTTTTTATTAGATATTTTCTTAATTTACATTTCAAATGCTATTCTGAAAGTTCCCTCTTCCTCCTGCCCTGTTCCCCTGCCCACCCACTCCCACTTCTTGGCCCTGGCGTTCCCCTGTATTGGGGTATATAAAGATATGGTGGCATTTTAAATTAGTGAAGAAAAGAGAATATTATAATAAATGCCTATAATACCACCATGTAACTATGTAAGAAAAAAATATGTGAAATGCCTGTCTGGTAATTTACGTTAAAAAATAGAATGCATAAATAACAGATATCAAATTTTGGCATTTATTTAATTTATAGATGGAATTTATAAAGTAAGATACTTGCAGAAGGACCAATTCTGTAGCAGGCAGATGAGCCCAGAAACTAGAGTCTAGAGGCCATGCATGACAAATGCATGTTGAAGTCTGAGGTTAAGATGAAACCACTAACAAGCACATGGACAGCACAGCTGGTAAAAGCTCTTGCTACACAAGTCTGGTCACCTGAGCTTAATCCACAGAGACAAAGAGAAACAACTCTCAAAAAACCTCTGACCTCCAGACTCACACAGTGGCACACACAAACTTCAAGCATGGGCAGACACAGAGAGAGACACACATAACACACAATGAATAAAAATAATTTTTAAAAAGACACATTTTAAAGTACATGAATACTTATGTAATTTTATTGGACTTCCAAGCAGTAAATATTTTGTGTAAAGATCCCAATTTCCTTCTTCTTCTTCCCATTGAGTATAGCTATGAACACTGGATGTCATGTTTTAAACAGAACAAAAACAAAGAAACAAAATAATCATTGAAAGACCTGAAAGGTGGAGGGGAAGTGGACTGGCTAAGGACCTTGGGGTTTCTGTTTGTCTCATAAATCCTGGAGTGGTTGGTGGAGAAGCTAGAACCCCAAAATCTCCATCAAGCACTAACAGAAAGCATTATCAAAAAAAAACAAAAACAAAAACAAAACAAAACAAAAAAAAAGTGCTCTCCCACCATGGGCTCAGGGAATGGGCAACCTCGCCGAATAATAGCCACTTGAGTCAGTTGCCACAAGAATGGCAGAGGCCTTGCTTTTGTCAGTACTGACATAGCAGAGGGCCTGGACTTCCACCCAAGTCCAATGGAACCCAGGTTCTCCTTGCCCAGCTGAAATGAGTTGTACCTCAGTGTCGTTGGAAGTCATGGAGTCCTAATTGGAGTGGAACAGCATAGTCCTAGTGAGGATTCCGAATATCTCCTCCCTCACTTGGCAGTAGCCAGGACCTGTTGTAAACATAACTAAACTCCAGATCATAGCTGGAGTATCATCAGTGCCAGGATAATGAGTTTCATCTTCTGAATACATTTCTTAAAATAGGGCAATAATAAGGCACTGTTCTTTCTCCTGCTATAGAAAACCATGTCTCCAAATATTTGGATAATATTCAAATTCAATTAACATATGTATTAGTGCATATCCTGTTACTAGGACAGAGTGCATAAGGATAGGTACTTTATGAAGAAAAGACATGTATTTAACTCATAGCTTTTAACTGAGAATGTAAATAGGTTTCTGCTCCTGTAAGGGCCTTTACAGATACCTCAAGCTTTAGCAAAGAGCATTGCAACAGAATTTGTGTGAGACAGAAAGATCACACAGTGAGACTGGAAGTCAAGGCAGGAGGAAGAGACATATTTGCTCTACCTTACAGCAGTACTCCAGTTTACCTATCTTACAGCAGTACTCAAGTTTACCTATCTTACAGCAGTACTCTAGTTTACCTATCTTACAGCAGTACTCCAGTTTACCTATCTTACAGCAGTACTCCAGTTTACCTATCTTACAGCAGTACTCTAGTTTACCTATCTTACAGCAGTACTCCAGTTTACCACTTCATGTGTCACCACAGTAAGAACCAAACCCCCAAACACAGGAACCCTCAGCAAAGAACACAGCTACACCATATCTAAAATAGGTAAGTTTTGTTTAACTCCTCAAACCAAGAACTATGATGATCCTCACTTGGATAAAGAAAGAATTACCATATGCTCTTGTAGGGTGAGGAGCAAGTTCTTCCAGAAACTGTCCACGTCCTAATGTTAAGTCAGCTTATTTAGAAAATGGACCTTTGGGGGGGGGGTAGAATTAAGACCTTGAGAAGACCATTTATCACTTGAGTAGATCCCAAAGCCAGTAGTCATCAATCCTGTGAGGCAGGAGAGAGAGAGCCCATGCACAGAGGGAAGTTCATCTGAAGACAGGGCAGAGACTGGATGCAGGCATCCAGAAGTCCAAAGATGACTGGTCTCTTGGTTAACATAAAATGTTTCCGCCGGGCGTAGTGGCGCACGCCTTTAATCCCAGCACTCGGGAGGCAGAGGCAGGTGGATTTCTGAGTTCGAGGCCAGCCTGGTCTACAAAGTGAGTTCTAGGACAGCCAGGGCTATAAAGAGAAACCCTGTCTCGAAAAACAAAAACAACACCAAAAAAAATGTTTCTCAAAGGCTCATGTGTTTGGTCCTTAACTGGTGGCACTAGTGTGGAAGGTTGTAGAACCTTTGAGACATGGTCTACCTAACAGAAGTGGGCCAAGGCAAACAGGTAATTATCCACTTCTGGCCCAGTCTAAGCTCTCTACCTCTGCCCTGCTCCCATGAGGTTACTCTGCACCCAGAACACTTTTCTCCCCCCTGTAGTTGCTTCTGCAAGTACTTTGTCACAGTGAGGAAAGCATGACTGAGAAGAACAGTGTCATGAAGATCTGAGAGGACAGCAGAAGATTCTCTCATGGAGCTGCAAGAGGGAACATGACCCCTGCTAACAACTTCATATCAGACTCTAGTCACCAGACTATCAGGAAAACACATGATGCTGTCTTAAAATGTAAATCTCTCAAAATCTGTAACCTTGGGAGATCATCACCATGAAGCTGGTGAAGACACAGACTAAAGGAAGAAACTCTAGACTCTAGTAGGGTTGTTCACACAGTTAAAGATGCTTCCAGGAAATTTTAGAATATACTTGAAACAAACTGAAAATAAATAGATAACAGAAATCCCAGCACACTCAAGAAAATACACAGAAATAAGGAACCAAATAAGAACGTTAGATCAAAAGTATCTAATAATTGGAGGCTTTACAGTAATGTCAGTGGACTAACTCATCGGTGGAATGAAGAGGTGATAAAGATTAAAAAAATGATGAACTTGGAAAAAGAAATAATGGGAATTTCCCAATTTAAGTGACAGAGAGATAATCATTGAAAAGGACCTATTTATGCTTGAGCCAGAGATCCACTATGGACGCCGATCAAGTCTCAGAAAAAAAAAAGGGGGGGGCGGGGAGAAGGTAAGGGTGATACCATTAGAGAGCTAGGCAGACCAGGCATGTTGGTGTCTACTCCTGGTACATGAGACCTGCAGCAAGAGAATTACAAGTCCTGAGCTTGCCTAAGATATGTAGCTAAATCAGATACCTAACAGGTAAGGACAAAAAGGAAAAATGTTTCCTGTATGTATGTGACAAACATTAATAATCCCATGCAAGATCTAGTTCAGGGTTTCTCTCTGCCCTCTTTCCCTTCTCAAAAATCTTTCTTTCAAGCTTCCGGTGTTTTCCTGCCCATCCTCTTCTTCAGCCTACTCTGAGGCAGCAAGGACCTAAGGGTAGCCTCTTCATACGTTACATTAGCTTCTCCTGAGGAGACCTGAACACATACTCACCACAGACAGGGAGTCAGGAGCAGACCAAAATAACAATTCCATCCAAGTCCATCTTGGTGAACCAATGAGACTCACTTACAGAGCATGGGTGAGGAGTGGCCCGCAGGAGAATGGCTGACCCCAAGCCAGCTATATAACTGCTGTACCCAGCATGGATGCTGACTTTGCCATAGCAGTATAAATGGAATGCCCACTGCAGTTAACCTTCAACACCACAGTTAATCTCTCACCTCCTGAGACTATATGCATCAGGAGTGAAAGTACACACAGTTGGGAGGAAGGCACGGGAGTTGACTGGCTAAAACTTCTGCTGAGAGTCTAATGACCTGCTCTTTTACAAGGAAAGGTCAACAGCCCTGACCCTCAATATCTTAATGTAGTCACAGCTGCTCTGGGGAAGGTGGTAATAGCTGTTAGGCTCAGAGAACAGCAAGTCACAACATCATAGATTACAGGGAACCAAAACAAAGCTTTCCAGAGAAAGAAAGGAAAGTGGTGTTATCTACTGAGCTGCTGAGATTTATTTTCAACAGGTTAGACTGTGATGTTCCAGGATAACACAAAATGTTATATAAGAAATGCATTTAGACCTCACCTACAAAGAGCAATGCCTGTACAACACTGTGCCTGCCCTGCAAAGTGGCAGCCATTTACCTCCTGACCCCATGGCATCTGAAGTTCACTGCCTCTCCTGGCCTTTGCAGGAGAGGCTCATACTGCTTATCGCAAGCCATGGAAGAGACCAAAATTTAGGTCTAAATTTTTGCCGAGTGAATGCTGCCTTTATATAATTGTAAAGGAAAATTCTAAGTCAGATCAGAGAAAGCTGGGGCCCATGTGCACAGCTGTGGTTAAGCACAAATTACCACGTGGGTTTGAGACTAAGATGAACATAATGATTCTCTTATAAGCCTTACACTGATCAATAAGAAAATGTGTTAATATTTTGGCAGGTGTCGAAAACAAGATATTAAAACAGAATCTGAGCTATAATCACATCTGAGGAAAATATAACTATATCAAAAACATGACTCCAAAGGCTTCAGAGATGGCTCAGAGGCTAAGAGCATTTGTAGCTCTTTCGGAGAACCTGAGTTCAAGTCTCAGAACCCACATGGTGGCTCACAGTTGTAGGTAAGTCCAGTTTCAGGGGATCTGATGTCCTTTTCTAGCCTCCAAGGATACCAGCCATGTGAATGACTTACAGATACACATGTGGGCTAAACACTCATATGTAAAATAAAATTAAAATAAAGTTAAGAAGTTATTGACTATTAAAGTAGAATTAAGCCAAGAAGAAATCAAAAGATCTCTTCCTTCATTAATTTATGCCTCTACTAAACTAAAGAGAAAAGTGGACTACTTGCATAATTTTAAACTTGAAGATAAGAACTTGAAAATTTGGAACAATTTCTAGTTTGCTATTTTGGTTTAGCTCTTACTTGAAACCCGCATAACCTATAAATCATAGTTCAATGTTGGATAAGGAAGTCTATAAATTTTCACACTTAAATTGGAAGAAGCCCTAATCAAAAGTGCCTTCCATCCTATTCTAAGTAAAGCCTTGTTAATCCACATGCTTTGCATTAAATTATGACAGCCAGAGATAATTGTAGCAAATGAACACAAAGTGCACACATAAGAACGTAAGCTTTTTCAACGAACTTATTTATTTGCATTTATTTTTCTTTAAATATATGCAAGCAGATTGTCAGTCTGAACGATGCAAATAAAGTATCCCCACATGTGCACACATCTACACGTGTGTGTACATATCTGAGATCTCATCCCCCATGTAACACAGAATGAGTCCCAGGGTGGGATCTGCCAGGGCCATACTCACGTAGACTAAAATGAAGGCAAATTCATCTGTGAAGAGTCACACTGGAATTCTACAAGAATTCCGCAGAGGCTCTACAGGAACTCTTCCAGCTTAGAAAAACACTCTTGCTCAGCTGGACTAAATCTGTAATTGCAAGGTGTGCTTTGAAGGTCACAAAAGAGTTGTTAGACAAGCCGCTGTTAACACGTAAAGTACCAGACCTGGCAATTCATACTCAAACAACACTTGCCTCTAAATAGTAGGTGTTGCCCCAAATTACCCAGAAAAATACATGAAGCTTTCTAACAGAGTAGAGCTCACAGCTCATTTGCTATCGTAAAAGAGAAAGACTTAGGATCTGGATCCTGCTCGGCACACTACTGGTTGGTGCTTCGAACGTTTCATATTTTTTAGGACTGAGGATGTGAATCTTTGGAGCAATGCTGCCCTAGCATGTCTTGGCTGCCAGGGTAAGAAAAAGAATGAAAAAATAGGGTCATTCCATCCTCAGTTCAACTGTGACTCTCTGGTATCCCAATTATGTAAGAGACAAACAAAGATCACATTAAAAGAAGTTTGGGGAACAGAATTTAAATTAGCTGGTTGTAAAAGGAACATTTAAAAGCAACAAAGCTTGGGCAAGTCTTTAAAACATGCAGAATTGCACTCCATCCTTATACCACTCTGGTTGTGCTGAGTTGGTGACTGTGGTGATTTGAATACACTTGGCCCAGGGAGAGGCACTATTCGGAGGTGTGGCCTTGTTGAGGGAAGTGTGTCACTGTCAGTGTGGGCTTTGGTCTCCTAGCTGCTCATGAGACAGTCTACTCCTGGCTTCTTAGAAATCTTGGCTCCTCCAACGCCATGTCTGCCTGCCTGCTGGCATTCTTCATGCCATGCTGATAATGGACTGAACCTCTGAACCTGTATGCCAACCCCAGTTAAACATTGTCCTTTATAAGAGTTGCCTTGGGCATGGTGTCTCTTCACTGCAGTAAAACCCCAACCAAGACTGTGACACTTTTTCCGTAGCCACCAGACCTATGACTTCTACCTTGGATTTCAGTTCTGGCTTAGCAATCATTCTCTGCCCCATCACTACTCCCACGAAAGACATTTTGCTCTTTAGAAACTGGCAGGCATGGCAGGAATTAATGTGATACTTCCCCCATTCTGGCCATGAGGAATTGGCCTTTTCTTCTTAAACCTCTTTGGCTTCTCACCCCTAGTGAAGCATCGTGGCTTTCTACACTTCTGAGATCCAACCTATAGATCCCACCAGAGTACTGGAGAAAAAAAATAGGCTGTTCATAAATTCCACTCTCACCAATCATCATTAAGAACTTTCATATTAGCACATAAATACTTCAAGCTCAACATAGGAAGGACCTTGAGCTACTCTCACTGCCCATGAAGCTGGTCTTGCACACACAGGAGTCATCCCTGTGATGGCCTGGGCTCTTGTTCAGGCCCACTGCTATACCACAGGCTATCTTTTCCTTGAAGATACAGATTCATACCCTCCCATGCCTTCTTGCCCCCTACCATGTGGCCAATGCTGCCTTTTCTCCTCTGCACAAAGCCCATTGTGAGTCTCCTTGTTGAGAAGCCAGCAGTGAAAAGTCTCCAGTGAGAACTGCAGTAGCAACAACAAACGAAGGCATGTGGGTTTAGGTTCCTGTGTCCCCACCTCTAGAATAGAGGTGTGGCCTTGTTGGGGGAAGTGTGTCACTGTCAGTGTGGGCTTTGAGACCCTTCTCCTAGCTGCTCGTGAGACAGTCTACTCTACCTCTAGAACACTTGCCTAGTCTTCATTCCTACCACTGTCCCACAGCCCAGAAATGAGCCAGTGGGAAAAGCTGGGCCACAAAGCATTCATAAGAAAAGGAACGGCAAGGACTGATACAGGGAAGGGATACAGGGATGCAAGGAAGGACACTGTTCAGTTGCCATATTACAGGTAGCAGGTGAAATATAGCTCTGAAGCATCCACTAGAAGAGAGAAAGAGAATTTATTCATTGACTCTCTTTCCAGTGACCAAAAGTAGCCCCGTGAGCCTCATGCTTCAGAGTATTTAAGTATAATAGGCGACTCGAGCCAAGGAGAGGATCCTCAGGTTACATCTACACAGCCGGTGCAGCATAGCTAGTTGCTACAATATAAGCTAAGGCCAGATGGGGGCCCAGAATATTTTCAGAGCCTATCAGAGCCCCAATTCAGGCCAAAAAGGAAAACTAAACACTTAGATGCATGTAGTTTGTAGCCTGGCAGATAACGCAGGCTGTCAGATAATGTTGGCCATCACTGCCAAGGGTGATATAATAATATATAATTATAATAAGCAGTCTTTCTCCTCCTCAAGGCTGCATGTATGATCTGGCAGAACACCAGGTACCCTCCCCCTCTCCCAGACAGTTTGTATCTTGAAGCATCTTCAGATTTGGTGACACACAAGGTCTGTGACTCTCCACTGTCTGTGTCCCTGGGTCTTTAGTCAAACTATTTCCCCCCATGCAGGGCCCTATTTAAAAATAACCAAACTACTCTAAATCATGTGCAGTTGAAAAATTGGCTCAGAAATGTTCGGAGTTTTCTAGTGGATGCTTCTGAGCTATCTTTCACCTGCCACCTGTAATAAGGCAGCCTGACAGCATCCCTCCCTGTATCCCTATATTCTTGCCTGAATCAGTCCTTGCTGCTCATGCCTGCCCTTTGCCATTGCTTTTCAAATGAATATTTTCTGCCCCAGCTTTTGTGACAGGCTCGTTTCTTTCTATGAAGATGGCTATTCAGCCAATGAAGTCATAAATACCCTAAAATTTCTTCGGTCTAAATATAAAATACAACAAATAACCATTGACTTATACAATGAAAGCACCTCAGGGAACTAAGGGATCTGCTCAGCCCAAGATGGCCAAGACAATCTTCCAAACCACAGGATCATTCCTAACACCATTTCTGAAGAGAACTCCCTCGAAGACTTTGACTTGAATTAGAAGTCAATGACAACTTAAATACAATGAGAATCATGATCTCTGTCAAATGCTTTATTGGTAAAACCTGTGGGAGCCTCAGACTTTGCATTGTTCCTTCCCTTCTTTCTCAGAGAAACCCTCTCACCCACCCACCCTTCCCCAGCCCCCCACCTCCCATCCCCTACCCCTCTCCCCATAGAACAGTATAGAGATTTTCAAGAGCACCCAGGAATGAAATGTTCCATTTAACTTAATTTCCCAGATAAAGAAGGCCAGTTTCTAACTACCTTTTATGTTCTATGAAGTTTCCAAATATCTGAGTCTACTTCTCTGCATCCCAAAGTGGATTCTAGAAGGTGGTCTGGGACCTTTGTTCTAGAACGCAGACTCTTCTACGTTTCAGGAGACTGTTTTCAACACCAAAGAGAAGTGATGTAGTAACAGATGGGAAGTGTTTGTGAGTCAGGCAATCAACCCCAGCCTGTCACTTGGTTCCTAGGTGGCATTACCTAAATTACTTAACCTGTCCAAACCTACCATTCATTTCTCCAAAAGAGGCAATAACATCTATGCAATATGCTATGGTTTGGATTCGTGTCTCCAATATGCTATGGTTTGGATACGTGTGTTAAGGGCTTGATCTCCAGCATGGCTTTTGGGAGTGGATGGAACCTTTATTTCAGGTATTGGTTGCTGTAATGCAAAGCTGACTAACACACCATTAGATGTTCCATAAAGGCAATGTGTGTTTGTTAAAGGTAAGACCTTCAATGAGTGGCCCCATCAATGATTAACCTCTGACTCACTGTCAGGTGGTGCTAAATCTCTGTTGACGCCAGAAGGCCTTCTAAGAGTTTCAGTATAAAAACGAATTCCTCAATATCTAAAATACAAAACTACAGAGAAAACTATAGTATGCTGAGCTAATCTCACAGAATCTCAAACATCTCTGTGAAAGAATTCAGTCACTTGTAGGGCAGAAAAGACCCTCCATCTTACAGTGGCTTATGAGGCACTATAAGACCTACCTACCAATAGATGCTCTTCCCAAAACTGGTCATGACTTAAGTATTTTCTATCAAACTCACCACTTTAGATTAAAGTGTTTCTCCAGAATGTGCTGAACTTTGCCTGAAAGTCAGAACAGTCTTTCCTTAGACTTTCTAGTTGAAACTCCCATGTATAGTTTCTCTTCACTCTGTGGTCAGTGCTTAGATCATCATAGCTTGAATCACAAACCTGTAATGCTACCCAAATCTGCTGCAACATCACACCCAGACATTCACTGGCTAGAAGACCCTTTTTTCAGATCGCTTAAAATCACTCAGCAACAATCATTTCCAATCTAATTCCGCATCCATCCTGCTCTGACGTGGCATGTCTCAATGTCTAACCAACTGCCAAACCATATAAACCCGAGATTTGGTGTATGCCTGCATGGATACCTCTTCTTCACTTCTGGACTGGCAGGAAAGATGTCTGAAGCAGTTGTTATAAAATATTACCTGTCAAGTCTACATGTTAGATCTGTGGCACATCACTCTCTGAACCTTTCTGTATGGTTGGCATTGTTGTATTTTCCTTTTTAAAGTTATTACATTTAAAAAATGAGGGTGGGTACAACCTGCTTCTAGCTTGAAAAAATAACAACACAAACAGGAAGAAATCTCAGCTGCCAGATGGTAGATGAACCAGGAGTACCAAACTGAGTCACTGAGAAAGGATGCCAAGCCCTCCTCTCTCTGCCCTCCAGCTAGTGTCCATGGGACCTCTCCATGGAGAAGGCACTGTAATGGACCCTGTGGCAAAGACGCATGTGTAAAATAATCCAGTACCAAAAATAAATTATAGTCTGCATGAGCTAACTTACAAAATAATTGTACTAGACAATTGTGTGTCTTTTGCTTACATTTTAAGCCTTGAGGAAGATTTCCCCGTAGAGGAAAACAAAACTTACCACTATGATTAAGTTCTTGAGTTGGGCCTCAAAAGGCCTATTTGTTCCAAAGTATAAAAGTATTGAATTCCAAAGTTGGAAAGAATTAGAAGGTAACTGAAATTCGGCCTATTTGGCATGAAGAATGGTAAGGAAAGAGCATGTTTAGAGACTGGTAATGAAATGGTACAGAAAGACAAAAAGAGACTTGAATAGAAAATGCCTTACTTATTTTGTCATTATCTTGAATGCTGGCATTTAAGGAAAAGAACTAATTAAGTAAGTTAACAATTGGCTTCTGGGAACTGAGCAATCGCATGGCATTCTGGGTACTTCTGCAAGCTTCAGGTTCATTCTCATCACTCAGTTTCTATTTTCAGTTTTAGACAAACAGCTTGTATTTCACTCAACGTCGAGCTATTTGTGGCAATCTTGCGTTCATTTATCTACCATAACATGTGATTCAATGGACTGAGAACCAGAAAAAAAGAGTATACGTGTGCCTTAAGGGACTAAGCTATGCTCAGAAGAGGTCAGCCCAAACCAAAGTGCATCATGGGTCTGACACAAAAAAGAAAAAGAGAAAAGAAAAAATGTGTATAGGTCTGCAAGGCCTTGCATTAGTCACTGGTCACAGATAGAGTGGATGGAGTAAGAACAGGAAGCAAGTACAAGATATACACACATTGCTCAAAAATTAAAAAGAAATAGAATTATCATATGATCCAGCAATTCTAGCTCTGGGTATATATCCAAGAAAACTAAAATCAAGGTCTTTAAAAGACATTTATGTGTCCATGACCATAGCAGCTAAGGCATGGCGGCGGGGGCGGGGGGGGGGGGGACCTGTGTCTGCTTGTGAGTAAATAAATCAATAATGGGCACACATGCAAGTTCTTCAGCCTTAACAAGGAGATCCTGACACACCCAATGACGTGGAGAGGCATTGGAAATGTCACACTAAGTGAAATAAGCCAGTCCACAAGGTTGAATCTTACATGACTCCACTTCAGAAAGGTACCGAGTCCACACAGAGATGGAGGACAGAGTGGGAAGAGCCAGAGGAAGGCAAGGGGGGGGGGGGAGGAGAGGAGAGGGGGTGGAGAGCTGCTTCATGGGTACAGAGCTTCAGATCTGAAAGATGAAAATCCCCTGGGAATCTGTTTCAGAACATTGTGGGTAGGCCTCACGCTACCAACTAAGAGTATGCCACTTAAAATTTTTGCCCCCAATTAAAAATAAAAACTAAAATATAAGCAGAGAACTGTAAGTAGATTTTAGTTGAAATGGAATTGTATCACTTCCCCCTCATTCCCCCTCTCTTCTCTCCTTCTCCCTGTCTCCCCAACTCTCAAGCTGATAGACATATTTTATTATTCATATATATATATATATATATATATATATATATATATATATATATATATATTCATGTATGAGTACATACATATACATACACACACACACACACACACACACACACACACACAATTTGTAGTGTCCGTTTTACTGTTTGCATGTATATGGTTTCAAGGCTGACAATTCTGTATTGGAAAACTAATAAAGGAACCTATCCCTGGAGAGGCAAACTCTCCTCTTCCCAGCTGGCATTAGCTCCATATAGTTCTCTGGATAGGGGTGGGATGCCATGAAATTATCACCCTTCCATGTTACCGTGTCCATTGGTATTGTCATTGTTTCTGTCTTGTTTATGCAGCCATTTCCATGAGCTACGGCGGATTTCCGGCTATTCTGGCTCCTACACTATTCCCAGCCATTCTTTGCCAGTGTTCCCTGGACCATAGATGCAAGAGCTGTGATGTAAATGGATCCATTCAGGCTGGACTCCCCACCATTGGTTGATTTCTGCATTGTGTCCAGTTGTGGTTTTCTGTGATGATCTCCATTGGCTATAAAGAGAAGTTTCTTTGACAAGGACTGATGGCTACACTTATCTGTGGGTGTAAGACAAACACTGTTAGGCTGGTCTATCAAAGTGATGGTAGCAGACTCTTCTCTGAGATCCATGACCTCCCTAGCCCAGGGAAGCTGGTTACATTTCCAGTACCAGGCATGGTCTCTCTCCTGTTGAGTGGGCTTCAAGTCTAATTAGACAGCTGTTGTTTACCAGTGAAATTTGAGTTCCACTTATAACACCTTTGTGGATATCTTGCCGTGTTAGTCAGCGTTGTGTTTCACCGCATCATGACTGAATAGGACTATTAATTGCTTCCCTTCCTTAGCATCTTGCATAGTATTTTCTAGTATTATGGAAGCTAAACTATTGGGAAAAGGCTTTCTGGTCAGATCCAGACTGAATCATCAAGTCTTGTGTCCTAGTTGTCTTCAGCAACAGAGGACCACCCACAACTCCTGAGATACAACTGAGAGCTACATCTATAATCCCTATTGTTTTAGAAGTCACTGGGATTGCCTGGGCCAACCACTCAAAAGGATGATTCTCATGCCTAGCTCTGGGGGTTCTTGTTAGTCTATGTTTTATTTTTGGGGGTTTTTTTTTGGTTTTTGGTTTTTGGGGTTTTTTTTGTTTTTTTCGAGACAGGGTTTCTCTGTACAGCCCTGGCTGTCCTGGAACTCACTTTGTAGACCAGGCAGGCTGGCCTCGAACTCAGAAATCCGCCTGCCCCTGCCTCCCAAGTGCTGGGATTAAAGGCGTGCTCCACCATGCCCGGCTAGTCTACCCCACAGCAGACCAGTATTCCCACACTTAAACCCAGGGTCCAGCTCACCTGTGCCCCCTCCACTAGGGACAACTATACTGTGCTGCCCAGGTGAGGTGTAAAGCCTGCTGTCCCAAGTACTGCAGTCTGTAAGGGGCAGGGCCAACTCACTGACTCACATGATCCTGGGGCCATGATAGGTGGCAAGGGGTGAGGCAGAGGGGAGATTCACTTGAATACTTTCTTCCATCCCCTCATTTTACATTTTACAGTGGTGCCTATGCTTATACATTTCTTTAGACAACACATAGGCAATGTGCATTCAGCTAGCAAGTGTCTTTTGACTGAAGAGTTGAGGTCAGAATTGAAGAAGTTAGTGTAGATTGGGATCATGTTGATGATTTTTGCTGGTTTGTGGTTTTAGCTGTGGTTGGTTTTTCATTAGATTATGGCTTTGTTTGTTTTCTTTCTAGGCTCTTGTGACTGGGCTTACTCCTCTCTTCAGGTCAAAGTTTTGCTTTCAGTACTCTGCTTGGGGTTTTGCTGTTGTTGTTGTTGTTGGGGAGGGGAAGGGGGGAGGAGGAGGAGGAGCAGGAGGAAAAGGATCTTTTTTAGTTGCTTGGATCATGGAAAGTTTCTCTTTCTCCTTCAACTATGGCAAGTAATTTTACTGGGTCCAGCTGCACGGGGTGGCTGTTGTGGTCTCTCAGAGCATGGGCTGTATTACACCGGGCTCTTTTAGCTTTCAGCTCTTCCATCAGGAAACTGAGTGCAATTCTGATAAATTTTCCTTTATATGTGGCTTATATTTTTTTTCCTCCTGCAGCCTTCAATATATTTTTTGTTCTGAATATTTAGTGGTTTGCCTCTGATAGGACATGGAATGTTTCATTTTCTGTCTTGTCTTAGGTTTCTGTATACTTCTTGAGTCTATATGTGTATGTCTTTCCTTAGTTGGAGTTTTCTTCTTTGATCTTGTTGAAGATCTGGTCTGCACCTAAGATTATTCTCCTTCTTCAATGCCCATAATTTGAAGACTTGGTCTTTTGATGGTGTCCTACATTTTCTATACGTTCCTTCCTTGTACATTTATAATTCTGATATTATATCTTCTGCTGGATTCACCTCACTTGTCAGGTTTTCTTCCAAGTTTTCTAACTGAGGTCATGGACTTTTCACCTTCCATCTTCATTTAAGCTTGTGTTCTCTCTAGTGTCTCTTTCCATTGAATTCAATTTTAAAATTCCAAATAGCTTCGTTATTTTATCCAGGTATGTATTCATGTTTTCTTGGACATCACTCAAGCATTTCTTTTCACCCTGTTAAAATTCAATGAAGTATTTGTCCATATCTTCTTCAAATTCTTTATTATTGATTGTCCTTTTAAGTTCTGTTTTTTTAACACCCATTAAAGAACACTTGTATAGGACTAGTGGGTTTGATAAAGACAGGCTGCCTCAGCCATTCATGTTCTTTTTGATTTTTGTGATTTGACCCAGGCAGGTGGACTTCTTTCTTTGGTTCTGTGTCTGATGTGATAATCAGTCCCTTCCTTAAACTGGGCCAGTGTAAGAAATACACAACCTAATCTAGACCAGACAATGTTTTATCTGATAGGCTGTTTAATTGTGCCAGAGAAAGATGGCCCCCAAACCATAGGTCTATATCTAGGCCAGGCTAACCAGGTGTGTTCATGGCCTCAGGTCTGAAACTAGGATTGTGAGTTCATAAATGGTACCAGATTGTGGAAAGAGCAGGCTGAACAGTGGATTTTTCAATTTACATTTCACTGAGAGGGATGTTAGTGGGGCCAGAAGAGTGACCTCAAGAAAGAAGAAAAATGGGGACTAGGAAGATGACTCAGTCTATAATGTGTTTACCTTACCAGCAAAGAGACCCACATTCGATTCCAAGAAGTCATGTTTTAAAAAAAAAAAAAGTTAAGTGTTGTAGTCACACTTAAAATCATAGCATTGAGGAGAGAGAGAGAGAGAGAAAGAGAGAGAGAGAGAGAGAGAGAGAGACTAGTGCTCCTAGGGTTCAAGAGCAGCTACTCTATCCTAAACAGTGAGTACCAGGTCAGTGAGAGTCTATCTCAATATACGGTAAATGACACCAGAATAAAAAGACTCAAGGTAATTCTCTGACCTTGACACACACATATACACAAACACAGCACATGAATATATGCACACACATATACACAAAATGAATGGGTGGCTAAATGCCTGAACAGGAATTTAAGAAAATGGACTTGGGAGCTGAAACCCTTCACCCTCAAGTCCTGTCGCTTCCTCTGGTTAGCACTTAATGCCTATCAATCAGATATTCTTGGAGAAAAAAAAAAATCTGACCTTCATTTCCTCTTGATGTAAACATCTATGGAGGAAGGTGGTTGTTCCCAACTTTGATCTCACTGGACAAACATGGACATTTAACATGTGTAGAATGAAGTACGAAAATAAATAAATGTGTAACCTTGTGAATCACCATCCCTTAAGACTCAAATTACAATAAAATATCTGTTTCAAGAAATAGAATATAATTGAAAATAAATGCTACAGATGATAAGACCCTCTTGTTCTCAGGTCTGTGGTGCTGCTGTAACCTGGAAGCTTGCAGAGTTGAGGGAGATGAGTTGAAATCTAATCCAGCTTCCATTCCACTTTGATATTATCAGCCAACTACATTGAGAATACATTGACTCCACAACAAATATGACCCACTTTCCAATAATCAATATTTTATCATGTGCTCAGAGTCCTTTGACTTTATTTGCAAGGATTTTCTTTTATCCTGTGATTCTATTATGTGTTAAGTTCTCGTTCTCTAAGTATCAGGACTTAGAACTGCCTCTTCTTTCTCTTTAAAACTGTCTGCAGTCATTCTGCACTCCGGAAGCGACTTTAATAAATAAACTTATTTTTAAAAAAAAACAGAAAAAATTAGCATGCTTCAACGTTACAATTTCTTGGTATCCCAGATTTGACAAATACTTAATAAAGTAAATCAAATCACTTGGCCAATAAATATGTGTATGATAAAAATAAGAGCTTGGGGCCGGGCGTGGTGGCGCACGCCTTTAATCCCAGCACTTGGGGGGCAAGAGGCAGGCAGATTTCTGAGTTTGAGGCCAGCCTTGTCTACAAAGTGAGTTCCAGGACACCCAGGGCTATACAGAGAAACCCTGTCTCGAAAAACCAAAAAATAAATAAATAAATGAATAAATAAATAAATAAATAAATAAGAGCTTGGACTGAGTCAGCTTCTCAATGGTGTCTCACATCTCTCTACTGGGAGTGACAGAGACAGAAACAGTGAGGAGACTAAGAGAAAGAGAGAGAGAGAGGGAGAATATGAGGATTTTCTTGGGGTATAAATGAAGAGATAGATGAATATTAGAATCTTTGCCTATAGAATGAATACAAGTAACAAGGAAAGGTCAGGCAAGTTGCCCAAGACCATTCAGTCAGTCAGTCCTGGAAATGAGGAAGAAGCCAGGTTTCCAGGCCACTGACTCCAGGCATCTTTCTGAGGACTGTAAATTATAGAGCTGTTGAAGTCTCTAGATTCTCCAGATGTTGTTCTCTCCTCCGTGTCCTTGTGCTACAACCCGATGCATACACATTTTTTATTGAGTTAGATGAAAAGCTCCCTCCTCCTGACAGCTTTATTACCCCAAGAAACCATTATCTCCTTCTAAGTTAGAAAGTTAGACTCAATTGTTGGTGCAGTAACCAAACAGGAGTCAAAGACATTTACATGATTGATGTTTCCTTCAGAGGAAAACAGCTAAAAATATGACTGCCTGGATATTCCAATTTTTTTCCAGGTCTAGAGGTTAATAAGTTGACAATGTTATACAGAAAGACTATTTTTAAAGTCCAGCAACAAAGAGACTGGGTAAGTTAGATAACTCTTTTCAAACCAAGAATAACAAACCCAGAATTATCCAGAAATATGAACAAATCTGGGGATATGAGTGTTGCTATATCATAGATGGCTTGGAAATCCTATCATATCTGAAAGACACTGTTCTACAACAGTCTTTCCCAAACTCCGGCTCTAAAAATCCTTCTCTTCTCTCTTCCACATTGTGTCTTGAGGGATAGGGATATGATACAGAAGTCACAACAGACTGAGCAGCCCACAAGAACTTATTCTCTGCACTCTGACAAGTTCAGTCATGAGTCTCAGAATTAACTGCCATCTACTGCTAAGAGAAGTTTCTCCTATAAGGGATGAGAGCTGGACCAAGTTTTGGTATAAAGATAGGCATTTAGAAGACATTTCATTTAGCAAAATAGTCGTAGGTTCTCCTCTGGGGCTTAACTGTAGGAAACACAGTAGCCAACATAAGATCTCCTCTCCTCAGTCATGAATACTCGGCTGAACTGACAGTATACTGGCATGAATTTCCTTCTTTGGAACAGGCCTGAAATTCAACCTTTAAGAGTAGTTGGTGCAGGCATGGTGGCACACGCCTTTAATCCCAGCACTCTGGAGGCAGAGGCAGGCAGATTTCTGAGTTCGAGGGCAGCCTGGTCTACAAAGTGAGTACCAGGACAGGCAAGGCTACACAGAGAAACCCTGTCTTGAAAAAAGCAAAAAAAAAAAAAAAAAAAAAAAAAAAGAGCAGTTGGTTACTTAAGTCTAAGTGGTTTAAGGAACTCCATATAAATCCAGAGACACTGAAACTTATAGAGGAGAAAGTGGGGAAAAGCCTCAAAGATATGGGCACTGGGGAAAAGTTTCTGAATAGAACAGCAAAGGATTGTGCTGTAAGATCAAGAATTGACAAATGGGATCTCATAAAGTTGCAAAGCTTCTGTAACGCAAAAGATACTGTCAATAAGACAAAAAGGCCACCAACAGATTGGGAAAGGATCTTTACCAATCCTAAATCAGATAGGGGACTAATATCCAATATATATAAAGAACTCAAGAAGGTGGGCTCCAGAAAATCAAATAACCCCATTAAAAATGGGGCACAGAGCTAAAGAAAGATTTCTCAACTGAGGAATATCGACTGGCTGAGAAGCACCTGAAAAAATGTTCAACATCCTTAATCATCAGGGAAATGCAAATCAAAACAACCCTGAGATTCCACCTTACACCAGTCAGAATGGCTAAGATCAAAAATTCAGGTGACAGCAGATGCTGGCGTGGATGTGGAGAAAGAGGAACACTCCTCCATTGTTGGTGGGATTGCAAGCTTGTACAACCATTCTGGAAATCAGTCTGGCCGTTCCTCAGAAAATTGGACATAGTATTACCAGAGGATCCTGCAATACCTCTCCTGGGCATATATCCAGAAGATGTTCCAACTGGTTGGTAATAAGGACACATGCTCCACTATGTTCATAGCAGCCTTATTTATAATAGCCAGAAGCTGGTAAGAACCCAGATGTCCCTCAACAGAGGAATGGATACAGAAAATGTAGTACATTTACACAATGGAGTACTACTCAGCTATTAAAAACAATGAATTTATGAAATTCCTAGGCAAATGGATGTATCTGGAGGATAACATCCTGAGTGAGGTAATCCAATCACAAAAGAACTCACATAACATGCACTCACTGATAAGTGGATATTAGCCCAGAAACTTAGATTACCCAAGATACAATTTGCAAAACACATGGAACTCAAGAAGAACGAAGACCAAAGTGTGGACACTTCGCCCCTTCTTAGAATTAGGAAGAAAGCACACATTGAAGGAGTTACAGAGATCAAGTGTGAAGTTGAGACAAAAGGATGGACCAACCAGTGACTGCTGTAGCCAGAGATCCATCCCATAATCAGCCACCAAACGCAGACACTATTGCATACGCCAGCAAGATTTTGCTGAAAGGGCCCTGATATAGCTATCTTGTGTGAGGCTATGCCAGTGCCTGGCAACCACAGAAGTGGATGCTCACAGTCAGCTATTAGATGGAACGCAGGGTTCCCAATGGAGGAGCTAGAGAAACTACCCAAGGAGCTGAAGGGGTCTCCAACCCTATAGGTGGAAGAACAATATGAACTAACCAGTACCCCCAGAGCTCGTGTCTCTAGCTGCGTATGTAGCAGAAGATGGCCTAGTTGGCCATCATTGGGAAGAGAGGCCCCTTGGTCATGCAAACTTTATATGCCCCAGTAGAGGAGAACGCTAGGGCCAAGATGAGGGAGTGGGTGGGTAGGGGAGCAGGGCAGGGGGTGGGGGAGGGTATAGGGGACTTTTGGGATAGCATTTGAAATGTAATGAAGAAAATATCTAATAAAAGTTGGGAAAAAAAAGAGTGGTTGGTTACACCCATAGTGTCCATGCTGCTATTGCACCAGTGAACATATCTAGCTACTATTTTAGCTTGAAGTCACAGCTATTGATATCTTTTCTTCCCCAGAACCCTACATAGCACTTTGTGACATTACAAAAGCTATCTACAGGGTTTTAATGTTTTCCACATGATGAAGAATGGAACCTGAGAGATAATGCTGGTCAATCCATAGAGAGACAAAGATCCCAGGGCAGGGTGGGAGGACCTCTGTGAATTTTGTCCTCATGGCAATTAGCTTCAGTTTAAAGATGGAGGTAAAGTTAGAAATTACATAATCAGAACTGGTTTGGAAAAAATAACCCAGAAGCAGCTATGAAGGGAGAAGGGAGTATCCATAGGACAAAATGTAATAGGAGATAAAATGTAGACATGGAAAATAAATTGAGAGAAAGGGGTCACGGTCAAGAGATTAAAACAAACTCAAATAATATGGAGTCTGCGGGAAGAGACCTCAAAGCAGGTGAACGAATGGTGTTGGCCATTCACAAGACTGAGAACTAAGGCTAATGCGATGGTTCAGGAGGTAAAGATACCTGATAATCTAAGTTCAGTCCCTGGAACCTGCATGAGAGCAGGAGAAAGACTACAAGTTGTCCTCTGACATTATGGTATATAACACACACACACACACACAAATGTATAATGAAAAATTTAAGGCTGAGGAGAGAGCAAGTGTAAAACAAATTGAATTTTAAGTAACTGTAAGCATACCATGACACACAACCAGTAAACGGTACAAATATGACCCCGGAGATGAAGAGACAGTTGATGCTGCTTTTTTTTTCTACATGAACACACTTGTAATAAAATTGAACTGATTACGTAAGCACTCCAAAAGACTGAAAATGATAACTAATGAAATAGAACAATCCTAACAATAAACTAATAAAATTAGATGAATATCTCTTTTTAAAGTAAAAAAAAAATGTTAATGTTTTTCACTGCAGTGAACCACGGGTAACTGAGTCTATGGGAAGTGAGGCTAATGGGGGCTTCTATACCCTCAGCAACCCTCTGTACTGTCTCAGTGTGTTCTCGTTCATCCCACTGGCAGCTAAAATCAGCTGAGCAAGTTAAAGTAAGTCTTCCTTGACTCACCACACTGATGACATCAAATTGAGGGGAAGGAAGGTGACCCCAAGCACCAAACCGGTTCAACTGTCCAGACACAACTGAATTTACTGTCACTGAATTTAACTTTGGCAATAACTGCTCATAGTTAGCGCCAAGCCCCCAGGATTAAGGATTTAGTTCTATAAGAGCAGCATCCAGCTTCAGAAGCCACTTTCCTACGTAAGTTGTTCACTCTTATGACGAGCCAGGGAAGAGGGGTGGGGATTACATGCTTCTTTCCTTGTGTTCGATGATTTGTTAGAATGATTCCTAGAAGGAGGAAGCATTCACTGGATTCTGCCAATTCCCAACAGGAGACATTACAAGAAATGTCAAACAAGTGGCCAGATGAAGGAGCATGCAGGGTCAGCTCTGGAATGCCGCAGAGCACGCGGTAGCTTCTGTCCCTACAGAGCTGGACTAGATTACCTCCCAACCACATGGTTGCTTTCACCACCCCAGGAGCTGCCTGAACACTGTAATACAGGGATTTTGATGGAAGCTGTACCCTGCAAACACCACAGAGTGGTAAATGACTCTCTATCCATCTTTGCTCCAAAGTTTCAAGTTTCTAGTACTGGCTTAGTCTTCTTGGTGAGCAAGCGCCATCCTGAGAATTTCCAAGACCCCAGCAAGAGTCACTTTAGGGAAATAATGTGTTTAGCACCAGGCTTAGGAATTATGAGTAGGGACACTCATATCAATTGCTATTACTTGAGAAATTACAAAGATTTTACAAGTGTTATATCAGGAACCCTAGACATTTTACAAAAGATGCCAAGAGAAGGCAAGTCAGTAAGGGCCAGCCTGAGAAATGACAGACAGATAACAGGGTAGCTTCTCTCCACACACGACACACAGAGCCAATGCAACCAACAAGATAGAAACACCCTCCAGGACAGCCAGGGCTATACAGAAAAACCCTGTCTCAAAAAAAAAAAAAAAAAAAAAAAAAAGATAGAAACACCCACAAGTGTGAAAACAAAAGCTGCCGACTGCGACCACCCCATGCACACCCAGACAGGCAAATGCTGCTCGTAGCCTCAATCAGAGAAGCTTCTTCTTGCAATAAACAACAGTGAATGTGAGCCTCGAAGCTACTCTAGATGCTAAGAGCAAGTGGTTGAGTGTTCAACCCTAAACAGCACACTTCACAGTACTCATTCCCAGGCATCATTGAAAAGAGGGGAGGGACCAAAAGAATACTTTGGGACTAACCAACCACCTTTTGATTAGATTTAAGGTCCATTCCCAGAAATGGATCCCATACTTAATACTACTAAAGTGGCCAAGAATCTGAGGCCAGACAGGTCATGGGCCTAAAGGAAAACCTACCACTATTTTTCTGCTAAAGAAACTCACCAATCAAATGACCCCTGAAGACATACGGCCGTACCCATAGATCTGTGTCAAACTCAGCACTCGTTAGAGAAGCATCGTCTTGCAGGAGATGGGAATCAACAGAGACCCACAGCTGGGCAATGTCCAGAGACCGAGAGACCCTGGAACACTCAGTCCCACATGGGATGTCTTCATCAAACCCTTCCCCTCAAGGTTCAGGGATCTATATGGACAAGGAGGCAGAAAGATTTGTGATGGGTGATTCCAAGGAAACGGTGTTTTCCAGACCCTGCAGGGCTGAATCACATAAACTCAAGAGAGACTGTGACAGCAGGTTCAAGACCTGCACAGGTTCAAGTCAGATGGGTTCCAGCACTGAGACAAGGAAACTGGCATGAGTCACACTGCTGACCAAGAAACCACCTGCAAATGTTAGTCATTGTGTCACTAGCTACATCAACCATACCTCAGGGCAAGCCTCATGCCCAGGAGAGTCATCCAACACATAACAAACTCCCTAGTTTTATTTTGTGGGGGCAGGGGGTGGGTGAAGGTGGGAAGATTTAGGAGGAATTGGTAGAGGTAAAAATCAAAATGTATTCAAAAACAAATTTTTTAATTAAAAAGAAAAACAAATGATCTTTAAATAGAAAAATGATAGTAATCAGAGCAGCAATAGCTGACATAAAAGCACATAGCTTGGCCAGTGAGACAGGGTAGAAAACTTAGACAGAAATGAATACATTTATGCTCCAAACACAACAAAGCAAAATACAAAAAGCCCCCGCGAAAGCCTTCTATGGTTAGCAGTAGGACCAGGAAGCGAGCAGCCTAGAAAGACGGTGAGAAAATAAACCAACAGCAATCTAATTTAAAAATCAAAGTTATTGATTTTCAGGGCTTACGATAGCAAGGGCCTCAGCCATGGTCATTGCCTTTTGGCAAGGACTCAAAGGCAGGCCATAGGTAGGGATGCTTCATGGAGAAAGGCCATGCTTCATGACGTCCTGATAGAGGGCTGCTGGCATGATACAGCAGAAGCTGGGTTAACTAGCAGTTAGCAGAGTGTCCTTTGTAAGAGGTTCACCATTGGCTCTTTCTGAATGATACCATTGGCACAGAGGGCCAACACTAAGAGAGCTGTTATTACTGAGGACCTAGCTGTCTGGGACAGACAGCTTTCTGAATTGTCATTGAGGATGGGGATCTGGCTTCCTGCAGGTCTAACTTGCAGCAGATGCACATCCTGGGTTGCTTATTGGAAATAAGTGGCTTCTGGACAGGTTGCTGCAGGCTAAAGTTCTATTTTTATATATAGGCTGATCTCTGTCAGTTCATATACTTTGCCACTCAGGCACGAAGCACAGTGAGAGTAGTATGAAAACGGTCAGCAAGACACCGATTGTGGTAGCTCGTGTTTATAAAAAAAAAAAAAAAAAAGAAAGAAAGAAAGAAAGATAATAAAAGAAAAAGGGAAAGGAAAAGGAAAAGAAAAAGGAAAAGAAAAAGAAAAAGAAAAAGAAAAAAAAGAAAGAGAAAAAGAAAAAGAAAAAAGAAAAAAGACCTGCACCTGGAAACTTCTCAAGCTGAACCACCTAAAGTTTCCTGATTGTTGAGAGAAGACCCAAGAAAGTTCATGGCAGTGAGTCTTCAGATTTTCCTGTGTCTTCATGTGTCTCTGAGTTGTAGTTAATAATCTAGAAACGTCAATGACAGTTACACAAGAGCCCAGAAAAAAACTCAGCTATAGCTAAAGGTCCAGGAGCGGGACTACCTAGAAATAAATCCTCAAGAGCTGTTCTAACCAAACACTGCAGGTAACATTTGGCCTCAACACACACACACACACACACACACACACACACACACACATATGCACACACAACTACCTGTAAAAGCCAGTAAGAAATTCTGGATCCCACAACAATCAGGCTACAGCAAATGTTGGAAGCTCCACACCACATAGGGCCAAAAAGACCAGCAGAGAAGTAGGACCACTCTCCTCCACTGCCATGACAGAGAACCCTTTCTCAGTGGTCAGTAGAGCCAACATGGAAAGCCAAAATACCATGCCTATCCAGTGGTAATAAGAAATGTCTCAGCTTCAAGCGTCATGGACACTAAGTGGGAGCCTTGGCTCACTCCCTCCTCTGACCCTAAACAGTTTACAAGACTGTGCTCTAATTTTGCAATAATAGTTATGGAGACCTGGGAAGGTTTTAGAAAGCAGTACAATACCCAGGCCTTGGGCTATATTATCCCTTAGCACTGCCTTTACATGTATAATTTTCTCAAAATAAAGGCTTTAGTCTTTAAAAAAAAAAAAAAAGTATAAAGAAATCCAAACTGACTTATATGACTCAAAGCTAGGGACTGGCAGAGTAACAGATTCAATCCGTTCCCCGATCCACCTTTGTGACTACAGTGTAGACAAAGGGTATGATGATACTGAAACTCACTCAAGAGGAGCCAGAGGCAGGCTGTAGGCTGCCTGCACCTGATAAGGAATCTTCTACATGGCATGGTCAGAACACTTTGGGGTCATCTTTACCATAAACTGATGAGGTAGGCATGAGGGGAGCCTAGAGGATTTGAGCTGTGTTGCTGAGGTGCTATGCTTAAAGCCTTGTGGGAAGTCTTGAGGACAAGTAGGGGCTTCCTAGATAATATCACTTATGGAGAAAAAAGAGTTTGATTCAAGAGGCTCTTCATTCTGAGAATATGCTTGTGAACCACCACCCCCACCACCCCTGCTAAATCTAAGAGGATCTGGAAATCCAGGAAGATAAAAACATGTCAGCATGATCAAAAGGAGACTGCAAGGGTTTTGAAATAAAAACTGTAAATTATCTGCTGTGTAACCAACTTCTTCCCACATGTACGACAGCAAGTTCACCACACTAGTCACATCCCTGTGTTCCTCTAGTCACCCAAGCAGTGGTGGCAGTGACCTCTGTTTCCTCAGGTCTGGGGACTCTCTTGTGCAAAGTGTTTCAGGCTATATATCACATTTCTTCTGTATCTCCAAAACCAGCTCTCTTCCCTCTCTCTCTTCAGCCATTGTTTTTTCAGCCATGGTTGCTTCTCCTCTGCTCTACCAGTCTTCCCCAGATCACTGTTCTTACAGCACCAGAGTCCAGGGAGGGACAGCACCTCCCTGACCACTACCAATGACCCAGCCTATCTCAATCAGTACAGATGTAGCAAGGTACCAGTTAGAAGGCTTTCCTAGCCACCTCTCAAAGGGACCTTGTAGATTTCACTTTGGCTTCCTTCTTCTTCAGGTCTTTCTCTCACAGAAATATCCTGTTATTTATGTATTTTTATATTTCTCCTTCCTGGGGTCAACATGCAGCTTCTAATCCAACACATCACCTGTTCATTACAAGAAACCACCCAGGTCACCTAAGGCAGTGGTTCCCATCATGCAAGCCACAAGCACTCTGCGGGTCACATATCAGTTATTTATATTATGTCATGATTAATAATAGTAGAAAAATTGTGGTTATGAAGTAGCAATGAAAGAATTTGATGGTTGGGGATCACCACAGCATGAGGAACTATATTAAAGAGTCACAGTGCTAGGGGGGGGGTGAGAACCGCTGTTCTAAGATAACCTTTCTGTATAGAAAAACCCATAATAAATCTCATCTTCAAAGTCTATTATTGTGTAAGCCAACATAGTCACAAGTTCTAAGACAAGAATGTGGTCATCTTTGGGTCATTCCTCAGGCTACCTCAGACTCTTACCACAACTTACTATGATGTGTTACTTTGCATTTCTAATGCCTGTATCATGCACCAGATTAAATTCAATAAACAAAAGAATTATAATCTAGTCACAGTGGTCATTAGACGTTTAGCAAATGAATGCATAACAGAAAATCTACAAATTCAGGGGCATGACCAAGGATGTCTTCTTTAAAAGGTGAACATAGACATCCTGCCTGTGCTGGATTTCACTAGAAAATTAAAAAAAAAAAAAAAAAAAAAAAAAAAAAAAAAAAAGCCAGCTTTGTCCAGGAAGCCTTCCTTGCTCTGCTCAACCCTGGAGTAAGACTCAACTAGTCACGTTGATTCCAGTGTCCAGCTCATACACTAATGCCTATGGCTATAAAAATAAGATGATGTCATTCTCAGAACCACCATCATTAGTGGGCTAGATAGAATAAAGAGGGCTGCCCACAGAAATAAATAAAAATGGAATGGACGTGCCGCTGCCAGACAAAAAGAATGCAGAGTAGACAAGGTCAAACCTGCCTCTGCCCAATGACATCCTCATACACACTATTAATAAAAGCCGTCACTTGAACCATCTCAAATCATCTCTCCACCTTTCTTTTCTTGTGTGTGCATCTTTAATACTTAGGTTCTGTATTTAAATTAAGCCACTTCTCTTTTATCCTTGCTATCTTCTCTCTCCTCCCATGCATGTCTAACATAGAAAACTAAATTTCTTATTTAAAAGTATTGTGTCTGTTAAATAATTCTTGGTATTCCTAACTCTTAATTTTAAAATAGGTTGAGTCAGAATATTCTATACCAGTGGGGTGGAGGGAAGAGTCTCATTGGTTAGATATTTACAGCTCTGGAACCAACTGCTAATTCTCCTGTTGGCAGGGGCATCTAGACAAGGCATTAGCCAATGCTCAGCTTTAAATGTACTTCTGATAAATGAAGAAATTGGTCTAAATGACTTCTAAAAATTCAACAACGCCAAGATTTTGATGAACACATGTGGAAAATATAACAAGGGAGAAATTGCTCATAGCCAGGAAGATGGCTTATATATCAATAGTTTTCATTTTGTTCTTAGGAACTTTATCATGTAGTAGTAATAGTAGTAGTAGTAGCAGCAGTAGCAGTAATAGCAATAATATTGTATTTATTATATTCAGTCAATTCAGCTACTATGCTGAAAGGAACCATAATCTGCTATGCTATTGAGAAAGATCACAGAGAAAATCACTTCAGGAGGAGATGGAGGATGAGCTAAAGAAGGAGGGAGGGGCAGAGGAGGGAGGAGTAAGGAAGGAGTAGAGAAAGAAAACAGAGTCATGTAGACAATGCCTGCCAATAAACTGCATCTAGTCCCCTGATAGCTAGCTTCCAGCCAGTTTGTCAGCAAATTATGTATAACTATCTGAGAGATCCCAAAATAACCAGGAAACTATTCAACCTTTTCAAACTCATGAAAATTGACAAGTCCTCATTGTCTTAAGACACTCAGTTTGGGAGTAGTAAATTGTTCAGAATTATGAATGTGAAGTCGGAGGAATGAGCTTTCCCCCACCTCTTTAGGTGCTCTTCCAGTGGAAACAAACAAACAAGGAATTGCTGATCTAGGCAAAAACAAACCAGTAGAATAGGAAGGTTACAGTTCTACCAAAAACAAGGGAGTTTAGCCTGGAATCAAACGGCACTACTATTTGGTCTTATATATGCATGCTAATTAGACAGACAGCAGTAAAAATGTGTGGTTCCACCATGCAAACACAGTAACATGTGACCACTCAAATTCTGCAGTAGGAATCCATCACATACATAGAATAGTCGCCTGCCCTAGCTATAAGCGCAACACCAGTCATCTTCACCTTCTATTCCATTAGGACCTTGGCATCCTGCACAGCACAGGAGTAGCTGACAGACAGAAATTTCATTCACCTGTGTGCAATGGAAAAGCGCATGCCCAGGGTTTGCTTTGCGGGGTCCATCTTCTAACACTGTCAGCACCTGGCACCTCAGGTACAGATCTGCTCTTACCTGCACTCTGCAAACGAGTTTCTCTGACTTGCACATTTGTGTGACCTGTGCAGTTCCATTTATCTGATCTTTAATATTGAGCAAGGGTGTTCCAGGCTCTGGTTCCAACCCTTCAGCTTCTGAGTCCCTGTTAAGGCCAACCCGTGTAAATAGTCTTGTGTTCAACAGCTAAGATGGAGCTTTAGATTTAGACCCACCATCAGGGTCTTCCAAACCGAAGGAATTCTGTTTTTCATTTCTTCATTTAAAAGGGTTGGGACCCACTTTATAAATCCTGTCTGGTAACTAGAAAGTTACACCTTATACATGGTATCCAACTTGCAGTGAATCAGAAAAAAATCATAAATTTTTGCCTGATACCAAAATTAAACTCCACAGCAGTTGATCACATTCTGAGAACTCATGAGGCCCTTCAGGATCTCTCAGAACCTCCAAAATATCATTTCAAATATCAGTTATTCTGCTTACAGAGCCAAAATGTGCCAATTAGTAGAGGTGTTTGATTGATAGAAAGCTAGCTAAACCTATTCCCATTTGAAGGCAAGGAAAAGTAATAGGAAAACAGAGAAATGAGCAGAAATCAGAAAATAAAGGGGGGGGGATAGCCATTTTTAACAAATGCAAGCTTTGATCTGTCTCATCCTTCCACCAGCCCTGGAGCAAGACTGTGATAGAGTACTAGGTATTCCTGGAACATGTTGAGTCTTTGCTGGAGCCTCAAAAGTGGGACAGGGCCCCAGGAGGACTCTTACCTTCTTGGAATAAACACTGATTTATTTGAACATCAAAACATCAAATCTTTCTCATATCTTACGAGGAATCGAAGATTGGTAATTGCTAAAAAAAAAAAAAAAAAATGTATGTTTCAGTGTTAGTAATACAGAAGTCACTCCAAAAAGAAGGGAAGAGACCACAGTACAACCCACAGAAAATTGTTAATGGTTCCCAGGTGAGTTCTGGAATTCTGTTTTTAAAGAAATGTCCAAAACCTGCAGTGAAGAATTATTCTTGCTAGAGAATTATTTAAGCCCTCTAGTTTAGTGAGAAAGGAATTACTGCCTCAAGACTTTGCAAGGCTTCAGTAATTAAACCAACAAATCATAAGTGCATCTATCTCAATCAAAGCTATTTGTCACCTGGGTGTGACACTGCCACATCCCTCAGGCTCAGCATCTGCAGGTTTTCTCATCAGTGCCCATTTGCTCTGTGTGGGGTAACAATCTGCTTAGAGAAGGGCCCTCACTTAGTTCTACCTTTTTATATCTTGAGTGACAGGCCACAGAGGAAGTTCAGGTTTCAGGGGAAGGGGAGGAAGAAAGGAGGTCTGATCTATTTCAATGCTGGAAGCTTCAGGAAATTAAATCTTCTAGTCAAGGCTCTGTGAGCAGCATAGGATATGAGAGGAAATACCAAGTATGGATATAGACGAGAAAGGTCAAAGACTTATTTTTCTTGTTCACCTTCGTGCAATTTATTTGGAAACTGGCATATCATTACTCAAAAAGATAGAATTGTAGTCTCTTGCTTTACTGGCTGAGTCAAACTTTGCATTTCAGAACAGTTCTGCATACCAAGGGTGAGGGCATTTATGCTGCCAGGTTGTCCCAGGGGTGGCAATAAAAATGATTAAACCTGACTGTTCCATCTATGGTCCTAATTAATGATTTGCAGAGTATTTAGTGATGACCACAGTGTTACCAGAAAACCCGACAGGACCACTAACTAGTCCATCATCCTGATCACTAAGAAAATCTTAAATCAGAGTTTCCACTTAATGCGTCCTTTGGCTTCACCTAAAGCAGTGGCTCTCAACATTGTGACCTAATATGCTGTGACCCTTTAGTACAAGGTCCTCATGTTGTAATGACCCCCGACCACAAAATTATTTCTGTCCCTATTTCATAAGTATAATTCTATTACTGTTATGAACAATAGTGTAAAGAGCTGACATGCAGGATATCTGATATGCCACCCCTGTGAAAGGGTTCTACTCCATGCCCAAAGGGATCATGACCCACACGTGGAGAACCACTGACCTAGAGTCTTGGAAAATTCATTTTTAGATAAAAATGTTGGCATTAGTTCTCTGACCTACCTTATGGTGCTCTGAGACCTGGTTTGGAGACAGAATGCAGCAAGAACCCATCCATCAGCATTGTAGTGGTCAGCATTTGCCTACCAAATTCCAGGTTAGCTAACTAATCTTAACTCTAGGCACCTAAGTCTTCCAATTCAGCCTTTCTACTCTCTGACTGTATCCTGCCATTACTACCCACAGGCAGACATTGATCCATATCACACTCATACACACACCTCATATTGGTAAGCTGGAGCTACTTAAGTCCCCCCAATTTATATGTCCAAGTTCTAATCCCCGGAACCTCATAATGTACTGCAGCTGTATTTCTAGAAAGGATCTGTATAGAGTCAAAATAAAACTTTTGGAGTGGGACATAATCAGGTACACCTGTTGTGTTTATAAGAAGAGATTATATATAGACACACTTGTGATGACACTGGAGAAAAAGGCTATCTGTCAATCAAGGAGGAAGATGTCACAAGAAACCCACCTGTCACAAATTAATCTTTGATCTCCAGTTTCCAGGAAGAAGGAGAAGGAAGAGGAAGAGGAAGAAGAGGAGGAGGAAGAGGAGGAGGAGGGGGATACTGTGTTTGCTTGAGCCTAGTCTGTGGCATGTTGAAAAGGTTGCTAGAGTAGACTCAATTGGTTGCCCCCTCAGTGTGCCTTGACAAGTCTGCCTTCTCTGGAATACACCTCGTCCCAACGGTCACTCTTGGTTTCTGCCTCTGAAAGGAAGGTTGGCCAAATCAAATGGCCCCAAAGGGACAGAAGAACATCCTGTTCTGATCCAAGAATCAGGATTACAGTAGCTTCTCTGTGCAGGGACCTATCTGGATGTTGGTGGGGTTAACAAGAGGCACAGCAAACTGAGAGCTGTTACTAAGATTGACTTCTGAATTGAGCTCATAAACTAGAGACTAAAAGAGGAGGAAATGCTATCATAGTAGACACTAACTCATGACAGATTTAGTGGAAGATATCTGAGGAGGCTGAACTCACCATGGTTTGTGGTGAGTCTGTTGGATAGTAGAGCCCTGACTCAAGCTGAGGACAGCCATACAGAAGGGCATGGGATCCAGGCAGAGAAAATCAAGAGTGCTTTATACTGTGGGCCATAATGAATAAACAGCAGAGAAGAATGAAGCCACGCTTGGCTGTGTTTATAAAGGCACTCAAGCACATGTGCATATATGTGTCTCTTCCCTGAGGTTTGCTAAGCAGGAGATATAAACCTGGAGAGTGGGGCAGCCTTTTCATAACCAGAAAGATACCTTCAGTTCCCAAATGCCCAAATCTCTACCAACATACTATCCTCTCTGTAGAGGGCCGCGCCCGAGTCAGCTCAGCCCCCATTCTAAGATGGCACCGACATCCTGTTACCCCCCACNGAGGAAGAACCCAATTAAACTTCATACATTGACTTCATACTGTAGAGGGCCGCGCCTGAGTCGGCTAAGATGGCGCCGACAGCCTGTTACCACACCCGTATAGAGTGGGTAAACCACCCGAAAGCGCATGTGTCTGTTGCATAACCATGCTTGATCACCGCCCAGCCCGGGGCTTAACATGAGTGATGGCCCAGCAGCCTATCCGGTTAAGACACGCCTCCTCCTTGGCTATATAAGCCGAGCCCCTTCCAGGCTCTGGGTCTTCCTCTTTCAAGGCTTCAATAAAGAGCATGCTGTAGAAGGACTCTGAATCTGGTGTTCGCGTGTGTTCCTGCCGGTGGGAAGGTAGTGCGACTCACACATCTCTTCCTTTTTCTCTCCTCTCTGCCTCTTTGTCTCTGTCTCCCTTTCTCTCTCCCTCCCTTCTCATACAAGGTTGTCTTGACATAGATTTTCCCCTTTAGCTTAAAGAATTCTACTAGACACACCAATATCTGTTAAATTAATAAGCTGCAAAAAAAAATTAATAAGCTGCTTTGACAGAAACAATAATATAAAGGCACATTTTTATATTATAAGCTAGAAAAGAGGAAGCAAAGGAACAAAGGTGATAGATAGATAGATAGATAGATAGATAATAGATAGATAGATAGATAGGAAGGAATCAGGGTCACACAAAACCCAAAGGGTGGGAAGCATCATGATGGATTCTTGAGGCAGGAAACTCTGTGTATTTGGTTGCTCCAGCCGCCACTCCACCAGCAGCATCAAGATTCACAAGTGAAAGAATGTTCTGAATTGGACACAGTCTGTAAAATACCCTGCTGCCCCACTGCATGTACCTTTCCTGGGAAAATACCCAGAAGCATGAAGAAAAGAAGCACTATTTTGAATTACCTTCTGAGAGCCAAGTGGGTAAAGCACTATCAGCAAAAATCCCAAGGAAATGTGTGTAAAGACCATTGTTGGGCCCGAAAGCTGATTAAGAAATAAATGTGGCCATATTCAGCCATTTAGTAAAAAATAGTGCCCATATTCCCTCCAAGGTCACAGCTTGATAAGTCTTCACTCCTCATCAAGGAAACTTCTCATTTTCAATAGACGGTAACCACTACAAAACCACAACCAGTCAAAATGCAGAGTGGAGCCTGATGAATCGATCTACTAACTCCTGTACTTATAGCTTGGGGAACATTTTCGAAGGAGCAGAAAGACTGTAAGAGACAGATCAGGAAGTCTGCTGTAAGACCGTGCCTCCTAGTAACGTCCAAAGTCACACTCATAAAATCTCACCAACATGCTTGCCTAAACATAAGAAGAGCAAGCACAACGGTAGATATGCCAAAGTGGGCAGGCGAAAGACCACGAGGCTCCAACCCTACACAAAGAACTCCGGGCAAATCAGGGACGTTAAGAATGGGAGAAATAATTTTCCAATGTATTATCCAATACATACATACATGTGATATCATACAGATTGCATGTCTTATATTTAGCAATATATGTATAAGCATATGCATATGCATATAACATACATATATGTATGCAATAATAGTGAGAAAGAGGCCATGAATTTGCAATGAGGGAGAAAATTTGCAATATGAGAGAGAATTTGCAATATGGGAGAGTTTGGAGAAAGAAAAAGGAAGGGAGAGCTGTGATTATAGTCTCAAAAAACGGTTTTAAAGAAAGCATTTGTTGAAGATTTTCAGTGAGTTCAACTAAAACATTTGCAAAAGGCAGTACAGCTTCCAAAGTAATTCACACAGTACCTTGATTTGAGCGTTTCATTAATACACTTGAAAAGCAAAGCTGTTGGGTCCACTCAGCTTCTAGCCTTAACTTGAGACTGAAGAGTAGACAGATTCATCCAGTCGCTCCATGCACAGTGTGGATCCAGGCTTAGGAACTCCCTCTTCAGAGTCCCATTCATGATGTGCCAGTGGATTAGAAAGGCGGGGCACAGCAACCAGGGACTGCTCCCTGTCCTTGCTTCAGGCCTAAGACACACTCTAGCTGTCTACAAAGATCAGAGAAGCAAGGCAGCTCTGCTCGGCCAACTGGGTGAGGGGGGGTAATGGAATTATCCTCCCTGGCCAGTGGAAGAGAAGAGAACAAAGCTAGTGTACTGAAAGCCATAGGTAACAGAACTGAAGACGTGGTGTGTCTCTGCCTACCATTAATAGAGAACCAAGAAAAAATAGGGTTGAATGTGCCACTGAACCACAGCAGTAGCAGGCCTCAAATGCCAAGAGGCTCCACGGTGAATAACTAACTATGCCAAACAGAATCTTCAGAGTTCACAAAGACATATCAGGCATTCTATGAAGAGCTAGAAGAGAGGTGCTCAAAGGCTCCAAACTTCAAAGAAAATGTAAGGTGGAAATGCCACACCCTGCTTTGTTCAGCATTCTTTGCATACATGTGTTAAAATACCATGCTATAGATCATACATGTGTACAACTATTATAGGTTGATTATTTTAAGGACAATTAAAAAGCTAAGGGAGCCTGGGTATTGGAGGGGAGTGCTGGTTTCATATTTTAATTTCTACCTCAGAACATCCTCCAACTCATGACTAAGTTCCAAAGTCATGGTAAATCACAACCACAATCTTACCCATGAGGTCAGAGGAAGAGCTAAAAGGGCTGACTTGGTCAAGTCTCGGAAGACGGTGAGTGTCTGTGTGCTACTTTGGGCAAGCCACTAACCACGAGACTCTATTCTGAGTGGCTGTTCTGCATACCTTGCCATTGCTTATACAGATTAAATGTAGGAAAGCAGAAAGCTGTGGGCAAATATCTGGCATGTGGCAGTGCATCTCGGACATTCTTACATCGTATAATATTGGTTATTAATACAGTTTCTCATTTCAGTAGCCTAGTGACAAAATGTGGTATTAAAGAACTTCTTAGAAGTCAGCACCAGTGAGCTCAGTTTCTGGCCTAACCACTCTTTCTTACTAGTGAAGCATTCTTTCCAATGGAAAACCGATTCTTCATGGCTAGATAGGACCTGATCAGCCGCATCTGGAGGCAGTTAACCAGGTGTGGCCTATCAGAGCTTCCATTCCTTGGTTACAGGGATGAGTAAAATGTCACCCAAATCCTTCGCTAGAGTTGACCTAGGGGTTCTGGAAAGAAAAATGTTGTTCTTTCTCCAGTCTGGAAGCTGAAATTACAGTGTGATTGTGTCGATGCTCCAACAGTAAGGCCTCACGAAAAGGGGGAAATAGCAAGGGGAGAATCGCTCAAGCCCAGGAGATCCATGGCCCAGTTTGTCTCTAGGACAGGCCCTTCCTGTGAAGAAAGGCAATAATCTCCCTATGGCGATGTAAGCAGCTGGTGTTGATGCCCATCTTTTACTCCCAGTGGTCCCCTCTCATTCAGTGCACTATTGGCCGAGTTGGAACAGACCCAGCAACCTGAGCACCAGGGTAGAACCCACTCTGTTGAAAACAAAGTCACTGAACGAAGGTTAAGGAAAAGTCTGAATTCCAACCCCATTCGGGCAAAAATCTACAACACAGCAAACTGAACCTGAAGGATAAATAGAAAATCCAGCTGTTATTTGAAAGGATGGAATTTAAAGTATACCTGGGTTTTCAATTATGTTTTTCCTTTAAAATGTATCTACCTAACTTTACCCATTCTTAGTTTTTCTACATTAGAAGAAGCAATTTGACCTGACCTTGGTCCTGGATTTGGTGTTAACTAAAGAGAATGAAAGCATCTCCAAGCCCAGGTAAAGGCTGGAAGGCACCAAACCCGGGGCCTTTCACACCTTGGAAGAGAAGTGACAGGCTTAGCTCTGCTGTGGAGTCATTGTCCTCTCTACACCTCATCCTGAGCTGGTCAACAAAACAATGGATAATGCAGACTGGAAGAATAAAGGATTTGGGCTCCAATCAACCAGAGTAGGAAGTTGCCAAACCAAAGAGGTCCTATTTCAAAATGTAAAGTCTTTGCCCTTGTCTGATAATAGGTATATTCCCTGGGAAGTCAGGGTCACAGACAGTAAGGGAGACCTCTGGGGAGGGCACTACCTGAAAGTCATAAAGTCCTGGTGCTGGCCACTGGCCAAAGGGATATCTATGGTCTATGGTCCTTGGAAAAGTGAAGCATGACTTAGCCTGTCTCCAGAGCTCACCAGCAATTCCCATCTACTATGAGCTGCAGCTGAGCCCTGCAAGTGCCTTGAGTCTTCAGAGGCCTTGTAAAACAGTTATGGTGATGACCTTTACCACAAACTCTTAGCCCAAGGACACAATTTCCATACCTTTCAGGAAAGACAAAAGATGCTTTAGAAAAGTGTCCCCATACCAATCTTGGGGCCATGCTGGGGACCTCTAGCTGTGCAGAACAGGTACATTAGAGCAGGCAGATAATCATCAGATGATTACCACTAAACAAAATACACTTCAAGGACACCCAGGAGGAAATCAGCCACCCACAGCCCTGATACTCTGATAGTTTGTTACCCAAAGCTCCAAATTTCTGTAACTGAAAATCCACTCAACAAAAAAAAATGGAAGTAATCAGTCCCTAATGATATGCATTTACCTAATCGTGAATTACGTCCCTGAGTCATTGTTCTAACTATATTATGTATGTTATACATAAAAACATACTATACGTGTCAGAGGTATAGTTCATGGAAGGATGTTTGCCTAGCATGTATAAAGCTCTGTCTTCAAGTTTTAGTACTCTTTAAGAACAGATTTTTTTTAAAATGACAGGATTCCGTTTGTTTTAAATATTTATTTCTTTGCTTACTTATTTTTTATGTATGAATGGTCTATCTGCATGCCAGAAGAGGGCACCAGATCCCATTAGAGATGGTTGTGAGCCACCATGTGGTTGCTAGGATTTGAACTCAGG
The DNA here is from genome assembly GCA_902729485.2 of Mus minutoides. Taxonomy (NCBI): domain Eukaryota; kingdom Metazoa; phylum Chordata; class Mammalia; order Rodentia; family Muridae; genus Mus; species Mus minutoides. The sequence continues at coordinate 137,126 of CACVCL010016737.1, read as the reverse complement.
ACCTCTGGAAGAGCAGCCAGTGCACACGTGTAACTGCTGAGCCATCTCCTCAGCCCCAAAAACGTATTTTAAAAAGATGTAATAAAGAAGTAAATATTTTATGTACTAATAACCATGTATTTATACCTTCAGGGTAAGATTTAGCATTAGTAACGGGGGGGGGGGGGTGTATATAAACTCATATTTAAAATAAATATCTAGATTTCCACATTGAAGCCAGCCTCTTGCTGGATGATTATCTCATACTGTGTTTGCCTCAAGAGACACTTGACAGAGAACTTGCACAGAAGCAGAAATGTAGTCCCCGCTTGCCTGTGCTGCTTCCTGTCTGTGCTAAGTGCCGGCTTCAATCCCAGGCAGCCTCTCAGAGCTCTTAAGCCGTTTCCCCGTTTTCGTGCATGTTGAGAGAGATGTAACCATATTAAGATAATCTGCGAATCCACTTAATCGGGCAAATGTACAGAAAACAGCAATACACTGGAATCCAGCAGAGCAGAGCCCCTGCTGTTAGCCACTAGGAAGCCTCTGATCATGCCTCTGGATACTTAAGTCCTGTGGGACAAATGGAGCGCGCTATGGATTGTGGGAGGCATAATTGTAGCGTACTTTCAGATAAACCCCAGTAAAGGTTCTTTTTTTTTTTTCACTTTTAGGTTATAAATAAATATAAAAGAGAATTTTTACAATGTTCTATCATCTGATAGCTCATGTGGCAGAACTCTACTCTTTTTTGTTGTTGTTGTTTTGTTTTGTTTTTCGAGACAGGGTTTCTCTGTGTAGCCCTGGCTGTCCTGGAACTCACTCTGTAGACCAGGCTGGCCTCGAACTCAGAAATCTGCCTGCCTCTGCCTCCCGAGTGCTGGGATTAAAGGCGTGCGCCACCACGCCCAGCTAGAACTCTACTCTTTATAAGACCCTACAAGCGATACCACTGCCCTGCGCTCTGGCCGGAGCTGGCCGATCTCCTCCTCCCATCTCTTCACAACTAGAGAAGCCTAGCCACAGTCCTCAGTTCTTCCACTGCCGGTGAAACAGAGTCCAGGCTGTTTAGCATGGCGTGAGACCTTCACACCACTCTCTTGTGTCTCCTGGCTTTATCCCAGCCTCTCCCATCCCCACCTCCTATCCAACAGACAAGCACTGCACCATCAGGCTAGGGTTTTTCAGAGATCTGCAGTTTCTTCGCTGCCCAGACCTCATTAGTTTCACATTGTCTTCCTGAACACCTAAAAGTCTGCTTTATAACCATCAATCAACACCTCACCACCTCTGACCTTTAGCCCAAGGAATCCGCTAACTCAGCATAAAATGGCAGTCACGTCCTCTCTCTCCAGTTAATTATTTCAACACTCACCTCTGTCTGGGGACTTCACCACAGCCTGGAAATATTTTCCAGTAAATCAAATGAGTTTAACTCAACCCACTCCCTAATCAAGCACAGAGAAATAGTCAGAGTTTCCCTTCTATTGTTACATGTCCTGGCCTTGTTCTGGTGTCTGAAACCTTGAACACTCATTCACCCCTGAGTGCATATTTCACAGCCCCGTGGAAATATCTACACTTCTGAGTTGTTTGAATCCATGCAAGTGGCTGCATGGTGCCACACTTGGGCTCCCAGTCCACTTCCTCATGTTCACACACAGCTTAACTCCTCAAAGGCTGGTGGGGCCTGAGATAGTTCCAAATTTAATCACACCCTAGCTCAAACCAGATAACCATAAAAAAAATAGTTGTGTTAGCGTGAAACCCAGTCAAAGGGAAGTGGTTCCGTTTTCGGAGGTAATTAGCTATTCTTGCCAGCATCACCTCCATTTCCTGACCACTATGACTTCTTTAGCAACTCATCATGCTTGACTCTGCTAAGCTACCAAAGAGCACTGACAGTCTCTAAGACTGATGAAGCCTGTTGATTTCATCCCTTCTGGCTTCCAAAAACAAAACACAGTGTGATCCACTGAACACCAGGAATGTGTTGCCTCAAAATTCTAGAGGCTGGGAAGTCAAGATGGTGGCGCTGGTAGATTACTTTTCTAGATGTCTCTCTCCCTGTCTGTGGACAGTTGTCTTCTTTCTATGTGTAAACATGGCTCCTTCCTCTGTGCATATAGAAAGCAGTCTCCGGCATCACTTTCTCTCGGAAGATCAGCAGCCCTGTCAGATTAGGGCTCTGCCCCACTGATGTCATTAAATTATAACTACTTTCCTAAAAGCTCTACACGTGCTCATTTTTAGCATTAAGATTTCAGCATGTGAAGGGAGAAAATTCGACCCTAGCAGCATCTATAGTTTCATCAAACTTATTCTGAGAGCAGATGGTGCTCACTTGATTGAAGACAGAGAGGAGCTAATCCTGCAGAGGTCAGCAGGCCCACCTCAACTGTGTAAACTCCCCTGGGCACCCTCCCCATACAACCCATGAGGAATTAGCTGCTCCATTTTCCCTGTGCCCATAGCACTTACTTCATGGTGTGAGCTGCCCTGTTCATGTGATCAAGTCTTGACCCAAGGACATCAAAGTGTAAATGGTTTTAGAAATGAGACCTTCATGGCGATGATCAAGTTAAGCAAAGTCAAATGAGTGGGTCTTAATCCAATGTGACTAGTACCTCCAAAGAAGGAAATAACTTGGACACAGATGCATAGTGGTCGGGGTTGGGGGGACAAGATGGCAGCACTGGGGATAGTCATCTATGAGCAAGGAAAGTCAAGACACCAGCCCTGACAAGTCTTTAATGTCAAATTTCATGCTTCCAAAGTGAGGATGGAAAGTTAGTTGTACTGCTTAAACTGTCACATCCTTAATTAACACAGTCTTAGAGAGACAGATCAATTCTATTAGGGAGTGGATTCTGTAATAATGGGTACCGCTCAGTGTTAGGCTTACTCTCAGACTATTCTAAGTGTTCCCAGCATCTGTTGATGGAGCAGGGAACAAAGCAAGGAATTGGCAAAGGGAAGGAGAAATGATGTCCCTGGAGCCCATCATCTTCCATGTCTGTGTGCTGTGGGTAGCTTTATGCTACCACCTTTGCTCTGGGATAGGCCACACTAGCAGACCCCACCCAGCTTCCCTTGACTCCTCAGACAATTGCTGGGCTCTGATATCTCCCGCCTGGAAAAGCATGCCCTTGCCAATTTATTATCTCTGTCTCTCCACCTGCCCTAAACTTCAGTGGATAGTTCTACTTAGCTTCTGTCAAATATCCTTGGCCACCACCTGTAGTAGTTGCCACAGGCCCCAGTTCCCCCAAAGAGACTTCACATGGTTGCTGTGTTCTTCTCCCTCCAAAGCATGGTAGAAAAAACTCCTCTCTCCTTCCTTGAATCTCCCTTTTCCTCCTGGGACCCAGAAGACTCACCTATACCTTCCCCCAGCAATTGCCCTCCACTTTCTTTACTGACTGACAGGTCAAGAACCAATTGGGGAATAGGACCTTAGCATGAGACCCGCCCCCTTCATCTGTCTTCCTTGTTTGTAAAAGTGCATTCAACTCTGTCTAGAAAGGATCTCTTGGGACTTTCTATCATCATTTTTTCTTCGTTAGCTTCTAGTGGTGCTTTCAATAATGTGACCAGAGCATGCTGAAGGCTCGCTCAGAGAACTGAGGCAGAAAGTACAAAGGGTCAGCTGCAGTGTGGGTGTGGCATCAGTGTCCTACAGAAACACAGCACAACTTAACATGCCCAGCAGCCACAGTAAAACAATTCAAGAAATAGATGAAATTAATTTCAATAATGTACATTTGTTTTCTGGTTTCAGCATATTAAAAATCTTAGATATTTTACAGTTTAGCACCGTCTTTGAAATCAAATGTACATGATACAGTTCTGACGGGCCACTCATTCACTTCGTCACTAGTGCCTACTGTATCGAACATCACCAGTGCAGTGGGTTAGTGACTTGGAAATTGGAAGGACATGGTTTTGTGTCTTGATCCATCAATGCCTTGTTTAAACTCAATGCTTCCGTTCTGCATCTCTCAAATGGCGACAACTCTACGGTCTCTCAAGGCTAACACAAAGACTCAATGAAACTTCCCAGGCCAAGTGTCTGACACTTTAGCAGCATAATCACCAGGTGCCAAGCTCTGTGTCAGGTGGCTTAGGTGATAAATACCCAGTAAATTGCAGCATGTGTTTTTAATGATCAGAGCTGAAGCAGTTTCTGCCAGGTAAATAATATCCGTCTAATCAGTTTTTCAAATTATAAAATGAGAAAATGAATGAATCTCCCACTAAGAATAAAAACAACCTTCCTGATCAAGCTGCCCGATCCCTCGGCATGGTCATGTCACTTTGAAATGTTGTTGGCTTCTAACAGCAATAAAGACAAAAGTGTTAGCCTCCTCTTCTTTCATCTTCTATCTTATTCTTGATGTCAGTAGTCCCCTTGGCAGAGAAGTGGTTCTGATCATCCAGATTCCCAAGCTGCCCTGAGTCCTATGCTGCCAAGAAAGAAAGAAAGAGAGAGAGAGAGAGAGAGAGAGAGAGAGAGAGAGAGAAAAGACTCTCCCCATCAATTCATCCACTATTTCTGAAATATGAGTTCATAAAAAGAGATACGCCTTTTCTGTGAGATCTCATAATTCATTCTCATATAACACAGGCAATAAACGGGAGCGGATGGCTCCCTGTTAAAATATGTGCAATATACACATTACTATATCTACCATATATTTCATTTCGGCATGCAATGAGCTCTCCTACACCTCCTGATAGTAAATTACATGACCTTAGCCACATCATAACACTAAATAACAAGACACAAATCTTGGTCACAACAGTTGGTTCCTTATAACTGTGTTCAGTTTGGGAATCAGCCCTCTGCAAACACAAATTGATCAGCTCAATACTTATATGTGATTCTTTTTTAACACGCTGTATGTGATGGCTAATTTTGAGTGTCAATTTGATAAGTTCTAGAATTGAAGAAATGAGCCTCTGGGTATATCTATGAGAGAGTATTAACTAGGTTAATTGAGCTAGGAAGACCCGTCCTAAATGTGGTCAGGGATCATAGACAACCAAGTTCTATGGGCTGAGATCATAGGCAGCTTAAAGGAGGTTACTTGGGTACCAGCATTCTTCACCTTTCTCCTGACTGCAGATGCAATAGGGCCAGCAACCTCAAGGTTCTGCTCTCATGGCCCTGGAATCATCCCTCTCTCCCTTAAGTTGCCTTCGGTGGAATATTTTATCACAGACATAAGGAAAGTAATGAATACACTACAGTACAATTAGGTAATTGGCCATGTACAGTCATTTCCTTAAAGAGCCAAAGAATGAGAAACAGTGCCTTTTAACAGGAAGTGGCCAGCTTTGTCTGGGGACACTTCATCTATAGATAGTCTTGATTGGCATAACTAGAGAAGAGGCCTTTCCTGGGTATAGTCCAGGGTTGCTGGTGAACCTGCTCCAGTGACCAGGATAGCACTCTTCAGGGAGAATTATATGGTACAAAAGGCCATGTCTTAGTTAGAATTTTCACTGCTGTGAAGAGACACCATGACCAAGGCAACTCTTATAAAGAACAACATTTAACTGGGACTAGCTTACAGGTTCAGAGGTTCAATCCATTATCATCAAGGCAGGAAGCATGGCAGCATCCAGGAAGGCATGGCACTGGAGGAGCTGAGAGTTCTTCATCTAATTCCAAAGGCAAACAGAAGACTGTCTTCAGGCAGCTAGGAAGAGAGTCTCAAAGCCCACCCCCAGTGACACACTCCCTCCAACAAGGCTGCACTTCCTAGTAGTACCACTCCCCGAGCCAAGCATGTTCAAACCACAGGCCAACAGAGGCAGTATCAAGAAACCCTACCCCAAAGGGGAAAGCTCCTCCTCCAGACCTGTGGGTCTCTTTGTTTCCTATTTTGGTGAAGGTATTTCCTAGTGAATGAACAAGGTAAGGAAAGGTGAATTCCCACCTCAGTTCCCACTGAGAAGAATCCTAACCAGAGCAAAATGTCAATTTATCAACTAGGAAGTGATGACAGAAAAGACATGACATATGTAGACAGCAAGTCCCTGGATGAAAGGACCCTCTAGCCAGCAAGTGCCTGGATGAAAGGACCCTCGAGCCAGCAAGTCCCTGGATTAATGGACTCTATAACCAGCAAGTCTCTAAGATAATATTTCTCTTTCTCCCACCTTTCAGCAGCACCCCAAAAAGGAACAAAGTTCATTGGCTTCACATAGGGAATAACTTCCTCTCCACTTCCATGTGACATTCCTGATAAGAGTCAGGGCTCTCATAAGGTGTGCCACTGCTGATGTGAAAATTGAGTCCCGGGAGTGGGGTGGGGCTGATATGAGACAAGACAAGTCTTTGCCAAAGCCCTGCTGTCAGGCAAGACCTCGAGCTTACACAGCAGGGAGAGCTGATGTAGATGTGGGTGTCTGAAGGCACGTATGAGTCTCTGATTTCTTCCTGTGTGATTTATTTGCTCAACATCCTGCCAGAGGATGTGAAGGTTTCTTTCTCGTGTGGTTGCCAATCACCCGCCTCCCACACCTTTCTCAACATTCCTCTTTGATTACGTGAGGGAAAGGATGATTTGCTTTGGAGATAGATGGTAAAAAGAAAAGACAGTAGTCACAGGAGACCTCAGCTGTTTGGAAAGTGGGAATCTTACTGAAATAAACAGAGCATGTGCCAAGCATGGTGGTGCACACCTCTAATCGGAGCACTTGGGAGGAAGAAGAAGCAGGGGAATCTCTGTGAGTTTGAGGACAGCAAAAGTTCCAGGTCAGACTTATGACACAAAGAAACCCTGTCTTGGACGGGGTCAAAAATCAAACAAACAAAACAAAGCAAAATAAACAAACAAACAAACAAACAAACCAGAAACTGTGACTTGTATAGCATTCATTACCTTGAAGACAAGGAAAGATGCTAACGAGATATCTATCTGAGACATCTAACCTGAACTCAATTCTGAACAAGGAAAACAAACAAAGCACTTGGCAGAATAAATGGATGATAGTTTGGGGCTGGGGCAATTATCGTATCACATATATACATTCAGAATTAAGAGGTAGGACCCACGTGTAAGAGGGCACGTGCTCTCTCTCTCTCTCTCTCTCTCTCTCTCTCTCTCTCTCTCTCCCCCATCCTAGGTTTTCTTACTTAATCTGTTTTCCAGCTCCATCCATTTTCATGCAAATTGTATAATTATAATTTCATTTTTCTTTATAGCTGAATAAAATTCCAGCATGAAAATAATTTTAAATGTTTACAGTGAGATAATATACAGTGTCAACTTGTAAAACATTAAATAGGGCTAAGTATATCTCAGGAACAATGCAGGGAGAAAAGAAAAGAAGAGTGAGTGAAGATTTCCTCTCAGTTCAGAGCTTTAGCATCCAGCAATCCCACTAGCCTGTGTATATCTAAAAGAAATGAAATCTCTTCTTTAGATGCCTGCATTCCCACATTTAGAGCAGCACAATTTACAATATCCAAGATTTAGAATAAAATGTTCACCCGTGAGTGGATGAATGAAGATATATATGTATTATATGTACATATATATGTACACATGATACCTACATAATCCAAACATAAAAAGAAATAAATTATTATTAATCTATAATATAGCATGGATAAGTTCTAAAAACATTGGGACAAGTGAAAACAATTACAAAGGACCATATAGCGTGTGTGTGTGTGTGTATGTGTGTGTATGTGTGTGTGTGTGTGTGTAGATGGATAGATAGATAGATGATAGGCAGATATGTACAGTGCTGGTGAGTTTTATGTCAACTTGACACAAGCTAGATGATCATTTGAGAAAAGAGCCTCAATTAAGAAAATGCTTCTGTAAGATTAGGCTGCTGGCAAGCCTGAAGGGCATTTTCAGGAATATTAAAATCAAAATTATAATGACATACCATTTCACATGCACTGTAATGTTGGGGGTTGGTCTGGTGCTGCTGCTATGTATTCAAATGCTAAATGCTAGTCCCCAAGATCTGGTTGCCTCTCAAACATCAAGTGGTGCTATGCAAACCTTGCTCCACAATTTAAAGCTATTGGTTAAGTCAAAATGGCTACGGCCAATTACTGGGGAGAATAGAAAGAGGCAGAATTTCAGTTACCAGGCTGGGGGTCTCGGGTAGGGACCACAAGGAAGAAGGGGCAAGGAAAAAAAAGGAGAAAGAAGGGTAGGAGAAGGAAGACAGAGGGGACAGAAGGTCTCCATTAGATGTGATGGACCAGGAGCAGATGCCCAAATGAAACACCCTCCTCCCCCACAGGACAGACTACTGGAACAGAAGTAACCCTAGAGAGACCCAAACAGCAAGGACTTGGGGAGAGCAGCTAGAAAGAAGACAGTCTAGCATATAGAAAAACAGATTTACGGATAATCCCCCAGTAACCATACTAACAATAAATAAATAAATCATAGTCTGAGTCTCATTCATTCAGAATCTAATGGGGATAGAAATCATTTTATTACTTTACATTAGAATGGCTCTAATAAGTCAGATGGCAAACCCTGGAATGGATGTTGACAAAGTCAATCCCTTGTACACTGTCAGTAAGAATATCAAATGGCAACTCCTTCTGATAAACAAAGTACCCAAGAGACCCAGTAACTCCACTCCTATGTATGTACTAAAGAGTAGTCCAATCGCACCTGTGTCCAAAAGCCCGCCCTGTGTGGCCCTAGCAGCATAATCGCCATGGCAAAATAGACACCGCCATCTGTCAACTGACAGAGTGACAAGCTCAGTAACGTACCATCCACACGTGAAAAGGAATGAGCTGTCACTCTATGAAACAACATGGATGAGTCCTGAGAACACTGGGACAAGTGAGGACAATCCTGAAGGACCACGCGGACATAGATGAGTCCTGAGAACACTGGGGCAAGTGAGGACAATCCTGAAGGACCACACGTGTGTGAGTCTCTCCATGGGAAAGCTCTAAATAGGCAAGCGCAGGCACAGTGGTTTGCATATGGCAGGGGTGGGAGAAATGGGATGGGAGTAGGGATCAGAACAGAATGTCTGCGGGGAGTGATTGCTGTCTTAAAGTTGATTCACAATACATAAGAACCACTGAGCCCATTGAGAAATGTGAAATATATCTCAGAGGGACAGGGGCGGGGGCGGGGGGGGAGCGGGGGAAGAGAGAGAGAGAGAGAGAGAGAGAGAGAGAGAGGAGAATTTAGCTAAATACAATGTGGTTTATCTCTGGGTTGAATTCCAAAACAGAAAAGAAACACTACTGGGAAAACTAGAAAAACCTAAATAAAACCTGAAGATTAGTAGTAGTAGTAATAGTTGGTTTCTTGGTTTTGGCAATTATGCACAATAATGTAAGTTGGTAACAGTTAAAGGAAACCAGGTAATTTTTAAATCATTTCAAAATAAACATTTTAATGCTAAGTTAAAAAAAAAAAAAGAACATCATGATAATTCCACCATAATAACATTCAAGTGATGTTTGTAAATGTACACACACACAAAAACCACCACATTGCATTATTAGTGACACCTGCATGCAGTGGGGTATGGAAATATTCATGAGCGTGATAGACCAAATTCAGGATGGTCTCTGGGAAGGAAGGCAATGGAAATCCAACTGGAAATCATTGTGATATAACCCTTTTGAATTAGTTTCTCGAGCAAATACAGCAAACTGTTACGATGAGCCATACTAGTGATTCACAGAACGGGCAATTACTACTGTTGTTATATGTCTGGGTGTGTTTAAAATCCTTTTCTATAATAGGAGACTATGGATCAAGCAGCATCTGAAGATGCTTGTCCCTCAAGGAGCGATGTCTGTGGAGCATGAGGCCTGCTAACACTTTTGGTTCTGTGGTCAAGATAACATAACATCACCAGGATTTGTTTAGCCAAGATGATGTAAAACTACTGGAGTGGCCACTTACTGGCAAAGAAGAGCATACAATTTGACATCGGAGACTTCTTAGTTGTATGCTTAGGCCTCTCACTGCTTAAACTTCTATTACATTCTATTCTTTACCTTTGAGCATTCTTAGTGGCCAAATGGGGCTGGTCATAGTGTCTCTCCTACAGTGGAGTTCCTACAGGGTGACCCATGTAGACTAATAGTATGCCCTCCCGGGGCTATCTGGAGATATTTGAGGTTACCATACTTTGAAGAATAGGAGTGTTTGTGACATCTAGTAAGCAGAGACTGGAAATGCTGATGAAGATGTACAGCCCCTGTAAGAAAGAATTATCCCATTATCCATCACTCTGAGGATGAGAATCCCTAAGATAAAACCTTTAATATGATGCCTGGAAGTGCTCAGACAGTAGTGTAAGGTTAGCTGCAATGTCACTGTCCTCACTGAGGTCATAATGTAACACCAGGAGAGTACAAGCTACTCTGGCACCTAGCTGGATCTCCTTTTGCCTTTTTCATAAGTATGTAAGAAGGGCCAACACAGTTTGTTCTGCAGCTGCATGGCTCAAGTGCTTTCGGACTACAAGTGATGTCTTCTCTCCTTTGCTTCTGGCTCTGAGCTGTTCTTTTCCCTTCAGCTGCCATTTCTTATTTCCACTTTGTAGCAGCGTTAATTAACCCTGGAAAGATTTCAGGCACCAGAGATAGAAAAGGGCAAACACTTTGAAAGATAAAGCTGTATCCTTATCAAGCCTCTCTGCACAGCGCAGGAAAACAGCCTTCACTCTGGGCAAAGGCAACAAATTATCCACTCTTAACCTTGGGATCCTTTTAAAAGAAAACATCTGAAAAGAAAGGCACACGTGTGTGTGTGTGTGTGTGTGTGTGTGTGTGTGCGCGCGCGCACGTGCACACACACACCAAAAAAAAAAAAAAACAAAAACCAGACGCCTGGAAAATTCTGCACCCACTTTGCAGGATCAGCCTATGAGTGTGTCCTCTTTGACACCCTGTATGTAAACTACTGAGCTAGTGCATGATAGGTCTACCATCCATCACATTTAAGTGATATGTAGGGAGGGGTTTAAATTCAGTGGCTCCATTATTTTTTATAAAGAGAAGCCCTTCTGTATCACACAACAAGTCTTACAAAGTCTTATAAAACAAATCTTACAAACATGCCTTTATAAGTCAAAAGAGGACACCCAGGTGGCGTGGCACATACATGCAGTCCTATACATGGTAATCCTGAACTCTGGTAGATGAGATCAGAGATTGCAAGCTCAAGGGTAGATGGCATTATGTCGCCACATAGAAGAAGAAGGGTTCAGATAGTAAAAATGAAAAGCTTCATAATCCAAAGAGAAAATTTTCATCTCTTGCTCCCTATCTTCTCTTGCAGACCACAAAAAAAAAAAAAAAAAAACCTGCCCACAGGGCTTGTGCCTATGAATTTTGATTAAGTAATTTTCCACTAAGATAGAAACATTCACAAAATCTGCATTTTAAGTGCAAGCTGCAAGATCACCTTCATGTCAGGAATCTTTGGTGCTGTGACATACTTTGTCACTCTCCATATGTCTCCCTTCACATTTCTAGAGCAGGCATGGTGCTGAGAAAGGATCCCTGGAGAAAAGCCAAGTCAACTGTGACTCTGACGGACCTGGAGAACAGAGCTTCCAAAGAGCATGCACGGGGCAGAGGTTGGATACAGACAGAGGAACTAACAAGTCTACTCATGAATGAGAAAAGTAGAGATGGCCAGAGTAGGGGATGAGAGCCATAGCCAAGTCTGAGGTAGAAAATGTATCTCTCCAGCTAGCTATCTTAGATCTATCTGATGTCCCCAGATTCCCTGTCTGCTGTCACCCTCTGATCTCTCTATGATTCTGGAGTGTTTATTAGGTCTCATCAAGATTGCCACCAGGATGCTGGAAAAGACATGCTCAGTTTCCTTCAGAGGTGTGATGCCTGAGAGGTTACTCAGCTCCAGGAGATGGCCCTACACTCATGCGCATACTGGGAACACAAAGGGGACTCAGTAGGTTTTTTTAAAAGAACACATGAAATTGGGAGAGATGAAGTAGGGGGATAGAAAAGTATTGGTGAGTAGGACTGGAGACTTGATCAAAATACATTATATGCATGTATGAAATTCTCAAACAGGAAAAGAAAAGATTGCCATCAAATCAAGCAAATAAATCAGTAGGTTTCTCCTTCTGGGAGAAGATTAGACTAGACTCAGGACCACACACTATCTTGAGACTTACATTCCTCTCTACTAACTCATGAATATTCTTAGATCTATCTGATGTCCCCAGATCTCCTGTGTGCTGTCTCCCTCTGATCTCTCCTCCTGGCTTTCCTCTTCCATGAAGCCGCTGTAACTATTAATACAAAGACCCCCAAGCAGTGCCTCTTTCATTGCAACATCCCAGTGAAACTAACAGATCACACGGTAGTTTCATTACATTGACTTAGTAGTTAGCATATAATGACTAGTATTGGCCTCTGAGTCTCTCTCATTGAGAGGTTTGACTTCTCACATATCTCCAGGTCTTCTAAAGATTTCTTTTTACTCCTTGGAGTACCATGCTACCTAAAGTAAAGCTCTTTAAGCATACTGAATAAATTGGATGAAATTAACCATGCAAAGTTCCCATGACCTAGATCTGCTCCTCACTATGCACTCGGATTGACACATATAGGCATGAATATGTGGAGACGCGGATGTCTTTGGATGCTGTTCGCTCTCAGTCAGTTCCCTTCATAATCCCAGAAGCTATCACAGTGCCACATAAAGAATTTCTGCCATGGAATCCCCTCTTTGTCAACGAGAAGAAAACGATTGCTTTGTGAGCTAAAGAGGGGCAGATAGAGACATGATATGGACAGAGACCATTCATTCAAGCGCCACCTCTTTCTTCATGTCTTTCATAAGCTCCAACCTGATGATAGTTTTCTTTGTAATTATGGACAGGACAGAATAACAAAAATGATACATGCCAATGCCCCTGTCCCCAGAACTAGAAACAGGATATAGTGCATATAAAGATGAGTTAGGATTACAGGTTTAAATAAAGCTTGGTGTTCAGCTGACTTAGAATGAGTATGGCTGGAATGTAGATTGGTGGTGCAGTGCTTATCCTGTATGTGTGAAATCCTGGCTCAACTCTAGCACGAAGAAAACGATAACAATAATAATGTAAAATAAGGCTATTGTCCTGGTCTACCCAGATAAGCCTGGTGTACTCCCAGTGGCTCTTTAAAATAAGAGAGAGAAGAGACATATGAGGAGGGGCTGTGAAGATGCTCTGTGGTTGATATTGAAATTGGAGGAAGGGGCTGCGCAAGCCACAGGATTCACGTAGTCTTGAGAAACCAGAAAGAGCCAGCCCTACCTACTCCAGAATTTTAGCCCAGTGAGATACATAGGAGGCTTTTAAATCCTGACTTGTTAAATGAATTTGTGTTGTTGCAAATGTCAAGCCCACCACAATCCGGAACAGCATCAAACCACCAAATTCACGATGGCCACCTTTGAACTCAAGAAGGAACTATACAAGTACAGCGTGTGGCTCTAACCAGATGTGCCCATCTGCACAGTAGACACCTGATGTCCCCAACTCTTAGGCCTCATCTGGGAGCCCTTTAGATTCATTTCATCAGAGTCTCTAGAAGATGGTACCTGCAGTTGGCCCTCATGAGTCTTAAGGGATGTAGGAAACATAGGTTGATAGTGAGTGCCTGAAGGGCAAGAGACCTGCCTCTAACCAGCTGTGGCACCTGTGTGAGCCCTTGCAAAATTGTCATCCCCTCACAGTTTAAACAAACTAATCCATGCTGACTTCCCTCTTTTTGCTTTCTTTTTCTTTCTGTTGGAGAGGATTTGTTTTGACTTGTTTGTTTTGAGACAAAGTCTCTCTCTACACACCAGGTTGACCTCCAACTCCAGGTCCTCCCGCCCTAGCCTCCTGAAGGCTGGAAATGCAGACAAAACATCAGTCCAGCCCAAAGTCTGACACTTCTTGGTCACATTGTGAATTATATTTCCAAATCTAGTAAAATGTAGACCATACAACATGCACATGCACACTCAAGCATGCACACACACACACACACACACACACACACACGTTCATTAAAAACATTGAGGAGGGATTCAAATCAAAACCCTAGTGAACTATTAACTCTTATTAACTCTGTGCCTATGACAATACTGTGATAGTTACTCTTTGTTGTCAACTTGCCTACATTTGAATTAACACAAATTCAAGTAACTAGACATACCTGTGAGGGATTTTTTCTTAATGAAATCATTTGAAGTGGGAATACCTGCTTCTAATCTGGATCTTTGAGGTGGGAAGATCCACCTTTCATCTGGGTCACATCTTCTGCTGGCAGTCAAGATATATGCATGGAAGATGAAAGACATCTTTCTCTTTGCTTCCTTGTTCTTGCTGTCTTGGGCAAATCCCTTCCTTCACTAGCCTTCTGGTCTAATTGCTTGGGATCTGAAGACCACATGAAACATTCAGCCTCATGGACTGAACACCTACTGAATTCTTGGACTTCTTGGTCAACCATTTTTAGAACACAATCTGTAAAATCATTCTACTCTATAAGTTCTGTTCCTTTAATGTACACTGCTGTAGTGGCTGGTTTTGTGTGTCATCTTGACACAAGCTGGAGTTATCATAGAGAAAGGAGCCTCCCTTGAGGAAATGCCTCCATGAGATCGAGGTGTAAGGCATTTTCTTAATTAGTGATCAAAGGTGAGAGGGCCCATTGTGGGTGGTTCCATCCCTGTGCTGGAATTCCTGAGTTCTATAAGAGAGCAAGCTGAGCAAGCCAGTGGAAGCAAGCCAGTAAGTAACATCCCTCCATGGCCTCTGTATCAGGTCCTGCTTCCTGACCTGCTTGAGTTCCAGCCCTGACTTCCTTTGGTGATAAACAACAATGTGGAAGTATAAGCTGAATAAGCCCTTTCCTCCCCAACTTGCTTCTTGGTCATGATATTTTGTGCAGAAATACAGACCCTGACTAAGACAACTGCCTAACATAGATAAGGAAGGATGGAAAGACAGGGAAAGGGAAGGAGAAAGGGAAAATGTGTGGTGTGAAGGTGTGAGAAAACTGGGACCCTGTGTTCCATTTGTGGGACTATAAAATCATGAGACCCCTGTGGAAACCTGGCAAGTCCACTTACAACAAAAGCAGAATTGTTTTTATTATCCTGCAATTCCTCTCCTGGATATACACACGAAATAATTTAATACCGGAAGATGAACAAACATTGAAGACTGATGTGTGTGGCAGCATTACTCACAATGACCAGTAACCCAGGTGTCCATCAACAGATACATAAAACAAGGTATATGGCTACAATGGGTTATTGTTTTGAGCTCTAAAAAGGAAGGTTCTGACATAATACATGACATGGGTGAACCATATGGGGATGTGCGGAGTGAAACAAGCCAGTAGTTGGCAGGAAAAAATTCTGTATGGTTCTGCCAAAGAGACCACATTCATGGCCTAAGTGACCACCCTGATGGGGACCAAGGTACAATGGTGGTTTCTAGAAGTCAAAGATGGGAAGCTTTGCAAGATGAAAGGAGCACTGGAGTAAATAATGTTAAAGAGCAGCACAATGTTGCGACTGTCCTTAGTGTCATGAATTGACTTGGTGGCCAAAATGACATAGCTCTTACCCCATGTGATTGTATCATAAATGTACATATGCAATTATCAGAATTGTAAAGAATTTTTTATGGCTGGAAGGTGTTTGAGTGGGTGAAAACACTTGCTACACTAGCCTGGCCACCTGAGTTCCAATGCCCAGAACCTGCACATAAGATCCCCAAACAGTTCAAGCAGCTCTAATCCCTGCACCTACAGGAAATAGGAGGCAAAGGCATGAGAAGCAGACATTCCCAGGCCAGCTAGCCTGTCACACACAGCGGCTAAGAGACTCTTAAACAAGATGGAAGGCCAAGACCAGCACCCCAAGTTTCCTTCAAACTCCACATGTGCACCCCAACAAGAGTGTGCACGTATGCTCAGATACATTGAAATGTATACACAGGAAAAGTTGGGTGAGAATTCAAAATAGTATAAAATGCAGCGAAGCTCAAGTTATATACATCCTGTCTCATGTTGCTATCATCACTCAAAGCCAGGGACAAATGTCCTTCCATGCTTGTCACTCTCTTCATTCAGCTTGAGTTGTGAGCTACTGTCATCTACAGGAACAAGCAGTCCTCGCTGCAGCCTCTCGCTGTGTAGGCACGGTGAACACATGCTGGGTGTCTGACCTTCAGAAGCATCTGTCACCCAGTGGAGGATAAGCCATGACACTGAAGGGCATCGTCACCTTCGCATTTACCCATGAGCACACTCATGGAGCCCTATCTTCTGCTTTCTCATTAACCTCTTAGCCAACCCAAGTTAGGAGGAATTAAATTTACTTAATCTCCAGGTAGAGAATGATATGTCCATTTAATTATACACAATATCTATTGCCTTCAGTGAGTTTATCCTGCTGGGGGAGAGCTGTTAACCTAATCACATTTCATAATCACAACCAAATGGTTTGGGCACAAAAATCCATGGGAAAGGGAAAATATAATCTGTAAGCTACTGATAGCCACTCTTCATTTCAATGAGCAAATCGGAGAGAGGACTGAACAGAGAAGCAGATGACTGAAAGTCAGCTGAGCTGGTGCTGCTGCCAGGTTATGCTGAAAAGCAACAGGCTTTGTGATTATTCTCACCGATCTCCAAGGCACTCTTGTTTCTTAACTAGGCTGTCAGCACCATGGCATTGTATTCCTAGATAGTGACACAAGTTGGAGCTCTCTTTAAACACTGTCATCTCCCACAATCAGAAGATCCCCCGCAGATGTTCTCTTCACTGGTGGCTCTGATGCCCAGAAGCAGCCAGACTCTTTCCAAAAAGCCAGACATATTTGTCACATAACCAGGGCCAGAATACACAATCTACTTCCCTGGCCACATAGCACACCCCTTCCCTGTGTACTTCCAAGAGAATTAGTAACATATTGTCCCACATGAACCAGTCCAAAACACTGGTATAGTCACTATTATCGTCATGACTTTCTTCTCACCCCTTAGCCTATCTGATTGTTTCTAAGTCTTGCTGGAATCACAAACAAGTCCCACCTCAAGCATAACTCTTGAGTCCTAAAGTCACCTGACAACTGGAGCTCTTAGATCCAGGACTGTAGAATCAACAATGATTTGTTTTCCCACTTTGATCATGAGAATGACTACAACTCCCTCTGTGCTAAATATTTCTGTTTCACCATCCCTGGACAGAACAAAACCTTCTCGTGTTGCCTTCAATAGAAATGGGGCAAAAGCAGAGCCAGTTGCTTAGCTCACAATCAGGAAGCGTCATTGGCCAGAGGAGAACAGGTACGTGGTGAGAAGGAATGGGGTCATCAGAGGAACCCAGTGTTGCTGTGAGTCTTGCAGCTTACCTCTCGTTCACCCAAAAGCAGACAGGCCAAGTAATTGCTTTCCTTTGGGTTCATTTGAAAAGAGTTCATTTAAGACAGTAAACAGAGAAACCTAGTCTTCTGAGAGTAAAAAAGGGAGAGAGGGTTGGGGGAGAAACAGAGAAAGACACAGATAAAGAGACAAATATTCGGGGGACGGGGAGGGATTCCAAAAAAGCTCACACTGGGTGCTAACTCATTGGCCTGAACCAAGTGCTAGTAATCAATGGGAAAGCCTTTAATGAGTGTGAGCCTACAGAGTTCATGAGAAACTTAGACTGTGTTACAGCCTTCACCACCACACACTTCATGCTTCATTTTCAATTAGCCCTTAGTCGATTAACCGTGCAGCTTAAATGAGACGAAAGGAACTTGGGAGATTAAACCTAATACAGTCAGCTAGTAAAGCTGTGGCATTCAGAGTTTAATAGGATGATAATAGAAAATAAATGGCCTTAACCCTTGCTAAGCCAGGCTGTACCAAGCCTGTATGGTAAAAGGATGCAGCCATGACAGACACCAGGGACACAGGTACCTTTAGAAAACTACTGCCGCTTGTCTTATCCTTTTCTCTTCTCGATGTCCCTGTAGCTTTCCCAGAGCCTTCTGGAATTCTCTCTGATGCGGGGACTAAGTGGTTGGTTGTTCTCTGCTTTACTTTGGTGGAATAACTTTCATCTTTTCTTCTCTCAAACCTTTTTCACAATTTTTTGGCTCTTTTTTTTTTTCCTGAATTATCACACAGATAACCCTTGATAAGAAAACTAATTTTTTTTCAAGTTTGACATTTTTTGAGTGACCTTTAAACAAAATGAGTATTTTGGAATAGTGTAGAATACCAGGGTCAAAGATATGGATTCTCTTCCTGTAGAAAGAATCTCTTATGTTCTGTATGGAAGCAACACGTGTCACTAAAAAGCCTATGGCCCATAAGCTGAGGCAGGATTAGAAGGTGGGATATCAGGCAGAAAGATAGAATTCTGGGATAGAGTCGTCCTGAACTGTGAAGAAGGCAGTTCCATGAAACTGAGAAGAGGTAGCCAACCAAAGAATAGGGCTTAGAATAAAATAAACAGAATATTAAAGTTAAGAGCTAGCAGGATCCCAGCACTTGGGAGGCAGAGGCAGGCGGATTTCTGAGTTCAAGGCCAGCCTGGTCTACAAAGTGAGTTCCAGGACAGCCAGGGCTAGACAGAGAAACCCTGTCTCAAAAAACAAACAAACAAAAAAGCTAGCAGGAATGAGCCAAAGCTTTTGGCCAATTATTCATAATGGGTCAGTCTCACAGAGGTTATTTTGTGATCTTGGGCACAGGTGGAAAAGCACAGGGTTACATCTTCCAACTGTCCATCTTCCGGGCTGAATGATCTTGGGAAAGTCACTTAACCAAAGTTGAATCGTACAGTCACTCATGCCACACATGCCTGCTGTACATCTGACACAGCACAGAAGGATAGCTAGCTATCATGTGGGGAGGCACACAGGTCTATAAAATGGGATTTCATGGAGATCAAAGTCTGCAAAGCTCAGTGTCTGAGAAGTACCCGAAGTCAAGGACGAAACACACCTTGAACTCAAAGAGAAGTTCCTTAGATGAAGGCATATTCCCCAAAGACATCATGAAGGCTTTAATTTAAATTAAATTAAATTTAAATGTAGGATCAGGGTGTGGGAAACCATGGCCTCATCTATAAAAAGAGGATTTCTACAATATCAGCAAGTTCTAATCCTGAGTGTGCAATAGATTCCCCTGGAAACTATCTGAAAACACACAGCTGGAGCAGTTAGGCAGTACCTAGAACAAGACAGAGGGCTCCCTGGGGTGAGGTTCCCAAGCTGGAGTGCTCACCAGGAGGCTTCCACCATTGCAAATTCCTCTTTGCATAAGATAGTGAGTGGTGACTGATTCCCTGTTGGCTCAAGTTGACAAAAATATAAATAAATTTGCCATTGATCAATAGTCCCTGCAGAACAATGTGCTCTAAATCTAGATCCAAGTACCCAGGGTGTGGAGGCAGTAGGATGGAGAGATCTAGGACATCCTAGGCTTTATGAACCCTTACCTAAAAAAATCAAATAAATGTCCTTAATACAGAGAAACACCTTATTAAGTACTCCAGTGAAGAAGCATGCTGTCTCACTCAGAGAACTGTGGAATAGAAAGGGTTAAGAGAAAAAAAGAGAGGCCCAGGTCTGGAATCCTGAAAGTGTTCTAACTCAGGGCAAGCTGAGCCTTGTGCTGCAGGAAGCTAGGCCTGCTGGTATTCTTTACCCTTCTAGCTTGTAGCCACCCTCTGTCTATTTGACCAGTGGATTCCACAACCATAGTGAAAATTACACAGGACAGACATTATAAATACTCTTTTTCTAGATGAAGAAACACCAACAAGAGACAGAAAATCCACAGCTGGCAAGATCCAGATTGGGAAGGAATTGCCAGGAATCTCCTCAACTACTGTTGCCTCTGCAAAACAGAGTATGGAAGGACTCTGGGCTCTGGGTGAGGCACAGGGGTTATATTGTAATGAGACCTCTCGATCAACCTAAAAGCCATTTCTCCCACTGATTTTACAGTTAGAACTCAAAAGACAGCAAGGCCGGCTGATTTCAACTTCCCCATGTGTTTTCTTCATGCTGTGGCAAAGCATCTAGGAGAACCAAACTCTAAAAATTCAGCCAGAGAAGTGAACAATGTAAGTCACCCAGAGCTGGATAATTGTGACTATTAGTCAGTTACTTGGCTGTGTTCGAGGCCGTAAAAGGCTGTCTATAGTGATGTGGATTTGTTACTCAGTCAAACAGCAGTCATGTGTCTGAACAAAACTTGGCTCTACTCTGAAGATTTCATGTGACACTATCAGGCCAAAAACAAAAAAACCTCCTAAGCTCCTAAAAAAAATGTTCTAAATAGTATGTCATTTACATCATTTACGTCAGTTACCACACTAAGTATAAACGACCACATACTCTCCCATTCACAGAGCAATAGGTTTCAGAGAATAGAAATCCACTCAAGCAGAAAGGTGGGCAGAAAATCCAGAGACTCTCACACTCAGGTATGGACCTGAGTTCTAATCCTCAGCACCCACACAAAAGAGAGGAGAAGCAATACGTGGAGACAAGCGGATATCAGGAGCGTACAGCCAATGTCTAGCCGGTTAGTGAGCTGCAGCTTTAGTAACAAGACTGTCTCGCAAAGGTAAGGTAGAAATCCACATTTGCCCTTGACTCTGGCCTTTGCATGCCCACACAAGTGTGAATATATGCACTTACTACACACAACACTCATGCATGCACTCTGGAAACAGGCAAAGCTTGTGTTCTTTCCCACATCATTCTCCTCTGTCTCCTCAAATCTGTAGATTCCACTCATTAAAGAGTCCACTGGACCTCTCTGGTCTGCTGTGTTCCCTTGTGTTACTGTTGCAAATTCTCAAAAGAGAAAATCTGATTGGTTACTGACAAACTGAGGGATTGGCTGGACTATGATCACCATGGGTTCAATCATAGTAGAGAGTTACCTTCCCAGGAACCTTTTTTCTTTGAAGACCAACTATGTGTGTGTGGAGGGAGTGTATATGGTGTGTGTGTGTGTGTGTGTGTGTGTGTGTGTGTGTGTGTGTTTAGAAAAGCAGTCTATGGGTGAGACGAACATCTCCTAAACTACCTAGATGATCACCCTATATAATTGTAAGAGGTTGTTCTAAAGAAGTTAGGTGAAGCTATCAGAAACAAAGATAAGACTTAATGCATTCTTGAATCTCCACAAAAATCAGCATACTACATCTCCCAAACATGTGACATGCATCTTCTACAAATCCCAAAGCAAATCAGCAGATGAGCTATGTTTTAAAGCAGTTAGTGTATCTCACCTGATTTGTAAGACTTGATTGCAGTAGACAGCATTAACCTTTGGAGATTTTTTTTTCTTTGAAATAAATCTATTTACACTCACTGTGCTAATTAATGGAGAGGACACCTAATTTGCAGATTTGCTTTCCTGTCAGAGAGCAGTTCTGTTTTTCCTAAAACAGAGCGAGAAATGAGGTCTACAGCAAAGGCAGCCTATAGTATCCCAGCATCTGTTCCTTGCCAAGTACCTTGGCACTAGCTCTGGGATAATAGCACATTAGCCTCACAACCACTTTCCAGATGAGGATGCTGTGATCTACACTGAGCGTCTCAGTACTGGGAGAGAATCCTCATCTCTCAGGGCCTCCCTGGTCCTAAGTGTACAATGAGATGATGTTACCAGAGAGGCTCCTCAGGAGAGAACTAAGGACAGCAGGAGTAAGGGGATGAGCATGAGTAAAGCTGGGGCCTCCAAAAACAAGCTCCCACTTTCTGGAGTAAATATGTGAATACACATGTTCTGAGTCCAGGAAGAGAACAATAAGACAACAGTTGGAATCCCAGAATCTGCTTCTCCACCACCTACCTCTGTGTGTGAGCAGGTAGACTCCTATATGCTTGCGCCTCCTCATGTGTACAATGGAGAAGCTACCTACATTACAAGGTTACTTAAGAGTTCAAGATGGCTCCACCATGGAGACTGAATGTAGAATGGTGGTAGGATCAATCCTTTACAAGCTCAAGTTGGGAGAAAATATGACTTGAGTTCTAAGAGAACCTTAGTACCCTGACTAATACAAAGGACAAAGAGGACAAGGGATAGGTCCAACGGCAGAACACCTGCCTAGCATGCATGTGTCTGTGCTTAATCGTCAGCATCACAGAAATAAATAAGTAGCTTGGCAATGGCACCAAGATTCAAACAGAAGATGGAGTGGGTTTTTCTGGAAAATCTCTCTGAAGTAACAGCAAGCTTCTGCTCCTCATTGTTTTCAGGATTTTCAAACTATTCAAAATCGAAAGTCATGTGTGCCTGCCAAAGTGGGCGGGGAAAGCTCACAGGGCTTCAACCCTACACATGGAGCTACAGGCAACTAAGGAATGCGCAGTGGGGGAAAGAATCTACTCCAGGAAGGAGTACACCAATTGGCTGTGTAATACCAATAGTCAGCCCTGAGGATCTGGGAGCACCTGGCCTTGTTCAGACTGAGTAGTTTGTAAAAACTGATATGGGAAAGATCAGAAGCAATACGGTCAAGATCAAGAAGTCAGTACACCCAAGATAAAGTAACTAAAGAACGTCAGTGACTGACAGGCCAGAAGGAGCCTACAGAATATATGCGTGTAAACATATACTTAATATGCATGAAGCAGCACTTAAGAGAAAGAGATCCATGAATTTGAAAGAGATCAAGGAGGGGTGTGTGGAAGGGTTTAGCGTGATGACGGGGAGAGAAGAATGATGCAATTATATTATAAAAGAAAATGGAGGCAAAAGGAAGTCACATGAATTAATAATATTTTCCTTGAAAATTTGATGTTTGTAAATACCACTGAAAGTCTGTGGACTATACAAGCCAGGAAACGCCCATGTCCTTGAACGATGTCTACAGCGAGCTAATGTTCCTTTCACCAGTCTCAATGGATAGCTCTAGCCTCTGAGTGATTTTTTTTTCTTTCTATATAAAATGGGAATGGCAAATAGTAATTATTGATAATTCTAGAACTGAGAGAGAGAGACTATAGTCAGTGTTTGAAGTACTTCCCAAGAACAAGTACTTAACAAATCTTTCTCATCTGCATAATCAGTATTGCTACCATTGTCATTGTTACTGTAAATCCTTCTAGGTGCCTCATATCTGAACATGCTACCTCTTGAAAAACTGTCTACAGGTCCTGAGCTTTGTTTCTTATATAAACAGGCCATGCTTTCCTTACTCCTATGAAAAATACCTTTCTTTGATTTCTTACCAATTTATTCATAAACATTTTAAAGAAATTATATCATTTTACCAAAGCATCTGCTTGTGTTGTGTTTTTTTTTTAAAGGATGTGAGATACTCCCCCTAATAAACTGGCTCAATAAGTTTTTATTACTAGTGGTTGCACTAAAATAGAAAGAGGTTTTATTGGGACTGAAAAAATGATATGAGAAAAATCAGAAGCAATATGTTCGAGATCTAGAAGTCATCACACCCAGGATAAAGTAACTAACGGAGGTCAGTGACTGACAGGCTAGAAGGATCGCACAGAATTATCCATCCCAAATCCTTCCTGCTTCGGGTAGTCTGTGAATCAGGAGCACTAACGTGTTAGAAATGTAGAAGATGCTTAACCTTGACCTCTGGCTGGACTCATGCACACACATGCATACAATCCCTCACCCTACATGCACAAAATAAATTTTAAAATGCAAAATATGAAGGCCTGAGACCCATGGAATAACTATGGTTCCAATGCGTGTCAAAGTTTGCAAAGATGCAATTTAGACAACCTTTTAAAAAGCATCAATACTTCAATTCTGACAATACTTTGTTCACCCATTGTCCCAAGTATCCGATAAGCTGAAGAAGGACCCCTTGGGTATCCCTAATGTTATTGTGCACTGTATAAACATTATATATTCAAATGCTAATTTCTGTGCCTCTATATCTGGTTGTAATCCTTATTCTAAGAATCACCTGTCCCAATGTTGTGTAAATATTGCTCCCCAGTTATTCCCTGATTGGGCAATAAAGCTAGCTGATTAGCCAATGACTGAGCAAGGGAGAAAATAGGACTGGACTTCCTCCCAGCTGGAAAGTGGGAGAGGGAGAGAGGAAGTGGGGATTAGCCACATAAGGAAAGAATTCAGAAGAACACAAGAAAACACCTGGAGCCCAGAAAGCCAGATCAGTGCTAAAATGTAAGTATCGCCGGGATTTTGGGCTGGGAGGTAGTCAGATTAATTGAGAGGATTAAAATAAAGTAATACTGCTCAATTTTGTGACCTTAAAGCTTGTTAAATAAATATTATAGTCCAGTTTCAGTTATTTGGAACCCAGCCAGGATAAGAGAGAATAAATAAATAAGAATATATATAAAAATTACATTAATATTTTGCACCCAACATGGGGCATAGAATTTAATCTTAGACAAACACACATATAAAAAGCCACTAATATCCTAGCTCAGGAATTTGGAGCCAGCCTACCCAACATAATGAAATCCTATGTTAAAGAACAAAACTGATGTCCAGGGGCTGAGGAGATGACCCATTGAGTGAAGCACTTGCCACATAAGCTTAAGAACCTGACGTCAAATTTCAGGAGACTATGTAAAGCCAGACATGGTAATGCACATATGTAACACCCTTGCTCCTATGACAAGATGGGAGGCCAAGAGAAGAGGCAGGAGGCTCCCTGGAAACTCAACGACCATATAGTATGGCTTACACAGCTGCAGAGATCCTGTCTCAAACAAGGTAGAAAGTAATGTCCAACATTGAAATTTGCATTCTCTCTCTCTCTCTCTCTCTCTCTCTTTCTCTCTCTTTCTCTCTAACACACACACACACACACACACACACACACACACACACACACTCAAAAGATCAAAAATGCCCAGAAATCATTACTTTTATGAATAAAATCAGATTCATTGGGGAGATGTGGACAAATGTTTATCCATGCCAGATAGAGTAATGACTGACTAAAGAAACAATTCCATCTGAGCCTAGCTTGGTGACCAGTGAGATTACAAAAGCAACTTTACGGAAGCACAACTGAGAGGTTACCTGGAGGATCTCTTTGTGTAACTAACAGGGAGTTGCCTCACCACAAAGGCTACCATGTTCGCTTGAATGACAACTATTTATGTTACTTCCTTAGAGTCCTCTGTGTAACTTAAGGGCATCTCAGCTGGCCACAGATTTGCTTCTCCCCAGCAACTGTTACTGGTTGAATAACCTTGAAGAATAGCTTTGGGAACTGTAAGTTTCAGGAGTTCTCTGGGTCTTATGAGTTTCCCTCCTCACTCCAGGAGGAAGTGTTTCAGTTGGAAGGAAAGAGCCACAATGTCAGCATTGGGTACTGGCATCTTTTTAAGCATTCTTTAGTGCTTCTAATATACAGCAAGAGTTGAGAACTTTGAAGACCAGAAAAGGATACAGGGATATGACAGGCATCAAAATGGTGAACAAGGAAGAACTTTCTAGGCAGAGCAGTAGAATAAAAAGACAAGATGCCAAGGGCTGAAATGTAACATAAATGGTGACAGTAGACAAAAATGAGGTTGTGTGCTTTGATAAGAACCTTAACATGATTGCCACAGATGGGGTTTCAGCAGGGTTTGAATAAGCACCCCGTTCTGTATAAAAACTTCTACCTACTAACACATCCTGGTGATTGCTTCCCATCACAGTTGTGACAGTCTATGCCTTTCTCCTTCCTTCCTGGTACAACATCTCATTTTAGGTGGTGGATTTGGTGCAATGGATTTTTAAACAGTGAGCAGGATTTGGTGATATACAGTGATCAAAAAAATAAGAGGAAAAAAATTAAGAATTAGACTCCATGGGTAAAGTCTGATGCTTTGTCTCATGGTATGGTAACTGTAGGGAAGAATCATGGGTGTACATTTCAAGTAGAGAAGAGGATTTTTAATGTTTTTCACAACAAAGGAAAAATAAATGAGTTGGACTGACAGCAGCTGCAGACACAGTGATGGGCACAGGGAGCTAAGCAAAGCAGTGGGACAGCAGCAGGTATCCCTGTGCTAATTCTAACTCAGTAATCCAGGCACACTGAGTGCTCTCATCCTTCATGCCAGGCATGGTCCTTAGTTACCTGTGGATCTCAGTGCCTGGACTAATGGTGCTCTCTTCAGCAGCTCTTCTTCTGTTCAAATGAGTTGAAGGCTGTTCCCTCACTTTCTCTTCTATCAGGTTCAGTGTTCTATCAGGTTTGACTGTTGAGGTCTTTGCTCCATCTGGACTTGAGTTATTCGCAGGGTGTAACTATGTATCTATTCAGAGTCTTCTACATGCAGTCTAGTATTTGTTGAAGATGGTGAGTTTTTTACCAGCTTGTGTTCCTGGCCTCTTTGTCAAAAAAACAGATGTCTATAAGTATATGGGTTTATGTCTGTGTCTTCCATTCAATTCCACTGATCAATCTTTCTGTTTTTCTACCAATACCATGCTGACTTTATTCCTATAGCTCTGTAGTATAATTTCTAGTTGGGAATGGTGAGATTTCTAGCAGTTCTTTTATTATTCTAGATTATTTCTGCTATCTTGGGTTTTTCATTTTTCAATATGAAACTAAAATTACCCTTTCAAAATCTGTTAACAATTGTGTTTTAATTTTGATGAAAATTGCATTAAAACTGTAGATTTTTTGGGTAGGGTGGCCATTTTTACTGTGTAAATCCTACTGATCTGTGAACATGGAAGATCTTCCCATCTACTGATATCTTCTTCAATTTCTTTCTTCAGTGACTTGCAGTTTTTATTATACAAGACTTTCACTTGCTTGGTTAGCATTAACCTAAGATATTTTATATTAGAGGCTGTTGTAAAACATGTTGTTTCCTGATTATTTTTCCAGTCCATTTGTAATTTGCATATTGAGGCTACTAATTTTTGTGAGTTAATTTTGAATCCAGCTACTTTGCTAAAGGTGTTTATTAGCTGTAAGAGTTTCCTGATGGAACATTTTAGTGTTATTTATAAGTATAATCATATCATATGAAAAATAACAATAATTTGGTTTCTTCCTTTCCAATTTGTATCCCCTTGATCTCCTTCAGTTGTCTTATTTCTCCAGCTCAGACTTCAAGAATAATATTGAATAGGTACAGAAAGACAGGACAGCCTTACCTTGTTCCTAATTTTAGTGAAATTGACTTGAGTTTCCATTTAAATTGATGTGGATGCCGGCTATGGGCTGGCTGTAAATTTTCTTTATCATATCAAGGTATGTGCCTTTTATCCATAATCTCTCTGGGATTTTATTATCATGTATGGGTTTTGGGTTTTTGTCAAGAGGATTTTTCTGCATGTAATGAGTTGATCATGCGGTTTTTGTCTTTCAGTTTGTCTATATGGTGGAGTGGTTACATTCTTCTATTGATATATGTTACACCATCCCTGCATCTCTCCATCCCTGCATCTCTCCATCCCTGCATCTCTCCATCCCTGCATCTCTCCATCCCTGCATCTCTCCATCCCTGCATCTCTGGGATGAAACTTATTTGACTATGGTGGATGGTCTTTTTGATGTGTTCTTGGATTCTGCTTGCAAGTATTTTATTAAGTATTTTCACATCAATGTTCATAAAGGAAAGTGGTCTATAATTCTGTTTCTTTGTTGGGTCTATATGTAGTTTGGATTTCAGGGTAACTGTGTCCTCATAAAACAAGCTGGGCAATGTTCTTTCTGTTTCTATCTTGCTGAATAATCTGCGGAGTATGAACATTAGCTCTTCTTTGAGAGTTTGGTAGAATTCTGTGCTAATCCCATCTGATCCTGGGCCTTTTTTCATTGGGAGACTTTTAATGACTGCTTCTATTTCACTAAGGGTATGAGTCTATTTGGCCTGCTTATCTTGTCTTGATTTAACTTGGTAATTGCTATGTATAGAAAAAATTATCCATTTCATTTATATTTTCCAATTTGATAGAGTACAGGTTTCTTAAGTATATCTTTATGATTATCTGAATTATCCCAATGTTTTAATTATATATAACTTTTAACATCAAAAGAAAAGTAACAATAAACAAATATTGAATTCTAATATTATGCTCCCCTAAAGTTGTTTAAAGGTACCTCCATTTAAGTTGAAATCTACTTTTTAAAAGAAGGTGAGTTAATAGGTAAAAAAAAAAAAAATAAGAGCAGTTACATAGATTTGCAATCAGATACATAGATTTGCAATCAGTTAAATACTAAAATATTAGTGTCAGAATCTGGATTGTGGGCATGTACATGCTCACCATAAAATCCTTTAAACATCTACACAATTGGAAAATGTTCAGAAAACATCCTAAGAGCAAATAAAGTAGCAAAATACTAATGTAATAAAATTTTATGGCCCAAAGCTTTAGGGAAGGTTCTGGAAAGCACAGGAAACTCAACTTTGTCTAAATGACTCCACAGGGGAAGAAAACAGCAAGGACATAAGAGGAGGAAAGCCCAAAAGGAAACAGGAATCCTGAGTTAGAGAGGGTGCTCCCTGTGTCCTAGATCAGAGATGGGAGCCGTGAAGGGGAAGGAACTATAGGAAACCATAGCAGCTGGAGTTCCTAGCAACATTCCAGACTGACAGGAAGGGCATAGCCTAGAGATACACAGAAAGCGCAAAGTGGAAGCATTACAGTCACAGTTGGTGTGTCCCTGAGAGAGGAGAGAATGGATGTGGTTTGTCTACTCAGAATAAAGCTTAATGCCCAAAGAGTCCATTACTGTCTATAGGGGGAGAAAGTGCAGGGTCTCCCCAAGTCAATAATGGAGGGAGGGGATCAATGGAGGGAGGGTGCTTTGCTGGCTGTTCAGAATGAGCAGGATTGAAAGAAAAAAACTCTTAGCTGCCACGCCCATCTTTACAAAGATGATGGAAATGGAACCCTGGGAACGACAAACTGCATAATTGCATTCCAAAAAAAAAAAGGTCACTTTGTGCAAGAATATCTCAGTTGTGTCTTTTTGAAAAAAAAAAAGTATATGCATAAAAAAGTCATCAAAAAAGAAATAGAATCTCTCGGGCTGAGTTTAGGAAGACCAAACAAAGAGAAAGTGAACTGCTGGTCTAGTCAAAATTAAATACATTCCTTCTCTTGATTAACTAACAGCACCTAATCAATGAGCATTTGGACAGAAGAGGACATACTAATATAACATTTTATTCATGAATGTGGACTTCTTGGGGGATTTAGCACCCTGACATATGAAATGGAAGTATTTCTCAGTTTCTGGGACATTACAAGCCCTTAGTAGTAGCTTCTGTTGATTTATGAGAACACATGAATACACGTCATTTAGCCACAAACACATCGCTGGAATATACACACCATAAAGGGAAGTGAATTGGTAAGGTTTGCTGTATTTTGCAAGATAAAACTTAGAGGTTATGAAGCATAAGATATAGTATGCGGCCTTTAAAAGCATCCTATAGCAGTAACTGAAAGAAATCTCTGTGGTACGAGAAAATTTGTAAAATGTGGAGTGATCTGCACTTTATTAGACAGGTAAGGAAGTGTTTAAACGGTCAGGGGACAGACAGCAGGCAATGAGCCCAGCCTTTTCAGTTTAGACAGAAATGGTGTGTGTTAAGAAGGCCTCCACTAATGGGAAGAAGGAACCCACGTTTGCTTCTTACACTCATTTGTCCTTAAATTTTTCACCAGAAGAAAGACACCTGCGTGCAGACCCCGACCTGCAGCAGGAGCCACCACCATGACCAAATATGTGTCTGAAAGATGGGAATGTGGATCGCATAGTGGAGAGAGCGATGGGAGAGAAAGTGAAGCCCAGTGAGGAGAGGGGAAACTGGAGAGGCTATGGAGGTGAGGGAGAGGAGGATATAAGGAGCCTACCCACCTCCTGAGGTCATGGTGATGTCAGGGTCTCACCCGAGCTGCCACCAAGGGCCTTGTCTGGATCCATGGCCTGACATCAGCAGGGGTCTGTGCTCAAGTCTGTAGTCCATGTTGTCACCAAAGGCCATCCAGATCTCAGTGGTCTAGCCTACTGCCTGAGACCATATTGATGTCCAGGGGCCCTGCTGAGGTGGGGGCTGGGGAGCAAACTGCTCAGAGTGGCCTGGGCTGCCACCTGAGGCCATGGTGACATCCTGACCTGGGCTGCCACTGTGGTCCTATCACAGCCGGGGTCTGTGTTCATGTCCAAGACCCGTGTTACCATCAAAGGCCATGCAGATGTCCCTGAGATACAGACATGGGCCTATAACTCTCCTGCCACAGGGTCCTTTGTCTTGACTCCCAGCTAGAGTGCCCCTGACATCTGTCAGCAGCAAGATGCCTCCCTGAGAGAAACCAGAGCTGGTGGCAAATTTGCAATGCACTGTTCCAGGGCTGTAGAACTTGTCTAGTCTTTAGAAACACGGAAGGTGGGTTTCGACACAAACTTGCAAAGTCAGCACCTAGAAGAGATGACTTTAGCCCTTCAGGGCATGCTAAGCCTGTGCCTTCCCTTTCAGAGTAACCTTACACAAGGATGAAAAGAGGAAACTATTCAAACACATTTCCAAGTATTCCCTTAAGGCCCTTGGGCCACAAGCGTCTAGACACTTGTGCCTGCCTTCTTCCAGATAGGCAGTGCTCCTCAGAGTCTCAAATCTTCTCTGGCATCCAGATGCCAAGCTTGGCATTGGCTCAGCAGAGGAGGAGTCAATGTCTCTCTGTGTCTCTAATGGCCCAGCACACTGCCTGACACAGATTAGGGACTTCAGAAGTTTTGTGGCACAAGTGAGAGGGGAGAGGGGGTTCTCTTCCTGGGTTTGCTAAGCCTTTCAGGAAGCTGGATTGCTACAGAAGGATCCCTATGCAAACATGAACCAATACCAAAGGGAATTTGTGTAGCTTGCGAAGAGGTCAGCTCAGGAACTTTGGAAAATTCTACCAGAGCCCTCTCCTGGAAGAAAAAGTTCATGGAGCATGTAGGCACCCCTCCCCTCCAGAAGGGAGGGGCTTAATTGTATTCCTCAGACCATGGGTTGGGGGGGGGCAACTATTGGCCACCTGCGGGGGGGGGGGGGGGGGGGGGGGGGGGGCACCCAGAGCACATAGACACATTGCAGACCCACTGACTGACCGTTGGCCACCTACACACAGGGAAGTCCTTGCCACCTCATTTCCTGAAGACCAATCAGTTTAAAAGTCATACTCTTCTGTCAATCACATCGTGCCTAATGACTGCTGCTCTGAAAAGTGTATAAAAACTCACTGACCAGACTTCACGTGGTTGTTCTCTCTCTGCTTTGTGTTCAGGGCACAGGCTTAGCATGCCCTGAAGGGCTAAAGTCATCTCTTCTAGGTGCTGACTTTGCAAGTTTGTGTCGAAACCCACCTTCCGTGTTTCTAAAGACTAGACAAGTTCTACAGCCCTGGAACAGTGCATTGCAAATTTGCCACCAGCTCTGGTTT
Source organism: Mus minutoides (assembly GCA_902729485.2). Taxonomy (NCBI): domain Eukaryota; kingdom Metazoa; phylum Chordata; class Mammalia; order Rodentia; family Muridae; genus Mus; species Mus minutoides. The sequence goes on along the minus strand of CACVCL010016737.1, from coordinate 105,727 downwards.
CTCTCAGGGAGAGAAATAAATTTCCTCTTGCTTTTGCATCGATCTTCAGCTCGCCATTGTTCACTCCGGGGTCTCTGGTAAGCTAAGGCTCGCCAGAATCTTACACTTGCAACACATGCTCTCAAAGCAGACTAAATCATCGGGAAATCCTGTGTGCGACTGGAGGGGAGCTATACCACTGAGAAGCCCTGCCCAAGTCAGTTTTTACCTCCTATACAGTGGAACCTGAACTCATTGGGAGAAGAAAGGTAGGCCTCTCTTGAGCCTCGAGAATCTCCAGCCCTTATGGCCCTTTTCTCTCTCTATGAGAGAATGTTGTGGGCCTGTCTTGCTTTTATTTTTATTGCTGCAATAAAATGCCCTGACCAAAAAACAACTTATGTGCAAAGGGTTTATTTTAGCTCCCAATCAATTTCAGGTTACTGCCCACAATTGTGGTGAAGTCAAGGCAGGAGCCTGGAACAACCGATCACATGAACAGACAACAGAGAGAAAATGCACACACTCAATGCATGCATGCCTGGTGATCGATCAGCCCGCTTTCTCTACTCTAACACAGCCCAGGCCCACAGCAGGGGATGATGCCACCCACTTCCACACTGGATCATCCTTCATCAATTGTCATTATCAAGGTAACCCTCCACAGACTTACCCACAGGCCAACAGGATCCAGACAATCCCTCTCTGAGACTCTCTCTCTTCCCAGAGTGATCCTAGGCGGTGTCAAGTTACCAACTAAGCTAAGCATCTCAAGGCCCAAGTTATTCACATCTTGTGAGGCACTATAGCTGCTGTCCTCTGTGGCAGTGCGGGTGACATTCATGCCAGAGGAATGAGCTTGTGGAAGGAAAAAGGGAAGGTAGAAGAAGAAAGGAAAGAAGAATGAAAGCATGGAAGAAAGGGAGGAAGGGAGGGAGAGGGAGGGATAAACACGACAGGAAAGGAAAGCACAAGAAAGGAAAGAGAGGGAGAGGAGAGAAGAGAGGAAGGAGAGCATAGTCGAGAACCAAGAGGAGAAAGGACAGGGAAGAGGAGGGGAGGGGAGGGGAGGGGAGGGGAGGAGAGGAGAGGAGAGGAGAGGAGAGGAGAGGAGAGGAGAGGAGAGGAGTTTTTACAATTAGTACTGATCTTTCTCTTCTTCCTGCTGGGGCCAAAGTCAAAGCCATTTTGCCTTCAAGAGGACAAAAGTTCTTTGTCATGCAGGAAAAAAGTGAAGCCTGAGCCCAAATCCACCCTGGAAACATTGCACAGCTTGTCTGCCTCCCTCCAGACTTCCTTTTGCAAGAGAAAAAGGAAAGCTTTGCTTAGGCCATCACAGTAAGATATCTGGCAGCTGTAATTACAACAGGTGAGGCCAAAACACAACTAGATAAGTCCATTGTAATCACTCTTAATTATCTAATATTTATACCAATAAAGACACCAGAGACATAAATGGAGGTAAAGACCTGCTAGCTCAGCGAGGTCACTTTATTTTCCTAACTATATACAAAGTCTCTATTTGCAAGCCTGGTCTGTAGCAATCTCTGTCTGTGTCTAACTTCTACCCAGCTAGTCTTTCTCTTGAGCTCATCCAAACCCAAGAGGGATCTTGGCTCTCTTCCCTAGAATCCTGTTTCACCTGGGTCCTGCCAGCAGCTTCTCTGTTGTTCCCGCAAGCCCAGAGAGAAAATGCCTATTTCTTACCTGGTGCTTATTCCACAAAGGCTCTTCCAAGCCATGAGGAAAGAGTTCTATCAAAGGGTCAATTGCTTATACAAGAGGTCTCTAGAAACTCCCCTACACCCTTGACAGGCTGAATCATGTCACTGTCATGGGGGTAGAGAGGCTCCAAGTCAAGTCAATAGAGGCTGAACCATTGCACTTTTATTGTGGAACAGCTCAAGGTCACCTAGGTGACTTTGCCTCATTTATAGAGCAAAGACCCTGAGACCTCTCACAAGCAACTTGCCTTAAAACAGGAAGGAACTGTCCGTTCTTTAGGATTCATATCTATGGAGGTTTTAGAGGTACAGCCAAACTGCATCTCTTCAGGACACACCTAACTGCATCTGACATCTATTTAAGCTTTTATATTTTGCTAACAATTGGGGTTTCTATGTACTATAGTCAAGTATCCTGTAACAATGTATTTTCTGATTTAGTCTTTTAGTGTCTGGAAGTACAGGGTCTGGGCAGCAGGATTATGAGGCAAGAAGGGCGGGGCACACTTCATCTGCCACCATACCTATGCATAAACTTTGGTCTTTTTATATACTTGTAGAAAACATCTGTTATGAAGGTTTAACAAAACATTGACATCTCTTACCTCTAAGTGATAAAAATGCAGTGATTTTAATTTGTGCTTTGAATATTTAAATCTTTGCTTTTTAAAACCATAAAATATAAGCCGGGCGTGGTGGCACACGCCTTTAATCCCAGCACTCAGGAGGCAGAGGCAGGTGGATTTCTGAGTTCGAGGCCAGCCTGGTCTACAAAGTGAGCTCCAGGACAGCCAGGGCTATACAGAGAAACCCTGTCTCGAAAAACAAAAAACAAACAAACAAAAAAAAAAAAAACATAAAATATATTTGTCTTACTTTTTTGGTTTTGTTTTGTTTCTTTGAGACAGGGTTTTTCTGTGTGGCTCTGGCTGCCCTGGAACTTTCTCTGTAGTTTAGGCTGGCCTTGAACTCAGAGATCTGCCTTTCTCTGCCTCCTGGGTGCTGGGTTTAAAGGCCTGCCACCAGGCTTGTACCGTTCTTATGTAATGAAAGTTGGGAAAGAATAATAAGATCTAGGGAATTTGCTCTTATTTCTTTTCTCCCTGACACCACTCTTAATTCTAGGTCTAAGTGGCTCACAGCAAGTGGCTGGAGAAGGAGTCTTTCATCCTGCCTGCACTTTCTAGGAATACCAAGGAGTGAGCCCTTTGGAGAAGAGGCTCATGGGTAAAGGACCATGGGTGGGAGAGAATGGCTCATGCTCTATTGTAGGTGATATGTTAGTTATTTTTCTCACTGTCCCAACAAAGAAATGCCTGGTGAAGTAGCATTTAAAAGAAGCAATGTAGGTTGGAGTGTTTGGACAGACCATCATGGTATGGCAGGCATGATGGCAGGATTAAGAGACTCACAGTCACTCTGCACTCTTTGCCCTGAACAGAGAGCTGAGTGCTGCCTCTCAGGTCACTTCCTTCGTGATTCTGCCTGGAAACCCCGGCCAGTGAAGCTGTGCCACCCACATTTCTGATGAGTCCTCATCCTGAATTAAACCTTTCTGGAAATACCCTCAGAGACACACCCCGAGGTGTGTCCCCACAGTTATTCTAATTCCCATCAAGTTGATGATTAAAACCAACTTATCGCAAATGGTGATTAACCTCCTCCGGTATGGATGTGTGCAGAGTGTCTACCAAACTCAGAGGGAGGAAGCTCCCAGGCTCTCACTCCCAAGCTGTTCTCTGAACGTGACTTCCCCCCCCCCCAGCCAGTTTTCCTTTTAACCTTTCAGGTACAAAGTCCTCTCTTCACAAAAAAAGAGGTTTATGCAGAGAAGGCACACTCCTTAGGAAACTCTTTCTGCAAACATCCTGCCACACAGCAGAGAGGCACTCGGTAGATGCCTGCTGGCAAGAATTGCAGGTATAGATGCAGAGAGTAGCCCCAAATACACCATTTGGCATGAGGGTTATCAGGAGCTGAAGGCAATTGAGAAAGAGCAGATACAAGAAAATCCTGTTGTCCCACACTCCTATTTGCCCAATAGAAGGACATAAAATTGCACACAGGTCCTGCTCCCCTTTCTTATTAGATAGAATAGAAATTAATCCTATGAGACAACCCTTAACCTACGTTAGTTCATGGACAGTTCAGTCCAGAGGAGTCTACAAACGCTTCTTACTGATTAGTCCTTGTCTTCCACGGGCTTCCCCATGATTTACTTTCTCCTAACTTGTTGCAAAGACAAGTGCACATTTATAGGGCTTGCTATGCTTTAGGTCTTAAATGTCCTTCAAAGTTCTAGTGTTTAAGGCTTGGTCACAGATCTTTTAACACCGTTGAGAGATGAACCATTTGGAAGTAGGACTGGGTTGGAGAAAATTAGGTGGCCACTGGGGCTGTTCTCTTGAAGTGGATATTACAACGTCTACCCCTCACTGTCTCTACTTGTTTCCTGGTCACTGTGAGGTGGACATTTTTCCACTTCCACATGTTCCCTCTATGTGCTAATGTGCCGTACACAGTCTTAAAGCAACACTGAGTGCCTATGCACAGAAAGAAACCTTGGAACCTGTGAACCAAAACCATCCCTGACTTCTAAGTTGACTGCCTCTGTATCTTGACATGGTGATGAAAAGTTAATCAATACAAGACCTTTGGGAGGGCCAAAGGAGATGAGCTAACATATGTAACATTCTGCTAAATGGATACATTCTGAAAAAAAAAAAAAGTATCCTTATCCCTTTTTACTCCATCATACTTTGAACAGTTATTCTACCTATAGGATATTACTTTTCAAATGCATGCTCATTTTCCTATTAAGATCTACCATGGACGGTTAAAGCAGAGACACCACTGACACCCGGGGTCCCTGTTGCCCACAGGGGAACTGTCTCAGGATTCTCCCAGAGCTACAGCTGAGTGAGCACTTTCGGGGGACTATGCCTGGGGCGCTGTTTTCACTCTGGCCTCACTTGTGGTTTTGACAGCTGCAGAGACTGGACCTGGAAGGTGATAGATCGGTCTATGATGGTGTATCATTAAAAAAGAAAAACTTCAATTTTTTTTTTAGCACAGACAGCTCTTTCTAGGCTTCTTTCTTAAGTGTTAGAGCCAGAGAAGAAAAAGGTGAGAGTGAATCTCCGCTCCCCACTAAAAGGGTTGGGGCCAGCTGGGCTCCTTCCCATCTCCCCTGTATCAGCAAAGATGCTTTCGGGAGCTGTGAGTAATAGAGGACACAACGAGAAGTGACACGAGCCTAAGGACACTCATTATTTCATTTAGAGCTGTGGGAGGGAGGCAGGGAGTTTCAGAGATGGTGCAGCAGTTCCACCACCATTAAGACCCTAAGACACCACATCTGTCCATTTTCTCCTCTTCAACACTGCGGCAGTCTTCTTTAAAGATGAAGAGTGTGCACAGCATGCTCAGAGATACTGTTCTGTCCCCCACAGGTGCGTATTATTTTGAGTGGCAGCAGACACCTCAGGAGGTGAAGCCTCGTTGGGAGAAGCAGGTTATTAGAGACCCGGCATACCCTGGAAAGATGTGCTTTCTCCCTCACATCTTTGTTGTTCTCTCTGCCTCTTAGCCACCGTGAAGTGACATGGCCTCTCTTACAGGCTCCAGCCCTGTGGTATTCTGCCTTACTCCATGCCCAAAGTGATGGACACAACCGATCAGGGGCTCTGAACCGAGCCAAAAGAAATCGTTCCTCCTCTTAAACTGTTTCTTTCAGGCATTTGGATCCTCTCACAATCACAACACTCTGACTAGTCCAGGTACCATCTGTTCACATTTCTCCATCAAGCAAGCAAAGCCATGTTCAGACTGCACCTTACTCTGCAGAGTCGGTGATTAGGTTACATGTTCATTCCCAAGCTGCCAGGGGAGGGAGGACTAGAAAGCGGGAGACTGACACTTCATTTCTGTACTGGGTGATGGGCTCTTCTGCAAGGCAGAAGGACCAAAGAGGCATGGGGATGTATGTTTGATAGGCAACCCTGAGGACCGGCCTTATTTCCCTGATGTCTGGTTCTCCAAACATCAGGTCAATGCCCCTGAGAGAGCGCACATTGTCCTCTGTTGCGGATGGGCCTGGTGCTGTTTGTATATTGATGCTAATTCTGCTCTCCTGGGAGGGGATGAGGACAAGGAGTGACCTCTTGTGAACCAATCCCCTAAAGAATAAAGGAGTTGATCACTGGATGAGTAGGCAGGACTTCCAGGTTGAAGAGGGGAAGAAAGGAAGCAGGAGAGAGTTAGGTCCTTTTGGAAGGGGATAGCATGAGGACAAGATGTAGCTATGAGTATCTCCCACTTTCAATGGTTTCTATCAGGATTCACCACCAAAGGATTTAGATTTAATCAGGCTTACAAGATTAGGATTTTAGTTGTTGTGCCCAGCGATTGAGTTACCGTTGTTTCTGAACTAAGTCTGTGTTGTATTTTCCTTCATGTGGTGGTTTGACTGGGTTCAAGAGAGAAAGGTACAGCAGCAAAGCATGGGTTTGCCAGATGTGCACCACAAAGGCCCTGCTTCTTTGAAGCACAGGGTTGGCATGGTAACGACCCTCTAGTGGGAACCTAGTAAGCTGGGTGGAGATGTTTCAAGAGCTCTGAACCAGATGATCTCCATAAGATAAGGACAGACCAGCCAGACCACCAGGCAGAGAATAGCAGGGCACAAGCTCGGGAACGTGCCTGTTCTTTGTTAATATTTCCTGCAACAGTCCTCTGGCTTCAGTAGATCCTGCTCATGTGATTTTTGTCTGTAGGTTGGAAGTGGTTGCTGAAGTGTGGAGGATCCTGGTCGTAGCCCATGGCCCACCATCTCCCACAATCATCCTCTCATGTTGCAGCATTGACTGAGCCTGAAGTGCAGAGGCCAGTGTGTTAGATATTTCTCTGGAGGCTCTAGTATGTATTTAGTTCTCACTTCTTCCTTGAAAATCTGTCTTCCTGTTGTGCTTATAGCCAAACAGCTCCACTCCACCGAGTGGGGATACTGCTATCAGGCAGGTGCTCACCTAGCTCCATGATCACGGTTTTTTAGGGCCATCTTAGCAATGTCTAAGTGCCTTGTCTGGCTTCATTTTTCACCCACTTCTCATGAGTATGGGAAACCATGAACTATAGAAACAGCTCTAACTCCAGTGAGTGTACCCTCAGAGTACATTGCTCTTATTTTCTCTTAGTAGATTTGTTGCCAAGAGAGCCTGTGTGTGCTGTTACAGGACATTTGATTATCGCATGCAGAAAATCTAACTGGTAGCAAAATATAAAAGCTTAAATAGATATTGCATTTGTCAGATGCAGTTAGGTGTGTCCTGGGGAGATGCATTTTTTGGGTGTGCCTCTCAAAGTCTCCATAGTTGTGAAAGCTAAAGAACACACAGTCCCTGCCTATATTCGAGCATGGTACTTGGGAGAGGTCTTATGGTCTTTGCTCTGTCATCCGAAGCAAGGTCAGCTGGGTGGCGTGGGGGTACTCCACCTTAAAGGTAAATGGCTCGGCCCGTACTGACTAGCTTGGAGCCTCCCTACCCCCATGACAGTGACTTGATTCAACCTGTCAAGGGTGTAAGGGAGGAGGAGCTAGAGACTAAGCAATTGGACCTTTGATAGAACTCTTTGTGGCTTGAAAGAGCCTTCTTCGTGGAAGAAGCACCAGGTAAGAGATAGGCATTTCCTCTCTGGGCTTGCAGGAACAACAGAGAAGCAGCTGGCAGGACCCAGGTGAAACAGGAATCTAGGGAAGAGAGTTGGGAGACTAGTTGGGTAGGTGGACACAGACAGAGATTTCTAGAGCTGGCAGTTTCGTTGTAGGAGCAGGCTTGCAAATAGATACTTTGTATATAAATGGTCCCTTTAGTCTTCTAGATTCTGTGACTACTTCACATTGCATGTTCATATCCAAGGGTTTGAAGTTGAGAGCTACAGGCGAGAGGGAACATTCTGTTGTGCTGCTAGTCCCCTGTGTCTAGTTCTCCTGTTTTTACTCTCTCTATTTGTCTTTTATTCTGTCTCATTCTATGTCTACTCCAAACAAAAGGGAAAGTAGAATTTATCTTTTAAACCTGGAGTATAACCTTTTTTTATTGAGATCACAAACTTCCTGAGAATTTGATGAGCAGGCCTGAATTCTCAACTCACAAACACAGAGAGAGTTGTGTCTAAGACTCCTGAACCCCACCTGAGCCTCTCAAAGCTTCCTGCCCCGTGTCTTCCTCATTATCCTTGTCATTGACTTCTGCTAGGATAGTTGTCATTTTCACTATGCCACTGGGTTAGTCAGGGGATTCACCTTTTTATCTCAATGTAGTTTTAATTTCTGAGATTTTAATATAATTACAGTATTTATCCCTTCCCTTTCTTCTATCCAAACCCTCCCATTTATTTCTCCTTGTTCTCTTTCAAAGTCATAGTCTCTTTTTACACTAATTGTTATAGGGTGTGTGTATATATATATATATATATATATATATATATATATATATATATATATATATGTAGAGCACTCATGAATTAGTGTCATCATAAGAAGAAATGAAAGACCCAGCTTACTTCTTTTCTATAAACAAAGATAAGCACTTCCCACAAGAACCTGACTGTTGACATCCTATGCTGACTCTCATGTATACCTATCATGCAATATAATGGCAGAATATATATATTCTAAATATAACCTGCTCAATCTGTGTAATGTTTCTCATATGTATGTGTGCATGACTAACCATTTGGTATTAGATAACCAACTGGTGTGCTCTTCCCTGAGAAAGACCATTCCTACAGCTCTCAGCAATCCTTGGTTGCCTGTAGTGCTTCATAGGGTTGGGACCCCATGACCTTCCCCCATCCGTGTTAACACGCCCGCTGTTACTGTCCTCATTCAGTTCACGCCTAAGCAGACTCCTTGGTGAGACCTTTTGGGTGTAACTTCTGACATCACTAGAAGACACGATCCTACAGAAAATTCCGTTATTTTCTGGCTCTTGGCAATATTCCTTCACCCTAAGAACTTTAGTCCAAGATGTGCAAATGTAAAATTAGATTTGACACAAAAGATTCTAAGGAAGCATTGGTGGCTATTAAACCCTCAAACACTGTCACTTAAATCTACTCCATGAGTGGTGAAGCAGCAGAAAAATAAAATGTGAGAAATAATTCACCTTACCAAAATGAGTTGTACACAAGTATAGGAAGCTGGGCATGGTGGCACACCATGAGGCTGGCCTGGGAGCACATGGGGAGGTTGAGATGGGCGGCTCTACAGTTCAAAGCCAGCATTTGAGGCCCTGACTCAAAATGGTAAAAAAAAAAAAAAAAAAAATGTTAACATGATTACTAAAATAATTGTCTAGGCCTTTTGAAGACACTCATTTTAAATAAAGCAGACACAAAAGAAACAATGTAGAGGAAGATAGTTATAAATACCAGCTAAGACCAGGTAACCAGTTGCAGAAATGAGAATTATAAAGTAATATGAATACTTCTGTTTTATTTTGTTAAGAACACATTTGTCTTTCATCCAATTTCTTTAACATCAATTGGTATTTTAGATACCAATTTTAGATACCAATTTTGGAATTTTACCAAGGAACATTGCTCCATTGTAAATTTACAAATGTGTTTGCGATTGTATGAGGAATAGTTATATCATGTTAGGCCTATTCATAAACATGTTACTGTTTCGTGTGGACATGAGATATTATTTGTGTCAGGTTAACAATGGGTGGATTGTAGTGGCGATTCCTGACTGTCAACTTGACTGTATCTGAAATGAACTATAGTCCAGAATTGGCTCACCTGTGATCCTGATCTTAAGGCTGAGAGAAACAAGTTTCTGGCCTGAATCTTGTCATGGAGATCTTGTGGCATAGTGGCTATGAATCCCAGGAGACTAAAGCAAGGAGATCTCTGAGTTCAAGGTCATCTGGGACAAAGCAAGTCCCAGATGCAGGCGTGGTAGCACACAGCTGTAATCTAGGCCACACCTTCTGCTGGAGACCTACATAAGGACATTGGAAGAAAGAGGATTCTTCTTCACCTGCTTGCCTTATGGGACTGAGCAACTGCTAGATCCTTGAACTTCCATTCATAGCTGCTGCTGACCATTATTGAGACTTGGACTACAGACTGTAAGTCATCTACAAATTCCCTTACTATATAGAGACTACCCATAAGTTCTGTGACTCTAGAGAACCCTGACTAATAGAGTGTAGGAATCAGGTAACTCTTCTGGCCTCTGCTTCCAGCACTGCATACATGCAGGGCACAGACATACATGCAGGCAAGACACTCACACAACATAATCCTAGATATTTTAAGAGAGAGAGAGAGAGAGAAAGAAAGAGGGAGGAAGAGAGAGAGAGAGAATCAGACAAGTCCATGGCCTAATATGTTTGTGAGAGTCCCCCACACTTATGGACTTCCACATATACCTTATGCAGATATACACCTTGTGCAGACATTTCCTAACCATGAGAGTAAAGTGGCTGTGAGAGCATCAGCTGCCAATCTGGGCTCTAGAGTTGGACTTAAAATTTGTCATCCAAAATCTTGACCTACCTTGAAGTAACTCCTTGAAGACACACAAGAAAGACACCTCCTCTAGACTTATGGGACACATCGTAGGACTGTCTATGTTCCTGAATCTGGCAGAACTTGTCAAACATTGGTTCTCATCCTAACACCCAGCAGTAGCCATGTTACATAAGAGTTTCCCATCCTAGTTACCACAGGCTACAAGTCCCTGACTCAGAGAGCCTGACAATTACCAGACAAAACCAATTTGCCTAAGCCACTCATCAAGTTGAGAAAAAACTAGGACTTGGCCTCCAGCCCAGAATTAGAGCAAACAGACAGTAACTCAAGCCTCGGCTCTGGCCCAGGCAAAGCAGGTAGTTGCCTATGGGTTCATACACACATGGAATGGTTTTGACTTTGAGAAAAGCCACAGAATGAATAGAGTCCCTCCTTGGTCTCCTCCCAGATCCAATAAAAGAAATTGTAGTCAGATTAAACCAGCTGCTGGGGATATGGAAATGGGGAAAGTAGAAGATATCTACAGAATTTCTCTACATGAAAGACAAATGTATACCACACTATAAATCAATATATTCCTTAGAGACAAGAAAAGTCATAAATCTGTTAATTTGCACATTTCTAGAGTATTAGCTCCTAAAAGAGCAAGGTACCTAGTTGTCAACACAATTCCAATAGCTCACATGCATTCCAGATACTACTTGACTCTTGCAGCTTCCAAAAGAAAAAGAAAAAGAAAAAGAAAAGAAAGTTTACTATATTCAATATACCAGACAATTCCAGGGATATACAAAGATGAGGGTGCTATGGTCTTTTGTTATTGTTGTTGTTGATGATGATGTTGTATTTATAAAAAGATAAAGAGAGAGGGAATATGTTTGTGGATGTGTGATGAGGTGTAGGGAAGGGGGTGACTTGGCAGGCCCATGCTGAGGCATTTCTTCCCCCTGAAGAACCAGCCACATGATGGTATAGTATAGAATAGAGTTTATTCAGGGCATGGGGAGGGGAGTTAAGAGGGTAGTAGAGGCAAAGAAGAGAGAGAGAGAGAGAGAGAGAGAGAGAGAGAGAAGAAGGAGAAAAAGAAGAAGAAGAGGAAGAAGAGGAGGAGGAGGAGGATACTCCAAAAGCAGGTAGAAAAAAAAGACATTGTATAATCATTGTCAAATCAAATTTAAAAGAATAACCACATCCCACAAAGAATCAAGAATTACAATTGTTCCTCAAAGTTTCAAGCTTCCCTATTTCCAGGCCTGTAGCCAAAATAATAATAATTGCAAACTTATCATTATTTAAACTTTAACCTTTAACTTATTATACTTCAGAGCTCAGATCTCTGAGGTCACCTACATGCATTTTCCTATGAAGCTCTAATGGTAAATGACATGGGCAAAGCTGCCAGGCGGTGGCCAGAAAGAATCAAGTTAACCCTTAACTTAGAAGTTCCGCTAGCTTTCTGCTTCTGCACATTGCACACGATGACTGTCCTAAGAGTCCTAGTGTTTTGACTTAGTTTTACTAGGATAAGATTTTACATATTCTATACTTGCTTATCCAGGAACCACTCTCAAATGCTGTGCAAAACTTATTTCATAACTTCAATAGTTTTTTTTTTCCTTTCTGGGGGGTCCCAATGTTGACTCTAATTCATTTTCTAATAATTTCTTCAAACTTCCTTTGTAAGTCAAACATTAATCTGGAATTACAATTGTGCAGTTATTACATTGTTTCCAAGATGAGAACACACAGCATACACCTGGGCCATTAGGACTGTGCTGTGCTGTGTCCCATGCCTCGATTTTTAATTGTTTCAAAATCATTACATCAATGAACATCTAGTTTCACAGAATTCACCAGAACAGAAGGAGAAAGAAGTAAGAAAGTCAGATATAATAGAATAATGATGCACACCAAGGCCAACTGGAAAGCAGTCACACACAAATGAAATCTATACAACTATACTGTCCCCAGTACTTTTACATTTGTATATGACTGAAATCATGGGGGGTTTTAAACATGCACCCTAAATTCTTGGACATTCATTCTACCAAGACATAAAGTCAAGGTAACCTTTCCTTAGATCTGGGATCCTTGACTATTTGATTCAAGTCCAAATTGAGCATGGTAGAAATCATGCTGTGCCAACTCTTGGGCCAGGACTTAAGAAACTAGAAGTTTCTGCTTCCTGCTTCTCAAGATACATGTCCTTGGAACCCCGCCACCATGCTGTGAGGGAGCCAAACAGCCATAAAAAGAGGCTGCATCCAAGGCAAAAGTCAACATCAACTGCCAGACACGGGGTGGGAAAACCTTCAGATGTGTTCAGCCCAGACGTCAGGTCACCTTCAGCCTGGAGGTGATCCCAGGTGCCTCGGGTATGGCAGACACAAGCTGTCTCTGCCAAGCCCTTACATCATACAGCTGTGTGAGCAAGAACAATGAGTGTTATAACTTGCAGCCACCGAATCACAATAGCTTTTTAGACTAGTGCAGGTTTTACTTTAGTATTTTTAGCAAAATATTCCTAAGGTCATCTATAACATATTCAAACCTAAATTTTAAGAGCCTAGCCCTCCATTTCACTAATGTATCATATCAAATCAATCAACAACCTCTCTAATGGACATTTAGGTTGTTTCTAGTGTTTTTGCCAGTGCAAATAACAATTTAGCATGCTTTAGGGATGTATCTGTAAGATACATTTCTGACAGTTCAAATGCTGGATCAAAGGCAATAAGAACTTCAAATTTTGGAAGATAGGACAGAATTAGATATTTGCTCACCAAAACAGTTAAGGTTACATCAGCTTCTGTTCCTGCCTTTTTTTCTGTCTTCAACAATGAGTTTGTAAAAGTTAAATTTTTTTTTTCAAACTCTGGTTGATTTTTTTAAAAAAAATCTCTAATTAATGTTTTGTTTGTAGTTTTTCAATTATAATTAAGAATGTTCTTAGTTCAAATTTTCTGTAAAATGGGCGAGTGAGGAAGCTAACTGGGTAAAGGCAATCGTCTCTACGCCCGATGACTTGAGTTCAATTCCGAGAACATACGTGGTGGAATGAGAAAACTGACCCAGAAGAATCATGCACTGATGCTAACACATACTGTATGGCACATGCACACTCCGACACATAAACACATGTGCAAACAAAACCAAGTGTTAAAGCAAACCATTTAAATTCTCTATAAAAGCACAAAGCCAGTTCATCACAGGAGATAACTATCACACAGAGTATTTTTCTTTCATACGTTTTATCCCCAAATAACTGTGGAAATTTGTCTCTGATAATACATGAAAACTTCATAAGAAACATGTTTTTAGGGAAATGTGGCTCATAGATCATGGACAACTTTTGGATGTTTTTGTGTGGTACTGGGACTTAAACCCAGGGTTGCATCCATGCTAGGCAAATGTGCAGCCACTGAGCTGCATTCCCAACTCATTACAACTTATTCAGTCATCCTAATGGAGGCTGAAGGCCCAAGATCAAGGTACCAGCTTGGTTGCTTTCTGGTAGATGGGCCAGAAAGCATCTTCTCATTTTTGTCATCACATGGCTTTCCCACTTGAGCAAGCCAGAAAGCAAAAGAGTGACAAGGGACATATTCTTAAAGATCGGTGCTGATGTTGAATCTGAAATCCAACCCACTAAATTTTCACAGCTGCTACATTAATATCCATTGATCTATATCATGAGCTTCAAAGGGATCTTTTCCACAGACATTATGTTATAGGAGTGTGCCTTGTCCATTCATGACACCGGCTTAAGAATCGATCTGCATCATTTAATGCTGACATGTTTAATTGCATACATGCATGTGAACACACATTCCTTTAGATCACTCTCACTCTAACCATAAAAGTTTTTAAGTCTGTTGACGTTCTCAATATGACTGTGGTAGCTGCGCGTTTCTTTAAATTCTAATTGTTGCTTGGGATTCAAATTTTATAGTTGGCCACAAATACTGTTTTCTTTCACCAATAAATTCTACTATGTATATTTAGGGCATACAGTGATATTATAGAGTGTGTGTGTGTGTGTGTGTGTGTGTGTGTGTGTGTGTGTGTGTGCATGTGTGTGTGTGTTTATATAGTCTGTACTAAAATACTTGTGACTGTGAAACAAATCAATATATGCCTCATCTCACATAGCTTCCTATATATTCTGAATGGGCAGTTAAACATAAAAAAATCTATGTTAAAGCCCCCTGCCCCCGCCCCCACCCCACACCCCGGCTTGTCATTGAGGATGGTGAAAACTTTGTGAGAGTAGAGCCTAGTGAAACTGCTTTAGATCATTGGAAGAATTACAAAAGGAGACTATGAGGAGTCTGGCCTCTTCTTCCTCTTCTCTTTCCTCTTCCCAGCTATGTAGTGAACAGATTTGTTCTACCAAGTGCTCCCCACCATTGCCATTAAGCAACCTAACAAAGGCCTTTAAAACAATGGATCTACCTGGTCATATACTGGAGTCTCTCAAACCCTGAGTCAAATAAGTCCCTTTTCTGTATAAGTAACTTATCTCAGGATTTGTTATAATAATGAAAAGCTGGGTAACAGATTCCTTTTATCCTTCCTATGCCAAGAGTAACTGTAATCATTTGGAAAATTATTAATACATACCCTATATTGTATGTACATCATCCTTTTAAGCACCTGCATCCTACATGTCTGCTACTTTGTATCTGTTGAGCTCCTTCATCCGATATATCTGTTACTTTGTATCCTTTGGTCTACATCCTTCCCCATTCCTTACTCCTATGCAAGTCACCACCATTTAATGTTCTGTCTCTGTATGTTTGGTTGGGTTTTACATTCTGTGAGGTCATGCAATTCTTTTCTTCTTGTCTGGTTCGTTTCATTTAGCATAACTTCCTTTGAGTTCATCAAAGTTGTAGCAAAAGGAAGAATATTCTCCCATTTTAGACTGTATAACACTTCCTTTGCTCAATGATTCCATCAATAGGCACCATGTCAATTCCACTTCTTTTGTGAGTGTTGCCACAATAGCCAGGAAAGTAGAGATACTTTTATGAGACAGTGATTTTATTCCTTTCCTTATATTAGAATATCCAGAAAAGGAGTTGGTGAATTGTGTGGTAATTCTCAATTCTTATCTTTTTTAGGACTCTCCAACTGTTTTCCATTTGGCTACACCAACCTGCATCCCCACAAAGAGTATATGAATGTCTTTTTTTTTTCTATCTCTGCCATTGTCAACTCTATCCTAAGTGAGATAGCCAGGCACAATGGTTTCGAATTTTATTTTACTGGTGATCACTGGGTTGAGCATCTTTTCATAACGCGGTCCCCACTCTATTTTCTTGGGCTTGAGTTGCTCAAGTTCTTTATGAATTATAAATGTTAATCTCTTATTAGTTATCTATTTTGCAATTGTCTTTTCAATTTTCCTCCCTTTTTATATTGTTTTTCATTTTGTTGATTGGTTAATTGTTTTCCTCAAAGTAACAAACCTAACTTTTTTTCTCATTTCAAAGAAAATGTCCTAGCCGGGTGTGGTGGCACACGCCTTTAATCCCAGCACCCAGGAGACAGAGGCAGGTGTATTTCTGAGTTCAAGGCCAGCCTGGTCTACAAAGTGAGTTCCAGGACAGCCAGGGCTATACAGAGAAACCCTGTCTCAAAAAAACCGAAAAAAATAATGTCCAATGAATTCCTATGTCTAACTGTTCTTCCTTCAAGTAGAATTGATATTCCAAGAGAGGGGAAAACAATAGCTGGTTCAATTTTTCACTCAAATAACTGAAAAGGATGATTTTCCTAGATTCAATCATCAGAAATGCTTTATGTAGAATATTTTAAATATGGGCATTCCAGCCAGAAAGAGGTCTTATCTAATAAGACACCTGCAAACCAAGCCTGATGACCTGAGTTCAATCCATAAGAGCCATTGTAAGATGGGTCTCACCAATACGCTGAGCATGGCAGAGCAGAAGTAGCTTAATGGGATTCTGGTTGAGATCTTATGTTAAGCCTATAGCTTCACTACCTCCACAGGCCTACTAAGTAATGTAACGAGTTCTCTTTTTGAGAACTATTCAGTGAGTTCTTGTGTTATTTGTTGCTGATATAAAGAAGAAGCTACCAGAAGGGTGCACACCAAGGGTCACTACTCCAACTCACCTTCATGATAGACTTTGAGAAAATCTATTCTCTGTCCCCAGTATTCAAGGTATGAAGCCAAAACCAGAAGCTATTGAAAACCCTCCCTATGACTTTAACATTATTTACTGTTACTTAAGCAAATGGCTTCAGTGTAATGATGCAATGTGCTTACCTAAGCTGGCCTTGTTGTACTGGGTTGATGAGATTTTTTTTTTAATTTTTCTTTTTATTAAATAATTTCTTCATTTACATTTCAAGTGTTATCCCATAAGTCCCCTATACCATCCCCCCTGCCCTGCTCCCCTACCTACCCACTCCCACTACTTGGCCCTGGCATTTCCCTATACTGGGGCATATAAACATTGCTAGACCTAGGGCCTTTCTTTGCCAATAATGGCCAACTAGGCCATCTTCTAATACATATGCAGCTAGAAACATGAGCTCTGGGGGTTCTGATTAGTTCATATTGTTGTTCCATCTATAGGGGTGCAGACCCCTACAGCTCTTGGGTACTCTCTCTAGCTCCTACATTGGGAACCCTGTGTTCTGCCCTATAGATGATTGTTAGCATCCATTTCTGTATTTGTCAGGGGCTGTCAAAGCCTCACAGGAGACAGCTATATCAGGGTCCTTTCAGCAATATCCTGATGGCATATGCAGTAGTGTCTGCATTTGGTGGCTGATTATGTGATGGACCACCCGGGTGGGGCACTCTCTGGATGGTCCATCCTTTCATCTTAGCTCCAAACTTTGTCTCTGTACCTCCTTCCATGTATATTTTATTCCCTATTCTAGGGAGGAATGAAGTATCCATGCGTTGGTCTTTCTTGATTTTCTTGTGTTTTGCAAATTGTATCTTGGGTATTCTAGGTTTCTGGGCTAATATCCGCTTATCAGTGAGTGCATATTAAGTGACTTCGTTTGTGATTGGGTTACCTCACTCAGGATGATATCCTCCAGATACATCCATTTGCTCAAGAATTTCATAAATTCATTCTTTTTAATAGCTGAGTAGTACTCCATTGTGTAAATGTACCACATTTTCTGTATCCATTCCTCTGCTGAGAGACATCTGGGTTCTTTCCAGCTTCTGGCTATTATAAATAAGGCTGCTATGAACATAGTGGAACATGTGTCCTTGTAACCAGTTAGAATATCTTCTAGGTATATGCCCAGTAGAGGTATTGCTGGATCTTTCGGTAGTACTATGTCCAGTTTTCTGAGAAACTGCCAGACTGATTTCCAGAGTGGTTGTACCAGCTTGCAATCCCACCAGCAATGAAGGAGTGGTCCTCTTTCTCCACATCCTCGCCAGCATCTGCTGTCACCTGAATTTTTGATCTTAGCCATTCTGACTGGTGTGAGGTGAAATCTCAGGGTTGTTTTGATTTGCATTTCTCTGATGATTAAGGATGTTGAACATTTTTTAAAGTGCTTGTCAGCCCTTTGGCATTCTTCAGTTGAGAATTCTTTGTTTAGCTCTGTACCCCATTTTTAATGGGGTTATTTGAATTTCTGGAGTTCAGCTTCTTGAACTCTTTGTAAATATTGGATATTAACCTCCTGTCAGATTTTAAATTGGTAAAAATTCTTTCCCAATCGGTTGGTGGCCCATACCTAAACATAATAAAAGCAATATACAGCAAACCAGTAGCCAACATCAAACTAAATGGAGAGAAGCAATGTGTGCTTTGAGCTTTACTAAAGTTTCTTTAATGAATGTGGCTGCCCTTACATTTGGAGCATAGATATTTAGAATTGAAAGTTCATTTTGGTGGATTTTACCTTTGATGAGTATGAAGTGCCCTTCCTTGTCTTTTTTGATAACTTTGGGTTGGAAGTCAGTTTTATTCGATATTAGAATGGCTATTCCTGCTTGTTTCTTCGAGTCATTTGCTTGGAAAATTGTTTTCCAGCCTTTTACTCTGAGGTAGTGTCTGTCTTTGTCTCTGAGGTGGGTTTCCTGTAAGCAGCAAAATGTTGGGACTTGTTTGTGTAGCCAGTCTGTTAGTCTATGTCTTTTTATTGGGGAATTGAGTCCATTGATGTTAAGAGAAATCAAAGAAAAGTTAGTGTTACTTCCTGTCATTTTTGATGTTAAAGATGGGAGTCTGTTCTTGTGGCTGTCTTCTTTTAGTTTTGTTAAAGGATTACTTTCTTATTTTTTCTAGGGTGCAGTTTCCATCTTTGAGTTGGTGTTTTTCCGTTATTATCCTTTGAAGGGCCGGATTCATGGAAAGCTCTTGTGTGAATTTAGTTTTGTCATGGAAAACTTTGGTTTCTCCATCTATGGTAATTGACAGTTTTGCTGGGTATAGTAGCCTGGGCTGGCATATGTGTTCTCTTAGTGTCTGTATAACATCTGTCCAGGATGTTCTGACTTTCATAGTCTCTGGTGAGAAATCTGGAGTGATTCTAATAGGTCTGCCTTTATATGTTACTTGACCTTTTTCCCTTACTGCTTTCAATATTTTGTCTTTATTTAGTGCATTTGTTGTTCTGATTATTATGTGTCAGGAGGAATTTCTTTTCTGGTCCAGTCTGTTTGGAGTTCTGTAGTCTTCATGTATGTTTATGGGCATCTCTTTCTTTAGGTATGGGAAGTTTTCTTCTATGATTTTGTTGAAGATATTTGCTGGCCCTTTAAGTTGAGAATCTTCATTCTCATCTACTCCTATTATCCGTAGGTTTGGTCTTCTCATTGTGTCCTGGATTTCTTGGATGTTTTGAGTTAGGATCTTTTTGCATTTTGCATTTTCTTTGATTGTTGTGTCCATAATCTCTATGGAATCTTCTGCACCTGAGATTCTCTCTTCCATCTCTTGTATTCTGTTACTGATGCTCATATCTACGGTTCCTGATTTCTTTCCTAGGGTTCCTATATCCAGAGTTGTCTCTTTTTGGGTTTTCTTCAGTGTTTCTATTTCCATTTTTAGATCTTGAATGGTTTTCTTCAATTCCATCACCTGTTTGGTTGTGTTTTCCTGTAGATCTTTAAGGGATTTTTGCGTTTCTTCTACCTGTTTAGCAGTGTTTGCCTGTAGCTCTTTAATGGCTTCTACTTGTTTAGCAGTGTTCTCTTGTGATTCCTTGAGGGATTTTTGTTATTTCCTCTTTGAAGGCTTCTACCTGTTTAACAGTGTTCTCCTGTAGTTCCTTGAACAATTTTTGTTTTTCTTCTTTAAGGGCTTCTGCTTGTTTTGCATTGTTCTCCTGTATTTTTTTTTTAAGATTTATTTTATTTATTATATGTAAGTACACTGTAGCTGTCTTCAGACACTCCAGAAGAGGGCGCCAGATCTCGTTACGGATGGTTGTGAGCCACCATGTGGATGCTGGGATTTGAACTTATCACCTTCGGAAGAGCAGTCGGGTGCTCTTACCCGCTGAGCCATCTCACCAGCCCCTCTCCTGTATTTCTTAAAGTGTGTTATTAACGTCCTTCTTATAATCTTCTACCATCATGATGAGATATGATTTAAAATCTGTGTCTTGCTTTTTAGGCATGTTGGGGTATCCTGGACTCATTGCAGTGGGCATACTGGGTTCTGATGATGCCCATTGTTCTTGGTTTCTGTTAGTGAGGTTCTTACATTTGCCTTTCACCCTCTGGAGATTTTTGATGTTAATGTCCAAGCTTTACTGGTTTGAGCTTGATCCTCCTGTGATTCTGTTAGCCTCTGACAGCACTTCTGGCAGACGAACTCTCCCCGGAGATCCAGTGATCAGAATGCTCTCTGCAGGCAAGCTTTTCTATTGCAAGTCTGGTGTCTAGCAGACTGGAGCTCTGATCCATTTCCTGAGTTCTAGGGTCAGAACTCTCCCAGCAGGCTGCCTCTCTTCTGTAATCCCGACGTGATCCCAAGGTCCTGGGGTGTGGAGAGCACACAAGCGGGCCCCAGTCACCTCCGCTGGGCTCAGAAGGGGGATGTCAGGGGTGTCCCTGGCTGGAAGAATCCCAACCTCCAGTTGGGCAGAGTTCCTCTGTTCCTGCTGCTGCTGGCACCAGAACCTGTGCGGTTCCTAAAGCCAACACTGCGCTCCACTCACCCGTAACCCTGAGGTGATCCTAATGTCCTGGGGTGTGGAGAGCACACAAGCTGCCCTAGCTGCCTCCCCTGGGTTCAGAGGGAAGATGGGGGTGTGTGTGTGGCCCTGGCTGGAATACACACAGGCCTCCAGTTGGGCAGAGTTCCTCTGTTCCTGCTGCCACTGGCACCAGAACCCCCGCTGTTCCCAAAGCCAACACTGTGCTCCACTCACCTGTAACCCTGAGGTGATCCTAATGTCCTGGGGTGTGGAGAGCACAGGAACGGCCCTAGCCACCTCCGCTGGGCTCAGATGGAAGATGGGGGGGGGGGGTCCCTGGCTCGAATAAACCCCAGCCTCTGGTTGGGCGGAGCTCCTCTGTTCCTGGTGCTACTGGCACCACAACCTCTGCAGTTCCCAAAGCCAACACTGCGCTCCACTCACCTGTAACCCTGAGGTGATCCTAATGTCCTGAGGTGTGGAGAGCACAAGAACGGCCCTAGCCGCCTCCGCTGGGCTCAGAGGGAAGATGGGGGGGTGGGGGTGGCCCTGGCTGGAATAGACCGTTGATGAGATTTATTTCTATTGGATTTAATAGATTTTTCATCCTGCTATTAACTTACTTTGAAACACCTCTAAGAACTGACCTGTTTTAGAAATCTTGAGATGACAGGTGTGTCTACTTTTACCAAAGTGCAACTTACATTGTCATGAAGCCTATGACAAGAAGGACACACTAGAGACCTTCTATACACAAAAATTCTCAGAACATGTGATGTTACAGCCCTTCTTCTCCTGAGAAAGCTCTCAGATCAAAAGTGTTGAACAACCACATATCATAAAAAGATACTAAAAATGACTTTAAGGAGTGAGATCTATGTTAGTTCTAGGCAATAGTAAAATGGCCAAAGGATTAACTTACTTTTTTTTTTTTTTTTTTTTTTTTTTGGTTTTTCGAGACAGGGTTTCTCTGTATAGCCCCGGCTGTCCTGGAACTCACTCTGTAGACCAGGCTGGCCTCGAACTCAGAAATCCACCTGACTTACTTTTCAAACTATTCTTTTTATTTCTATGACAAGCTATCCTAGTCAACCTCATTTGAAATCACCAATGTTTATCAGTGATAAATAAAGTCGCTTAGCACTGGGCACCTTTGGTTATTGTTGTAATGAGCCTTTAACTTTTATCTTCCAAATAGGTAGGCCCCATGAAAATCCCATTGAGTAAAAGAAAGACAGGCAGGCAGGAAGGCAAGCAGAAAAAAGATACTGTGGTGGGACATTAGCTAACACTACCAAAATTCCATATATGTTTAATTGAAAACAACATTTAAAAAGTAAATCAAGATTGTGGGAAATAGCCATGATCTGAGGCTAGTGCCTCACCTGTCAGCCTCCGGGGCTGCTATAGTCTCTTCTGGCCCTCGCATCCGGGGCATCGCTGCTGTGGGGACAGGGGATGCTGGGGCCACCATGGTACATTTCATCTTGTTCTTCAGTCGACAAGGGAAGTTGCGGCTGCAGAAATAGTACATGATGTTCCCTGACAAGGAGAGGAAGATCACCCGGGACATCATCCAGACCGTCCTTTCTCATGGGCCCAGGACCAGCAGCTTCATTGACTGGAAGGAGCTGAAATTTGTTTATAAAAGGTACTCTAGTTTATATTTTTTCTGTGCAATAGAAAATCAAGACAATGAGCTCTTGACACTAGAGATTGTTCATCGTTATGTGGAGTTGCTGGATAAATGTCTGTGAGCTGGATATTATCTTTAATTTTGAAAAGGCTTATTTTATCCTTGATGAGTTTATAATAGGTGGAAATTTTTAGGAAACATCCAAGAAGACAGCGGTCAAGGCCATTGAAGACACTGATATGTTACAAAAGACAATGGAAGAATACAGGAACAAGCCCACGTTCTAAGTGTACAGTCTACTTGAAAATTCTGAGCGCTCCATGCTGTGAGCCTACAGACAAGCAACTCCTTGCATCCAGTCTCCACAAGGCCTCTGGCACCAAGCCAAAAACAACAACTTAAAGGGATTCTGTGTTACCTAGCAAAACTGAAAGTTGTTAGCATATGTCCTTATGGTTGCTACATGTCTGTATTATACTGTGTATCAATACTCACTGGGGTTCTAGGTGTTTCACATAATTGCTGCAGATTGAATAGCTGCTTGCCATGTTTTAAGCCCTTGTGGTATTCTTAAGGTAATTTCAAATATTGGTTGCAATATGATCATTTTTGTTTCCATTTGATATTCTACCTGTAGACTGATAATTACTTTGTGATAACACACAATTTTGAATGTAAAGTATATTTTATATAATGAATGCCTTTCCTAAATGTTTAAAAGTGTACATAAATTAAGTTTATGTTAATAGCTCAGATTTCATACATGATACTTAAATATTTTTATCATGTTCAATGCTACTATAATTTCAGGTCAGATACAATGTATATGACTTTAATGTCTTGAATTCAACTTACATTTTTTTTTTTTTTTTTAGAATTGGGATAAAACTTCATAAGAGATTTTGATGTCTTAGAAGGTGCTAGATCAAGGTTTTTACTTTCAATTGAATATAAGGACATTTCAGTAAGGTTATGGTTTCTACAAACTATATATTTATTAAGGTTTCCAGAGATCTGGAGATGAAGTGTTACAGCATCTCCTGTTTTTACCATAATACTGAGAGAAAGAGCTATAGCAATATTTATATAGCAATAATTGTGATCTCTACTACTATTTTGTATCTCATGTTTCAATTACTCCTTGTGATTTTTTTAGATATTTTATTTTCAGATATCTCATTCCTTGTGAGACTTTAAAAAATATTTTTAATGTAAGATGAATCTTTAAGGCTTTCTTAGGTCATGTGTATTTCATTGTACTCTTCATGGGAGGTGACTATTTCTTTTTTTTTTCCTACTCTTTCCCAGAAAAATATTTTTGCTGACTGTAATTATTGTGACCATGTCACCTTCATGCTTCCAAAACAGAAATTCTGCATAGCTGGGTACTGAGTCTGCTCAGACATGAAGTAGGAAGTTGCTTGTAGCATTTGCTCAAGGTGTCTGTGGCTGCAGTTTTGTATATGTGTTCTCCATGTAAGGGTTGAGGTTTGGTGGCCTTTGTACCTTGAGTGCTAGGACTCTTATGGTTAAGAGAATGTGGTTGTCATCTTTGGTTTATCTCATCAGACATACAGAAGGGAAGATGGCAAGATCAGAGCAGAAGAACAGACAGACAGATGGACCCATTCCTTAGTATAACCATTTATTTAAAAGCAATAATTCAGATTGCATATGAGCTAATAACTGGGCTCTTAATAGCTGATTTATCTTCAAATTAATATAATTTTGGTGGTTTGTTCTTTCTGAACATCTTTGTTTCAGCAGTCTTCAATGTTGTGCATTAACTTTTTTAGAAAGTTTGGTAAAAATCTTTGTTTTTCAAAAATCTTTGTAAAACTGAACTTTCTGTAACTTCAGAGGTTTTCCAGTTCCTTCAATTGTCTTTGAAGGAAAGTATCTTTTGAGCTTCATTAAATGTACTGCTTATATTCTGGATAATTCCATATTTGATCTTGTCTAGGTTGCACAAGAATTCTTCCTGTCAATGTACTCATAGAAAGTGATCATACTTATGTGAATAAATTCAGGGGATTTGGGGAACAGCTTACATGAGTTTTAATGAAAAACCATTATGTATGGTTTCTTTATTATCATAAGATTCTAAGAAAAATTACCAAGTGAAAGGAAAAAAACAATAGTGAATTTGTATAAAACATCCAAATAAAAGGTTAAAAATTAAAAAAAAGTAAGATCAAGTACACAATTATAAGTGTTTCTTTGCTAACATGCATATGCAACCAGTCAACAGCTCTGTATCTAATGCCTCGGGCAGAGCTGAGATAGCAATGGAGCAGCACTTGTTTGAGTATTTTCTCTTTTTAAGATTTTTCTTATCACTTGATTAAGACCAATGTCCTATTCCTCATGATAAATAGACACTATTCAACCAAGAGTATAATCAAATGCTGGGGGCTGTTGAATGTGTTGTGAATGGTGCCGATATGAGGAAAAATAAATAAAATTAACTAGCATCTACCCCACATTGCACCAGTCCTGCATTGCCGTTGTGGTAGTCATAAATACAAAGAATCCAGTGAAAACAGAGGTAGTTCCTGCCTTGTGTCATAGTCTGGTGGTGGAGATGAAGATTACTGAAAGAGGAGCTCAAGAGGTGGCTCAGTAACAAAGAGTGCTCACTGCTCTTGCAGAAGACCCAGAACCGGTTCCCAGCATCCACATCAGTTGGCTTGCAACTCCAGTTCCATGGAACTCTGAAGCCTTTTTTTCTGACTTCTAAGGGCACCTGCACTCAACGTGGTACACATACAGACACTAAAGGTCTGGATGCACATGCATGGGCGCCAAATCACAAAACCCTTGACCTACAATCTGTCTGCCTGCAAGATATGCTAGGGCAATAGTGGCGCAAAGATGAGACATTATTTCTCTGCCAGTGAAATGAGTCAATTCAAACCAGATTAGATCATATATAGGTTTGAAAGGCTGTTCTTGGGTGAGTTCACTGTGCCCAAGGACTGAGGCCAGGGCAGTCACTATGGGAAAAGAGAAGTGAAGGGAGGAGGAAGAGAAAGAGAGAAAGGCTGTGTGGGCAGAGAGAGAAAGAAGTAGGAGAGAGAGAGAAGAGACCAACATTATTGGATTCTATAGGGAAAGCCTCTGAGGGAAGGGCAGCTCAGCCCCTGGGCTGGAAAGTTCAGGGTTGGGGGCAGGGTATGCCAGGTAGGGACTGAGGGATGCTGGGAAAACCTGGAGGTTGTAAAATATTCACCTCAATCCCTTGTCCAGTGTCTGAAACCAAACAAAAGCTTAGGAAGTCACCAATGTCTGATCTGACTTAAGGTCCATTCACAAGACAGAACATATACCTGACACTGGTGCCCAAGAACCAGAGATTAAAGAGTCTTGAGACTTAGGGCAAAGCCACATATTACTGGTCAAAAAAAACATGTCAGTGGTATTCTGCTATACTCATAGGCCAGTGCCTTTATTCAGCCATTGCCAGAGAGACATTCTCCAGTAACATGAAAACACAGAAACCTACAGCCAGACATTACACACACACACTCAGAGAGAGAGAGAGAGAGAGAGAGAGAGAGAGAGAGAGAGAGGTCTTCATTCTACCCCACCTCAGAGTCAGGGAGGCAGAGAAGATGGAGGACACTAGGAGAGCAAGGCTCTATAAATCAGCTGAGCAAAAATAAGAACTCACAGAGACTTACACAGTAATCGCAGGGCCTACCTGGGTCTGCACCAAGTCTTCTGCATATATACAGTTTAGTGTTTTTATGGGACTCCTGAAAGTGTTAACGAATGGATCTTTGATTCTTGTATCTTCTCTTAGGGCTCTTTTATTTTACTGTTGGCTTGGCTTGTCTGACTCCAATGTGTTGATTTCTGTCGTCTCTTATTATATTTTATTTTTGTAAGTATTGTTATCTCTTAGAAGGCTGTTCATTTCTAATGAGAGACAGAAAGGAAGTAGGTCCAGAGAGACAGGAGGGGTAGGGGTTGGAGAGGAACTGGGAGGGGTGACCAAGGGGAAACTGTCTTCAGATTATACTGTATAAGAAAAGAATCTGTTTAATAAAAGGGGAGAAATAGAAGTTATAATTGATGTGGGCTTATAAACTAGTCCTCACTGTAGTAATCTCAATTCGATTTCAAATTATGGTGGTGAAAAATAATAAAATAGAATATCACAGCCAAAGGTAACTTAAGGAAAAATGAGTTTGTACTTTTGGTTCCATACAAAGAGTCTGTCATGATGGATAGACATGGCAGTAGTGACTAGAGCAAGAAACTGAGAGAACATATCTCAACCCCTCAAAGGAATCAGAAAGAGCAAACCAGAAGTGGAGTGAGGTTAAGAATTCTCAAAGCCTATCCACAGGAGCCTATCTCCCGCAGCATATATATCTCCAAGTCCAAAAGTTCTGTAACTTCCCCAAACAGTGCCACCAGCTGAGGAATCAATGCGACATGCTTTAACATATGGGTGACCTTTCTTCTTCAAACGAACACAGCCAGCCCTCAGGGGACCTGGGAAAGAGATAACTCAATCTAGTTGTATATAAACTGCCTATGCAACTTGACTGAGATTCTCACTGGCTTCTATCTGGAAAACTTTGCAGTGTGTGATTGATGACACCCTGGGAAATACTGGTCCCAAATCCCAGACCTCATTTATAAAGCTCAGATCGCCACAAAGTTGCTGACTACATAAATAACTCTTACATTCAGTATTAGTTATCATGAAAGACCCATATTTTTAAATAAAAGTATGCTTCTTATAAAAACTTAGATTTCAGAAATGCCATAGAACATCAATGCCTGAAAATCAAACTTGCCTAATCCTTCTTAGAGATAAGGGCCAAGAAGTTGTGATTTGCCCAAGGTCACCCAGCCTGGGAGAGATGAAAACACAGGCCTTCTATACTCAAGGCCAAGGGTTCCTCTGTTTTACCTCACTGCCTTCCTGTATGCCAAGGACCTCAGCTTCGCACCCACCCACTTACTTCGTGAGTTATTATGGCATCATTGTTAGCCCAGAGAGGAATGAACAGAACCTAGATAAGGAGATGGAAGATAGGTGTCAATTAAAACAAATGCAAAGAAAAACAAACAAAAAAAGTTAACAAAGAAGAAAAATAGAGAAATAAAACATCCAAAATAGACGCTTGCAGAGGAGAGCTTCCAGCTATTCTTAGTGGCACGAGCAGTGCTGGGACAGCTTCCAACTTTGCTTCTGGCCTGGATGGAGAAAAGAAGCTATTTTCTTTATCTGTGGAAAGTAAAAATCACATTTCATATTAGGAAGCAATGGTTTTGATTATGTCAGTTAAAGTACCAAGAAACAGTAATATCGGTCAAAGCCAGCCTATCTGGGACACTCAGGAAATAGGGATTAAAAATATCTAGAATTTACTAGATGTATTTATTGATAAATATATTTGTTTATTGGAGGTTGGTGAAGTATATCGTTTTAACCTCATTTCTTAGTAACACTCCTGTCACCCTCCCTCCTTCGTGCATAAGGTGGGTACATCCATGTCAGCATTCCTTTAGCCTTGTGCTTAGCCCCCCCACTTCTGCTTTTTTAGTCATTTTGCTTCACTCACCGCCCAAGATAAAACAAACTAGAAATCCCTCTTCCCAGCTCACATCTATTTCTTCATTGGTTTGTGTATTTATAATGCTTCGCCTACAAGCAAGTAAAAACCCAAATACAAGCAGTTTTAAACAATCACTATATTTATTGTTTCCCATTTCGAGCTCTGAGAAGCCACCCCAAGAACAATACAATGTCGTTGACTGGATTGCCCTGGATCTTGTGTGTACTTTCTAAAAGAATGAGACCATCCACAAACTGCAGTCCCTGGAGTTTATAAAGCATCAGCGAGACACATGTTCACAACCCCAAAACAAGGTAGTATGACTTATAAGTGACACAGATTTTTGTAGATGTGTACAAGCGGTAGAAAGAAAGACTCTCAGGCAGGAATGGGTGAGGATTCATTAATTAATAACCATAAGAATTTCTCAAGGATGAGGAAGATTCTAGTAAGTAGAAATTGAAAAGTCTCTTTGGTCACATGCACATAAATTAAAACGGTTAGAAAATAGTTTGTCCTTCTAAGAATAGAGCATAGGGGTGGTATTGCCCATTTTCTACCATGAAAAGCCAGAGAAAATTGGGAAAGTCCCCAATTAGGGACTCAAGCAGAGGATGTTGTATGGATAAGCAGAATATGTCCTAGGAGAAGCGAAGTCCCTACTGCGGAGAGACCTGAGTGTTGAACCTTCATTGCTAGGTTGAAAACAAACATGGACTCTAAGAAGGAAAGCGATTGCACGGAAAAGTCTGGAATCGATATGGAATAAGTGGTAGATGCTGAAGAGTGGGTGCTCACCAAGGCAGGGACAAGGAGCAAAGAGCAAGGAGGAAGAGTCTTCTCAGCAGCCTTAAGGGTCAATCCCACTTCCTGGCCTGGCTCAGGGAGACAGAGAGATAGCCATTGATTCCTTTGAGGTTGGGATTGATCAAAGAAGAGCTGCTGTATCGCTCAGAGTGCATGGAACGCAAGGCTTACGGAAATGTGAATTTTTAAATTTATGTTATGGCTGTTATGAGATTTTTTAATAATACCCCTATGTGTATTACATAACAATAGGATAAACATTTGAGAATCCAGAGCTGACTGCTTGCAGTGATGTCTGGCCTGTGGGTCAGTTTCTTTATGACTCTTTGGACTTATCCTTTAGAGGTATAAGAAAGATGACTACAACTGCTTCAGGTACAGTTTAGTCACACATCATCAGAAACGAAGGGCATGGAAGGCCCTCTATCTATCCCTCTCTCTGGGAAGAAGAAAACTCTTTAAGAGCCACCTTTTTTATCCTCACCTCCAAGTCTTCTTGTTGTCAGCCATAGTTGGTTCACAAGCTGACGGCAGACCTGCCACTGAGCTGAAGGAGAGAGTATTTGTCTACAAACTTTGATTGGTGATGGGTTCTACCTACTAAAGATGAGGGCTGGGAGCTAAGCAGATAGACCTACCAAAACTACCAAAAAGACAGCCTGGGAGTCTGCACCTATAGACTGCCCAGGTTGCACTACGGAGTCCCTTCAGTGCTTTCCTGAGAGCTGAGGACTCAATGTGTAGCACTGAGAAAACAGTACAGGCTCCAGTGCTGAGCAAGGCTCAGACACGGCAGACTGAGCTTTAGAAAAATAATTCTGGAGGCAAAGGTAGGAAAAGGCTTTAAAACAATTGGGCAGGCTGGGTTAGAACTTGGACTGTGCTGTTGGAAATAGTTTGGGGTCTCTAAGGACATCCTTAGTTTAAGCCAGAATATAGGAAGATCTAATCAGACCATCAAGAATAACCAGTGCTCATCAAGTACTTGACAATGAGACCCCCCCACACACAAAAAATAAAAGGTAGATGCTAGACCAACTTTTTTATTAACTGGCTGCAGCAACCCTTACCTGAAGCTCCATTTCCTCATGTATAAAAGGAGGATCCTAGAGTATGAGCAACCCCTCCACATGACTCCCTCCTCCATCAACCAAGAGTAGCTCTTTGTAAGGATGTCTACTTAAACAGGCACTGTCGACACACACTTTAAGTGGGGAGGCCCAGCTGAGTCATCTCCACTTTGCTACCAGCTGAGGGTGGCTGCCTTCCCCTGAAACATCTGCGCCATTAATAGTAGTGTCTGTCTTCCCAAACACAATGGGCTTTATTATTATTAATGATGATTATTGTTATTGAACCTGACAACGCTTGTCTCCTACTGATAATTTGTTTAATGTCTCATCAAATCTCTTCTTTCCAACCAAAATCTCTAAAATGTAGAAAGGAGGGCACCATGCTGAGAATAAAGCTCTCAGAATACTAGTGCCATCCGGTGAAACAATGGGCAAATCACATCCCATGCCTGTGTTTCTGAGTAGTTGTGTTCATAGTTCTAAACCATGAATAATCCTTAAAATCCTATGGGACTTTTCAAAAGTAGATCCAAGAACACTTACATGAGCCTAGGAACTCAGTATGTCTTGGGGTAGAGCCTGCAATTTTTACACTGTACCTAGGAGATTTTCTTGGGCCCGATAAATTCTCTTTGTTTTTTTGTCAATTATGTATGTATTTAAGACTGTGATGATTTGTATATGCTTGGCCCAGGGAGTGACACTATTTGGTATGGCCTTGTTGAAGTAGGTGTGGCCCTGTTGGAGTAGTGTGTCACTTTGAGTGTGGGCTTTAAGACCCTCATCCAAGTTGCCTGTAAGCCAGCATCCTGCTAGCAGCCTTCAGACGAAGATGTAGAACTCTCAGCTCCACCTGCACCATGCCTGCCTGAATGCCAACATGTTCCCACCTTGATGATAATGGACTGAACCTTTGAACCCGTGAGCCAGCCCCAAATAAATATTGTGCTTATAAGAGTTGCCTTGGTCATAGTTTCTGTTCACAGCAGTAAAACCCTAAGACAAAGACCTATTGAAATGCATAAAAACTGAAGTTTTCCTTTCTCCCCTTATGTCTAACAGTGGCAAAGAAGCATAGAGCTGAGAACTGACCTACACTGCAGAGGTTAAGCCCTTCTAAATGCAGAAGGACTGGCTGCTACAGAATACCACCTGCTCTGCTGGTTTCCTATTGCTGTGGTAACACACTGACCAAAAACCATTTGAGCTCAGACGGGGCTCCATTTGTCCTACACATGTGGATCCCAGTCCCTCACGAAGGTAACTCAGGGCAGAAACTCAAGACAGGAACCTGAAGGCAGAAACTGAAGCACAGGCTCTCAGGGTGTACTGCGTGAAAGTTGTCTCTAGATATCCAATTGTTGATTGCTGTACCAGCAGAGAGCTGAGTACCAGCTGGATATTGGTATTGTTATCCTTATGGCTTATTGCCTGTCTCCTCCTTCACCTGTTGACTGGCTTAATAAAGAGCTGACAGCCAACAGCTAGGCAGGAAAGGGAAGGCCAGACTTCTAGACTGAGAAAGGGTCTCTGGGAGAAGAATCAGAAGGGATGGAAGGCAAAAACAGGAAGGTGTGCAAGGCATAGAGGTGGTGCCATGAAAGAGAGGTGAAGGACTAGCCACGTGGTCAGTGGTGGATTAGGAAAATGAGATGAAGTTAGATGAGCTAGCCGCGTGGTAGCCCAAGCTAAAGGCCTAAGTTTTATAAATATTAATTAGTCTCTGCATCATTTTAACCACTAGTGGGTCTAGAATGTCCCATTATAGAGGAAATGGAGAAGTGCTGCTTACTGATTTGTTCACCTCACCTTGGTGATATATCACTCAGGAGCACCTCCCCGGGGCGGCACCACCCTCAAAAGGCTGGGCCCTCACACATCAACATTTATAAAGAAAATCTTCCATAGCACTATCTGATGGAGACATTTACTCAACTGAGGCTCCCTCTGCTCAGATGATCCCAGCTTGTGTCAAGTTGACAAAAGACTAACCAGCACACTACCTAAGATGGAGGGACGTCTTCCCAGAGGAGGCAGCGCTAGCTACAATTCTAGTATCAGAACAATCGGGAGCTTAGGTAACCAGAAGATGAAGAGCACAGGGAAATGCCTACAATTAAGAAATAAAGATATAGTGAATAAGGTACAGGGAAGAGAAGGCCTGTTAGAGAAGGCATAGACCAGGACCAGGAGAGTGAAAGGGGGGATTTGAAAAATACAAGAGCAATGCTGTTTACCATATAACATATCCTAGAGCTTGTCTTATTTCTCCTTGACCTATTGTGTCAGCTCGGGGAACTACAAACAGTACTGACTGTTGGATTAGGGGTGAGACCTCAGGAAAGGGGTACTCCAAAAAAAATCAGGTGGGTGAGGAAGGGTGGTTATGTGAGCTTTAATAGAAAAACATATGAGACTGTGGTGGTTTGAATAAGAATGGCCCCCACAGACTCATGTGTTTGAATACTTGGTCATAGGGAAGGATCCTATTACGAGGTGTGGCCTTCAAGCCGGGTGGCGCACACCTTTAATCCCAGCACTTGGGAGGCAGAGGCAGGCAGATTTCTGAGTTCGAGGCCAGCCTGGTCTACAAAGTGAGTTCCAAGACAGCCAGGGCTACACAGAGAAACCCTGTCTCGAAAAACAAAAACAAAAACAAACAAGCAAAAAAAAAAAAAAAAAAAAAAAAGAGGTGTAGCCTTCTTAGAGAAAGTGTGTCACTGTGGGGGTGGGCTTTGAGGTCTAAGAAGCTCAAGTCTAACCAGAATGACACTATTCTTCTGCTGCCTGCTCACCACCAGCACCATGACTACCTGCACACCACCATGCTTCCTGCCACAAAGACAATGAACTGAACCTCTGCAACAATAAGCCAGGCCCAACAAAATCTTTCCTTTTGTAAGAGTTGCTATGGTCATGGTGGCTCTTCACAGCAATAAAACCCCAAGTAGGATAGAGATCCTTCTCAGAAACCAGACACTGCAGGGGCACAAAGCATGTCTTCTGCTGTTCTCCTGCTTCCTCGTGCCATCTCACCTACAGCTCTCAGGCTACTCTGAGCCTGCGCTGTAATCTCATCAATTTATCCTCTCTCAGGGCTGGCCCCAGACACCCAGCTGGGTGGTTGTTACATCAATATATACATATCGATTGTGAGGGTGGAAGTCAGCCCCACAACACACCTGTGTCCCTTGAGCTATCTCTGAGTATTCTGAGGAGGAAACTGGCAACAGTTAGCCTCTCTTCCTCCATCCAGGGCTATCCTGGTTGGTCACTCAGTTCCACAGAGGAATTACATTCATCCTTAATGTTAGAGATTAAATTATGTGGTTAATATGGTATGTGGGAAAGAAAATGTTATTAAAAGATCAGAGACAAACATACATCAAGAAATCATCATCACCCCATTATTTTCTATTAACCATTTTTACCATAAGCTCTATCTCTCCTCCTTTGAAGTCCCCTCCTCATGGCCCCTAAGTAATTTCCTGGGCTCCACAGCTATCCCAAACATCCCAAATGAGGCACATGTCTGAAGATTCAAAGCTAACATCCACAAACAAGAGGACATATGTGCCGTTTGTCTTTCTGGCTCTGGATTAGCTTCCTCAGAATGACTGTTTCCAGATCCATCCATTTACTTGCAAATTTCATTTTCCCTAATAACTGGATAATACGGCATTATGTAAATACAATACATTTTAAGTGTCCGTTCATCAGCTGACGGAAATCTGAGCTGTTTGCTTCCTGGCTATTGTGATTAAAGAAGCAGAGAATACGAATGAGCAGGCATCTCTGGACTAGGACAGAGCGAGCTTTGTGTATGTGAGTAAGTGTGGTATAGCTAGATCACTAAGCAGATCTATCTTCAGGTTTCCTGAGGAACTCCCACACTGATTTTCATAGTGACTGCCCCAGCTTGCAATCCCATAGGCAGTGAACCAGGGTCTCACTTTTACCACATCCATGCCAGCATTTTTTATTTGTTGTTTGTTATTTGTTAGTTTGTTTTATCTTACCCATTCTGACTGAGATAAGAAGAAAGTTCAAAGAAGTTTAAAGTTCCATTTCCCTGACAGCTAATGTTGAATATTTTTTAATATTTCTCAGCCATTTGTACTTTTATCTTTTGAGATGTTTACTTCTGTGCCCATTTCTGAGTCATTTGTTTTCTTGATGTTTGGGTTTTGTTTATTTCTTTGAATATTCCAGATACTATATACTTCTGTTACATATATAGCTAGTAAATATTTTTCCAAATGTGTAAGTCATATTTTCACTCAAGTATTGATGTCCTTTGCTGGACAGAAGCATCTTTGGTCCATGAAGTTCCATTTATTAAATGTTGGCCTGTGCTATTGGGGTCCTATTCAGAAAGCCCTTTCCTAGGGCTGGTGAAATGGCTCAGCGGGTTAGAGCACCCGACTGCTCTTCCGAAGGTGATGAGTTCAAATCCCAGCAACCACATGGTGGCTTACAACCACCCGTAACAAGATCTGACGTCCTCCTCTGATGCGTCTGAAGTCAGCTACAGCGTACTTATGAAGAAGAATAATAAGAAATGAATCCTTGGGCCAGAGAGCCCAACCGGAGCGAGCGAGGCTGTCCAAAGCGAGTGGAGCCGGCGGGAGCGAGCAGGGTCGAGCGGAGCGAGCGGGGTTGACCAGAACAAGGGAAAAAAAAGAAAAAAAAAAAAAGCCCTTTCCTGTGCCAATAAATTAAAGCTTATTCCCGATATTAATTTCTATCAGATTCAAAGTGCCTGGTCTAATAGCGAGGTCCTTGATCCATTTGTAACCGAGTTTTGTGCTAGATAAGAGCTAAGGATAAAGTTTCATTCTTCTACAAATAGCCATCTAGTTTGACCAGGACTATCTGTTGAAGAGGCTATCTTTTCTCTGTTGTGTTTTGTTGGCTTCTTCTCTGTGGGAGTGTGGCCTTACATGTGGCTCCTCCGTTCTATTCCATTGATCCGTGACTGTGCCCATGCTGGCACATGTCTGAA
This sequence comes from Mus minutoides, assembly GCA_902729485.2. Classification (NCBI taxonomy): domain Eukaryota; kingdom Metazoa; phylum Chordata; class Mammalia; order Rodentia; family Muridae; genus Mus; species Mus minutoides. The sequence goes on along the minus strand of CACVCL010016737.1, from coordinate 71,228 downwards.
GATTCAAAGATAACATCCACAAACAAGAGGACAGTGCAATGCTGTTTTTGTTACTATACCTCTTCAGTACAACTTAAAAACTGGCAGAGTGCTATCTGCCATGGGGGTTTTTGTTGTTCATGGTTGTTTTTGTTATCCTGGGCCTTTTGTCTTTCTATATGAAACAATATTTTTTTAATTTCTGCAAAAACATTCGTTGGAATTTTGATGAGTACACTGAATCTGTGCATTGCTTTTGGTGAGATGGACATTTTCATAGTATTGATTCTGCTAATCCATGAATATAAGAGGACTTTCCATATTTTTGTGTCTTCTTCAATTTCTTTTGGTTAAATTGAGAAGGAGGAGAGGAGGTATCTCTGAAATGGAATAAAAGGTTCTTTGGGTAAGTGACCAAATGCCACCCAGCTTTGGGGGGGAGCTCCCACATTGATTTCCACAGTGGCTGTAACAGTTTGCACTCCCACAGGCAGTGAAGAAGTGTTTCAGCTTTTTAGACCTTGGAATATTCTAGATACTACCTTTCTGTCAGCTGTAGAGCTGATAAGTATTTTTCCATTGTGTAGGCCATCTCTTCACTCAAATGATGATGTCCATATTTTTTTCTTCTTCCATTTCTTTTGAGTTAAATGGAGATTGAGGAGGGCATATCGGAGTACAGGAAGATATATGGGAATGAGTGGATAAATAACACTAAATACCTTTCCAGAAAAGGTCATGTGAAAACCTGCTGGCATAAGAACATGTGTATGTGTATGTGTATGTGTATGTGTGTTTACATACATACATATATACATACAGTAAAAAAGAAGTTACCCTATGACAGGGCAGCAATGCTTTCACTAGAAATCAGGAACTCACAAATAAAATGTATAGTACAAGGAATATTGTTCCCTAAACAATACAGGCTGTTGCCAGTGCTCCTGGTTACCTTCCAGAACTTGATGGTAAGACCCTACTGCCAAATACACACACAGTTGAGACATAGAACATAGAGACAGCAAGCTGATACCAATCTAGAAGCTTCTTCCCTGTTGGCTGGAGTCTACAATGCTGGAAGGTTCTACCAACGAATTCTGCCAGATGGGGAGGGGATCATCAGTCTTACCCAGCTGTCCACCTGTGAGCTACAATAATGACTGGTCTGGCAAGACATACCCACTCGTGCAGTAGCAACAAACCAGTTTATGATTGGATTTAAGTCCTGCTCCATGAGATGAGATTCATCCCAGGCACCATCATCATTTCTAGGCACTAAGGGAGAACTACTACGATTATTTTGCTAAATGAACACAATATTAAACTGGTTCCTGTGACTTATGTTATACCCTAGATTAAGGTATATCTCAGTGCTCATTAGAGAAGCTTATATTTTTAGTAGATGGTGGTTAACACAAAGACCTACAACTAGCCAAGGTGGAGAAGATAAAAATCTACAGAATCCTCATCCCTAAATGGAACATATACCCAGTATATTCCCGAAAGCCCTAAAGGAAATGTAAATGTACCCCCTCCTCCCAATATTCAAAGACCACTGTGGAAGATCTGTAAGAAAGTTTTTCGGGAAGAAAAACTGTAAGAGCCAGCAGAGGATGACCAAAAGGAGACAGTGTGTCCTGGATGTCTCAGGACAGCTACACATGTGAACTCATTGCAGTGGTGACATCATGCACAAGATCTGTGCAAGCTCAGGTCAAGCCAATAACATTCATGTTGCTATTGCTCAGCACAGAAGGAGAGTTGGGTGTGAAATTTCACCCATAGTCACGAAGCTATTGACAACCATTAGCTGCTGGGAGAAGTATTTTTCTCTAACCCCCCAGTAAGCCAACCATGTTAATAGAAAACCACATCCAAGAATATTTGGGCAGCACAAATAGGTCTTGATAAGAAAGAAAGGGCAAAAGGAGATGGGGAGGGAAGGAAGGAGGAGGGAATCTAGTACAGGTTGGGGGTATATGAAGATGGTCAAAACACATTGTAAAACATTCACAAAGGACTAATAAAAATTGAAAATAGTCACATAGACATGGAAAAACTAGCCTTGCATGAAGCTTCTTCTCTGTTGCCTGCGTCTGTAACCAGAAGGTTCTAAATAAGCCGATGAAGGAAAAAAGTCACCAACAGTCTAACCCACCCATGAATCCTGTGACCTACAATACTGACCGGCCTGGCAAGATACAATCACAGATATAGCTCTGGTTATTGGCTGTCAACGTGACGACATCTGAAATTAACTTAAACCCAAGCAGCTGTGTTCATCTGTAAGGATTTGGGGGGTTTTGTTGTTGGTCTTATTTTTCTTAATTAAAACATTTAAAGTGGAAATACCCACTTTCTAAACTTTTTATTGATTCATTATGAATTTCACATTATGCACCCCAATTCCACTCATCTTCTCCTCCCTCCATATATGTCCTTGGTCCTTGCAACCGTACCCCTACCCCCCGAAAAGAAAACAAACAAAAAAAAATTTTTTTTAATCTTGCCATGAAAGCTACAGTGTGTCATGGTGTGTCTGTCACACAGCATACCCTCTGGCCCAAACAGCTTTACTTACAAATAAATGTTCACTGCAGTGAGTCAGTCATCGGTCTGGTTCAAGGCCTCTGGCTTCTGCTACACTGTCAATACTGGATCATTACCAGGAATCCTCATGGATATCCTGTTGTTGCCCTGTGTCAAGGAGATCCTGCAGCTTTGGGTCTCCAGGACTGGCCCCTTCACAAGCTCCAGCAGTTTAGAAATGGGGTGGATGTTGGACTTCAAAGCCCTGGATTTGGACCTGGGTAGTAACTGAGTTGATCAGACCCTCAGCTGTCCCAAACTCATGCCACCAAGGCCAGCTCTTCAGCATTGCCCTGGTGAGTTGCAGTGCCAGCTCTCCTGCTCTCAGGCCCTCAGAGGTGGCTCTCTTGCACCCATGTCATGGGAGGACCCATGTTTAATCTGGATCTTTGAGATAAGATCAACCTTTAATCTTGGCCATTTTCTGGAAGCCTATAGAAAGGGCTTGGAAGAAGGAAGCTTGCTGTCTTTGCCTGCTTATTCTTGCAAGTCCATGCTTTTACTAGCACTAGAGTTTTTGTCTTTGGGATCCTGGTGTATATTGAGGACTAACTGAGACATTCAGTTTCGACAACTACTGGATGCTTGGAACATCCTTTGGTAGACAGAAGTTATTTGGCTAGCTAGATCATACTGTGTAAGCCATTCTAATAAATCCCATATAATATATAATATATATATATAATATATTATATATACTATATATATTATATATATGTGTGTGTGTGTGAATGGATATGTCTACATAGTCATTCAATATATGTGTATATATATTTATTCTATGTATGTATATATTCATTCAATATATATGTATATATATTTATTCAGTAAGTTCTATTCCTTAGAGAACCCTGACTAACAAAGATTTTGGTATGAGAAGTGCTTCTAGAACAATAGCAGTATAAGGATGGATTTTTTTTTAAGTCAGAGACAGTGCTGCTCAGATGAATAGATTAAATGCAATGCATTTAATTGGGTCACAAAGTAGCAATGGCCAAGTAGAAGCATGAATCACCAAAAGCAAGATGACTGTAGTTATCGTAATGGGCAGAATGCACAAAGCAATGTCCATAATGGCCTAGTCCATAACAGGCAGCACAGGGTAAATGATGTTTATAGTGGCTTGACTCACATGGACCCTTTCTGGGAGCAAATCAACCATGGTGTTTTCAGGCATGAAATGCAAAAGAAGCCTACTGCAGTTTTGTTTAATCTGTATAAGCAGAAAATTTCTCAAACAATTTCTCATGGCTACCTTGAGTCATGGCAAAAAGAAATATCGGCCAGTGAATTAATTTTCAGACGAGCCAGTTTGCAGACCAGAAACCCTTAAATGAAGGGATGGATAACCAGGTTCCCCTGAGAAAGGACCTTGATAGAATACCTAAGACTTTTACTGTTAGCCTTTCTCCAGCCCTTCCACAGAGGAACTGATGGCCTTTTGCAATGGTAACTGTACCTTGGGGAAAACAAGACTTTCTAGGGGCTATTGGATACTGGTTCTGACCTGACACTGATTCTCAAGGACCACAAGAAACATGGTGGCCCTCCAGTTAAAGTAGGGGCTTGTGAGAGTCCCGTGATTAATGGAGTTTAGGTGAAACTTCACTCACACTGGATTCAGTAGGTCCCCCAAACTTATCCTGTGGTTATTTTCCCAGAATGAATAATTGGGATACTTACACTTAGAAGTTGGCAGAATTCTCACATTGGTTACCTGAGCTCTGGAGTGAGAAATATTTTGGTTGGAAAAGCTAAATGGAAGCCTTTGGAGTTGCCTGTGCCAGGGAAAATAATGAACCAAAACCAATACCTGATCCCTGGAAGGACTGTAGAATTTAGCGCCACCATCAAAGACTTGAAAAACCAGATGTAATTTCCCATTAACTCTCATATCTGGCCAGTGCAGAAGATAGAGGGTTTATAGAGAATGAAGGTTGACTATGTAAAAACTCAATCAAGTAGTGACTCCATTTGTAGCCACTGGACCATTCATTCTTACTTGAGCAGACTGATTCTTACTTGAGCAGACCTGGTACATGGTATACACCTGTTGACAGGATATAGCAACTTCTAGGAAACATAGCTCTGAGTTTGGCTGTGAAGGAGTTTCTAGGCTGGATTACCTGAGGTGTGAAGATACATATGGGCAGCACCATGTCATGAGCAACAGTCAAAGACTGAATAAAAAGGAGAAAGTGGGCTGAATATGGCCATTCGCTTGCCTCTTCTTCCTGAAGGTGGATGCAGTGTGACCAGCTGCCACCTGCCTCTGCTGCTATGCCTTCTCCACTGTGATAAACTTCACGCTTAAGCTGTGAGACAAATATACTCTTTCTATTGATCTACCAAATGCCCTTCTCTTAGCATCTGTCCAGAAGGCCTACCAGAAGCAATTTGCTTTCAGTTGGCAAGGCCAGCAATTTACCTTGACAGTTTTAAAAAAAACAAAGTCAAAATAAATTTATTCCTATTTTCTGTTAACTTTCAGATTTGACCAGGTATTAACCCATTTTCTGAAATTTGACCTGCTCCACACCCTATACCCTAATCTCCACCCTGATGCCAAATAATTTTGAAATGTTCATCCAAGTTCCTACCTAACCAAGCCTTAAAATCTCCCAACTCTTGAAAACCTTTTACTCCTCCAGTTTGGGGCTACATGAACCCGTGTCTCCTGTGTTCCATGCTGTTTTCTTACTCCCTGCTAGGAAGGGAGCACTGTCTGACTGAAAATAAAGCTTGCATAACTTGACCAAAGAACGTGGGTCTTTACTCTCATTCTGTGAAAGTCACACTATATATTCATTCTTTAAGTTCTGTTTCTCTAAATAACAATTACTAGGTTCTTGGATTTTCTGTTGGTAGACTAGCTGGACTACTAGCCTGTACGCCATTCATCGACAGACAGACAGATAACAGATAGATAGATAGATAGATAGATAGATAGATAGATAGATAGACACATTCATTATTATATCCATTCTATTTGCACACAATACAGGCATGAATGTTATGGGAATAATGAACTACTTTCTAATTGGATTTAAGGCCCATTCCACAGAAGAATATGTATGCCTGGTACTATAAATTCTAGTCAAGAGCCTATGATTTGGAGCTCACAGTCTCCAAGAGTGAACCTACTGTTTTGGTTTGGTTTATTTATTGTTTTGGTTGTTTTATTGTTAAATGGACATACTTTCAAACTGCCCTGTAAATTCTTTCATACATCAGAGAAGTTTCTTTGTCAGTGCCTGGTGGATAATACAGAAACTCACAACTAACCCAAGTGAATAGAATAAGTGTCAGTGGCGTGCTCAGCCATCAGTCATCCTCCCCAAGGTTCAGGGACCATCTCAGAAAAGGGGACAGAAAGATTATCAGAGCTAGCAGTTGGGGAGGCGAGTCACGGGGTGTGGGCCACTGGCAACCNGATGCACGAGCCGAGTGATCCGCCACAAGCGAACAGAAACAATTTCCTGAAATATACACAGAATATCTGTTCTTATCCAGAGCCACCTCCCTTGAGCCTTGGGTGTACCTCCTATCATTCCATCCCTCAGCAGGCTGGGAAGTCTGCCAACAGACCCTGACCCACCTTGTCTGCCTGGGTACAAACAAAGAATAGGGTCAGTTCTTTTTTTTTTTTTTTTTACAATTTTTATTAGATGTTTTCTTCATTTGCATTTCAAATGCTATCCTGAAAGTCCCCTACACCCTCCCCCATCCCCGGCCCAACTCCCCTACCTACCCACCCACTCCTACATCTTGGCCCTGGTGTTCCCCTGTACTGGGGCATATAAAGTTTGCATGACCAAGGGGCCTCTCTTCCCAATGATGGCCAACTAGGCCATCTTCTGCTACATATGCAGCTAGAGACACGAGCTCTGGGGGTACAGGTTAGTTCATATTGTTCTTCCACCTATAGAGTTGTTCTAAGACATAAATCTAGTAGTCAAGGAAGAAAAAAGGTGTAAAGGACGTTCCCTTGGTCACTGTATTCTGGGTCTTATCAAGATGATCAATACAAGATATGAGGAACACAGTGAAATAGTGCCTTCTGGACATGACAGAACCATCATACTCACGAACTCATGACAGCCTACACAAAGACAAGCCAGTCAACATTATAGCACAGAAGAGGGGAGGGTCCATGGGCCTACACCTCTAACTGAGAAGTCATTGGCAATTGGTGGCTTCTGCAGAAGAGTCAGTGCTCTTTAAGGGTGTGGCACCTAGGTCAAACATTCAGGTGGCCCCACGCCCCTGAGTATATTATAAGTACATACTGGACTTGGTAGGTTATTTTAAAAAATAAAAAGAGGAAAGAAAGTTGGGAGAGGATGAAAAGGTGAAGATGGACCTTGGAGGATTTAGGAAAAAGAACGGGGATTGAATATTACCAAGATACATTGTTTGAATTTCTCAAATGATTAATTAAAAATAAAAGCTGATATTTTGATTGAGATTAGATTTACTACCTAGAAATCATATGTGGAATCATCTGACTTGCCCAGTCCATGAATATTATAATCTTCTCAATTTTATTGTCTTTAATCTTCTCAGTTACATATTTTAGTTCTTCCATTGTGAGAATACACACATCTTCAGTTAGAAATGAACACAGAAAGACAGCCATCCAGACGCAGAGTAGGATCTAAGAGGGCATCCACACAATGCCAGCAGTCTAGGTGTTGGCACTACAAGGAAGGGGTTGTTTATGATCACAAGTATCATGGGGTTGTGATCACAGGTATCCTGGCTCACCCAGCCGAGGGGTCAATGCAACAAGCATTTAGATGAAGCGCCCATTTGCTCTGATTAGTCCTGCAGTGAGAGATGGTGCCCAGAAAGTACCTGGATTATCAATTCAATCAGCAGTCATTACAGCCCTCACATGCCTGTGGAGTCGGGATGCACAAAGCAGCACCTGTCTTGGTTCCTCTAATTCACAACATGACTAGGGAAGGAGGTATTTCAATGGAAAAAAACTTAAAACAGGGTGTCAGAGAGTATGCTCTGGGCTCAGGCCTCAGCTTCTCTCCAAGAGACCGGTTATATTACTTATCTTTCTCATCGCTGTGAAAAAAAAAATATCTGAAAAGAACCAAGGGAGCAAGAGTACATTTGGCTCACAGTTTGAGGGTGTGGCTCATCAAACTACCAGTTTTGGACCTGTCGTTTCCACGATGCTACTACCCTCTGCACTTAAATCTGGTCGTCTTTCCTCTTGAAGAAATATTGTGCATGAATCACACTGTTAACTGGAAATGAATGCACTCACCCACTAGACTCCGAGCAGCCTGGGGCAAATCCCACAGTAATACTTTCCATCGTCTCTTCAGAGCCACAATAAAGATAGCTAACATATATTAAGTGGTAACTGTCTTGAGTATTCCAAAAGCACTCAGTGTATTTTATTAGCTTAATTATTCCTCAAAAACAACCATAAGACAGTAAGTTCTTTTATTATCCCCACTTTATAAATGAGAAAATGACTGTATAGAAAATAGACCTAGGCAGGCTGGTGTCAAAGCCACCACTCTGCTGTAGGTGGCGCTCTGGTGACTGCCCAGTTGGCCACCCTCTGGAAGCATACTCAATAAACTATTCCTATTAAAGAAATGAAGACCATGTTCTCTTAACCCACACACCAGTAGACAGCTGGGCTGGAAAGTTTGTGTCAACCTGACACAAGCTAAAGTCCCCTGAGAGGAAGAAATCTCAAGTAAGAAAATGCCTCCAGAAGATCAGGTTGCAGGCAAGCCTGTAGGGCATTTCCCTAATCAGTGGGGAGCAGGTCCAGCCCAGCTGGTCATCCTGGTTTCTGTAAGCAGGCTGAGCAAGCCATGGGGAGCAAGTCAGAAAGCAGCACCCCTCCATGGGCTCTGCATCAGCTCTGCTTCGAGGTCCCTGCCTTGTTTGAGTTCTTGTCCTGACTTCTTTCAATGATGAACAGTGATGTGGAAGTCTAAGATAATTAAACCTTTTCCTCCCCAACTTGCTTTTTTGGTCATAGTGCTTCACCATAGCAATAGAAACCCCAACTAAGATAATAGCTAAAAAGGCTTCAATAAATAACCAATGCAATAACAACTCAGTGAGTTGTATCTCATTGTATATCAAGACATACCAACTCTGCTTGTACCCTTAGAGGCCAATAGAAAGGCTGGGAGGAGAGAATCAGTGACCTTTGCACTAGTCAGAATTCTCCATAGACCCAACAGGCTACTGAGAGAAAGGAGACAAGGGAGAGGGAAGAGAGACAGAGATATATCTTAATGAGTTGACTCTGGTGATTGTCAGTCCAGAGCTGGGCAGACCAGAATCTCCAGGTTAGGCCCACACACTGGATACGTAGAGAGGAGGTGATGTCACCTTCTTCCTTCCCAGATCTCAGCCTTTTAAGACCCTCAGTGGCTTAAAAGAGTCCGGTCCACATCCAACGGGATGATTGTCTTTAATCAAAGGGTACTGATTTAAATGGTAATTCTATCTTTAAAATACCTTTATAGTTCTATCCAAACTGTTGTGTGAACAAGCAAATGAATTGCCTGCCCATGTTGACACATAAAGGTAGCCACCATCACAGCTGGCAAATCCAGACCAATTAAGAACCGGCGCACTCTACTGCTATCATTTCCTCCCTACACCCCATGATAATGATTACTCCACTCATCTGAGACAGGTTACAATGTGACCTGCTTTCCTGTTTACCTTTGATTTCCATGTGTCTTGTCTCCCTCACTACCATGACAACTCCATCAGGCCGGGAACAGGCTTTTACTAACTCTTTTCTCCCTTTCTGCCTCACTTAGAAGTAAGCACCTGCAGGCATCACATGTGAGGTTAAAGAACAAGCCTAAGGAATAATGGCAAAATAAATAAAGTGGAGAAAGTCTTGGGATAAATTACTCGATAGTGTTAGTGAACAAGATTTGTTCAACTGGCAGAGGTTCTGTATTTTAAGCATGAAATTAAATACGATCGTCTCCTGCCCTCCCCCCCCCCCCCACCGACCCTGGGTGTAAACTTCGATTTCTGCTTAGGACTTTGAATGCTGTCAGAAGGACACCTGCTTCTAGAGGGACTGAGGAAGGGACCAGGTGGAATGGAGCAGAGAACTGCAGGGCAGTTTGAGGCCAGGACATAGCAAACAAGAAGCGTCATGGAGAATAGTAAAGACACAGGCCTGTGACTGCAGGGGTCTCAGTCCATCGCTGGTTCCCTGCGAATGAGAACGTGTTTTTTTGGTTTTTTGTTTTGTTTTTTTAAGCATGTGTTTGATGAGAAATAAAGCCTTTGAATTCAAGTAATGGCAAACCTGAACAGAACCCTCCTTGCCTGGCCACCACATCCAAAACTCCAGTCTTCACACCAGGTGCCCTTCCTCCTTGCTTTGCTTCTGTCCCTTCACATCGGCACACCACGTGGCAGTTGTGCTGACTTGTCTGGGTCTCTTACTAGACCTTAGATGAAGCTCATTCATCTTTGACTCTCCTAACACCGTGTATCTCAACTGTCCTAATGCTGTGACCCTTTAATACACTCCTCATGTCATAGTGACCCCCAACCTAAAATTACTTTTGTTGCTACTTCATAACTGTAATTTTGCTACTGTTATGAATCATAATGTAAATATCTGATACGCAGGATATCTGCTATGCAAGCCTTGTGTCTTAGTTAGGGTTTTGCATGCTGTGATCACCATGACCAAGGCAACTCTTATAAGGACAACACTTAACTGGGGCTGGCTTACAGGTTCAGTCCATAATCATCAAGGTGGGAATGTGGCAGGATCCAGGAAGTCATGGTGCAGGAAGATCTAAGAGTTCTACATCTTCATCTGAAGGCTGTTAGCACAATAATAGCTTCCAGGCCACTAGGTTGTGGGTCTTAAAGCCCACGCCTACAGTGACACTCCTCCTCCAACAAGGCCACACCTCATAGTAGTGCCACTCCCTGGGCCAAGAATATACAAACCAACACACCCTGTAAAAGGGGGTTTGAACCCCAAAGGGTCTCAACTCATAGGCTGAGAACTATTGTCCTAACATCTCAGGCAATGACTTGCACATTCTTTAACCTGTGTGGAATAAAATTCTTGAAACGGATGACCAGGACACCAGAGCCTTGAGGATCCTGTGAGGGAAGCCCTGCTAAACTACAAAGAGCTTCAGGGCTGACTCCTGTGAGAACAGCGGAAACAGGAAGTGGGCACTGCTCTGTTTCAATGTCAAAAGAAAAGGAATGTGAGCTTTAAAATTGTTTAAAACTTCAAGGTCAATACCTAGCTCAAGCCTTAAAGCTGTTTGTTTGTTTGTTTGTGTTTGTGCAATAAATCGAGTGCCAGGAGTGCAGTTGAGTAATAGATGCCTGCTGTGTGCAAGACCATCCCCAGCACTGTACAAAATAAACTTATTTTCACAAAAAAGATAAATCTAGATCAAAGATTGGGTAATTTAATGAGAAAGAAAGAATGAGAAAGGGGAGGGAAAGAGGAGGAGGCTCAGCAATGTTGTTACAGGTTGGGTCTAAAATGTCCCCCAAAGGCCATGTGTTAAAAGTTTGGTTGCTGGACTGGAGAGATGGTTCAGTGATTAAGAGCACCAACTGCTCTTCTAAAGGTCCTGAGTTCAAATCCCTGCAACCACATGGTGGCTCACAACCATCCGTAATGAGATCTGACGCCCTCTTCTGGTAGGTCTGAAGACAGCTACAGTGTACTTAGATATAATATAAATAATAAATAAATAAATAAATAAATAAATCTTTTAAAAAAAGATTGGTTGCTGACTTTTGATAAGTGACTGGATCAGGCAACTCTGATTTCATCAGTATATTAATCTGCTGTGGGTTTATAATGTACTGGACAATTAGGAAACAGAATAGACTTAGGAGGCATGACTTACTGAAGGAATAGTTTAGTATGAGTGTGCTCTTCGACCCTGAATCTTGTCTCCAGCCTTGCCCTCATCCTCTCTCTCCTTCCCTCTTTCCCTCACTCCTTCCTGGCCACCATGAAGTAAGTAACCTTCTTCCTCTATATCCTTTCCCATGGTGTTTCTGATGCACCACAAGCCTGAAAGCAATGGAACCAACTAACCATGAGTGGACCCCCTGAACCCACAGGGCTAAATAAACATTTCCACTTTTGAGTTGATTTGTTCAAATATTATGTCACAGCATGGAAAGCTAGCACGAATCTTAGCCTCATTTGGTTTAAAAGAACACATGATGTAGAAAGGTTTTTTCTTCAGTACAAAATATTCATAACACTAATCAGATGAAAGTATGAAATTCAAAGATATAATAATGGTGAGAACACATAATCCAGTGTGCTTCCAAAAAAAAGCTAATGATATTTGAACTATTCCAGAGCATTCTTTTTACATGTGTATATGGGGGGGGGGGATTCTCAAATCCTCATTGAAGTTAATGTTACCAGTGATAACAAAGGCTCCTCGTAGGCCGACATACTCCAGTGGAAGACCACCCTTCCAATACTATATGGGCAGCACAAGCTGTATCTGATAGAGTTTAAAAACCCAAGTGTGCCGGGTGTGGTGGCACACGCCTTTAATCCCAGCACTCGGGAGGCAGAGGCAGGCGGATTTCTGAGTTCAAGGCCAGCCTGGTCTACAAAGTGAGTTCTAGGACAGCCAGGGCTATATATACAGAGAAACCCTGTCTTCGAAAACCAAAAAACCAAATAATTACTCACAAGGGTGCTGAAAAGAAAGTTGATGCTTGGTTTGATGAAATGCAATGCCTACTCTTAGTAAGATCTTTTTGATATATGTTTTTATTCAAATTAAGCAAATATATGTTGACCATTTATTGTCTGCCAGACAGAATTCTAGGCACTTGGGAGGAGACAGCAAATAAAGCAGAAATCCCTGTCCGCTCAGGTGCATTTTAGGAGTGATACTGAACAGTAAATAACAAGCATCATAATTAGGCCAATTATTTATTGGGTGAGAAAGTAAGAAACTATGAAAAATAAAGGAGAAGACAAGGAAATGGGAGGCACGTGGGAGGCATTGAGGTTACTGACTTCTCTTTGGGGATTTGTTTGGTTGTTTTGTTTTGTTTTGTTTTGTTGTTTTTGTTTTCATTTGAGGCAGAGTCTTGCTATGCAACCTAGGCCAGCCCGGAACTAATTATGCAGCCCAAGATGGCCTTGAATTAATGGTGATCCCCCAGCCTCAGCCTCCCAGGTGCCAGAATGATAGGCATATGCCACCATCATCCAGCTTGTTGAGTACTGCTAAACTGAGTGGTTAGGGTAGGCCCAGTGAGAAGGCAGGATGATGTTAGTGGACCAGCAGTGGAAGGAGAGAAGAGAAGAAGACACATGGATATCTGGGGAATGGGCGTTCTGAAAGATTATGCCAGATGTGTTGAATAAGCAGCAATGAGACCAGCACGACCCGGATTTATTTTAATCCAAGGCATGGCATTTTAGATTCTAGCCACCACACCCTCACAAAGCCACATCCAAAAGCAGAAATGACACGGTCTTCCCAAGGCTTTCAAGGCAGAGGAATGCCTGCAGCTCAAACTAGTCAACATTTGACACAATCCCATTGTTAACAAAGAACAACATTTGCTCTTCATGTATTATCAGACTCTTGGCTTCACAGAGGAGAAAAAAATAAGCAAAATAAACACAAAAATACCGAAAGAAGAGCATAAACAAAGGAAAGACACCTCATGGGCTTGTAAAAGCTCTGGGTGTTGGATTCCTACCTCACACCCCAAGCTACAATCAATTCTAGGTCAACAAAAAGGGGAGGAGACTTAAGTGGTCAGAGACAGCTGTAGATAGGAGACTGATTTTTTTTCACTGTAAACCCTCTTTACATATCACAATTTCGATATTGCTGCTTCACATGGACAACAGAGAGTAACGGGAAAGACCAGCAACCAGAGAATCTAGTTTTCTCCTAGCAACTTTTCAGCGCTGTGTTTAGTTTGTAACCTGGGACAACCCATGCCATCCTCTTCATCTCCAAAGTGCCAGGATCAGTTTAGTGGATTGCAGGATCTCTGAGTGGAAAAAAAAATAGCAATAGATGCTTAAGCTTACAGAGAGGCCTACAAAATGTGATTATAGACACTAACTAGTTTTGATGATTATTCTAAGAGACATAGGAAAGTGTACTGTGGAATTTAACTAGAACATCATTCTGTACCTATTCCCTCACACCGTTACGGTGGGATTAAGACAGCAGAATGCATTTCCCGGCCCAACCAAAGGTTTCTGTTATCCACAGAGACAGATAGACCTCGACATCTTCCAAGGAGAGAAAAGAAGGACTGGCTCACAGGGTGGAATGTCTAGGGTGCACAGTTCTGTGACTCACGTTAGGGCTGGCCACAGCGGCTCTACAGTATATATAAATCAAAGGCACATTTCTGTTTGGGGATCTATTCAAGTATTTGCATTCTTCTATGTTTCATCTACAAATATCTCCAACCAAAAGGGGGAAAAAAAATACAAGTTATCTGAGCTCTTGCTAATGAACAAACTAGGTAATATCAGTCGCTCAACCAACATATAGAAATGGTGAAGGCCCTTAGTGAGGTAAAGCCAGTCACTGAACAAATAGAAAACCGAGGCTTAGAGGAGCCTTACAGTAGGGAGCCAAATCCTGACAAATGCAAGATGAAAAGCAGGTGTTCCAGCTCTTGGCTGGATGCTATTTCCACTTTTCATCTTTTGCCATTAAACGATTTTTCCCAACGCTGCTGTCATTTGTGTGTCAGAATATTGGTAACTTACTATGGTGGTAGTGACAGCGGTGGTTTGGCTTAATACCCTCGTCTGGGTCTTAACACTCCCAGATCTATGACTTTAGGCTCGGACCTACTGGGTAGGTAACTGAGAGTGGGAACTGAACAGGAAATGGAAACTCCACTTGGACCTGACCCGGAGAAGCTGCTTCTGACCCCACCCTCTGGAAACTCTCACATCCCCCGAGAACACTTGGCAGTCTAACACTTTTTTCTTAATGATTCTCCACACACATATCGCCGGCCTCACCTTTTGCTTCTCTGTCTCCAGCCAAAACAGTTCTTAGAGTTCACAGGCTTCTCTTTAACACGTACCCAACCTACTTCTACCCAGGAAATAGCTGCCGGAACATTTCCTTCGGGGGTTTCTGTTTCCCTTTAGCTTAAGTAGGTCACTGCACTAAAGAAGGCAGAATGACAGAAATGGATGTAAGTAAATCCCTGGATTTGGCTGGTTTTCGATCTGTGAAAAATGCAGAAGGGCAGAGTGACCAGCCTGGGAGTGCCAGGGAAGTCCCTGCGATCCTTCTGATGACTCAGACCTCACGGAACTAGTAGTTAGACAGGCAGGGTGAGCAATGGAACGATTTTAGTTCTAAAAATGTGAAGTCACTGTCAGCCTGTGTCTGCGTGTGTCCTTCCTGTGGAGAAAGGAACTCAGCAGACAAGACACAAAATACAGGGGATAGTGGCATTGGACATATTGAGGGGCTTGCCTGAGGCTGAAGAGGCAGAGATGGGTGGCCTGAAATGCAGCTCTCCTGTTAACGTGGTGGACTTTCAACAAAAATCAAGTGCCTAGACCAGGTGTGGTAGCACAGCAGTTAATATCAGCTCTAGGGAGACTGATGCAGACGGATGGTGAGTCAGCCAGCCTGTCCAGTGTAAGATGAAAGGATCTATTTCTCACTGCAACCAAAAGTACAAGTGGGACAAAGGAGGGTTAAGTCACTGAGAAGAAAGATATGAAGAATAAACACTACTGGCAGCATAGTATATTTTTCCATGATGGCATTATTGATCCTCTCCTCTCAAAAACACCCAAGATTGTGCCTCATACCCACCAAGGAGAGATCTACCTTTCTGTGGCCTGTACATTCCCAGTCTATCCCAGAGTATGATCTGTGCCACTGTTTAGGTGGGATGACCAGATCTACCAAGCTTAACATGAAAACACATTGGAACCTCATTAACCTCACTGCTTTGTCATGATTGCCCCTGCGATGTCTACCCTCAAGACAGAGTGCTCCGGGGATATGGCTCAATGAGAGAACCATTGACTTGCAAGAACAAGACCTTTGGGCTGGAGAAATGGCTCAACAGTGAAGGGCACTGACTGCTCTTCCGAAGGTCCTGAGTTCTAATCCCAGCAACCACGTGGTGGCTCCCAACCATTTGTAACGAGATCTGACACCCTTTTCTGGAGTGTCTGAAGACAGTTACAGTGTGTTTACATATAATAAATAAATAAATCTTTAAAAAAGACCCTCCATTTGATCTTCACTGAAGAAAAACAAGATAAATACACCAATTAAAAATATGGTTCTCTAGGCAAAGCTGTTCCTAAGACTGCTCTGCTGTGTCGTAATGCACACTGCCATCCATCCACACATGTGCAGAACATGTGTGGGCACCTCGTAAGCAGCAGGCACTACGGGAAAGACACAGGGTGAGAAAATCACCCTCTGGCAACTCATACTCAACCCTGAAGTCACATAGATCCAGAGAGGTGACAAATGTGGCCATACACGGCATTCCTGGGTTTTCTTGTGATCATATTTTAAGAGGTAAAAATGGGCAAACTGACTCTAAAAACATATTTGATCTAGTTTGGTAGATCCAGAACATTATTGTCTCAACATGCAATTTTTTTGGAATATTTTCTTTATTCTTTGACAATTTCTTATACACGGTGCACTGTGATCATATCCACCCTCCAAACATCCCTCCCATTTCCATAGGCTCTTCCAACATGTCCCCCTCACATCTTCATAGCCTTTTTTTATTTTTTTATAACCCACTGAGCGCAATTAATGATGTTCTCATACTCGGTCATGTGAAGGCATGCAGAGGAGTGTGGGCAACCTACCAGCACCCACACCCCTGAAAAAAAATGACCCCACCCCACCCCCACCCCAAGTAGCCATCTGTTGCCAATAGCTCCTTAGATAGGGGTGGGGCTGCACAAGTCCCTTCTCCATCCAGACTGGAATGTTGACTGACTTGATTCAGTGTCGATAAGCATAGCTGCTCCAAGTTCATGCGACATCCATAGCATATCAAGACAGCATTTCACAGCGCTCCTCCTTCCCCAGCTCTTATGTGATTTCTGCCTCCTTTTCTGGATGCTGACTGAGCCCTTACAGGAGTGATAGAGATGTCCCAATGCTCCAAAATCACCTATTCTTAGCACTCTGACAAGGTATGAATCTCTGTAGTGACTGATGCTCACTGCAAAAAAAAAAAAAAAAAAAAAAGAAGCTTCTCTGACCAATGCAACACACAGTTCGGAGCACCACTAACTAACACAGAGATACAAGCATAAACGTTTAGAAAACAGTTTGACAACATGTCCATTTGGCAAAACAGCAGTCATGAGTTTCTCTCGAGAGCCTATGCTGTCTTGAGCCATGGGCTTTCGACAATGGTTCCAGGGTCAGTGCCCTTCCTGATACTGGGATCCTTGATCCCACCCCTCATTCTCCTCTGGGCTCTGAGTGAAAAGCCTTCTGTTATATGCTCTGCTGTGGTATGCTGGGTTACCAAAAGACCCAAAGCAGCAGACCTGAGCAACTGTGACTGAAACCTCAAAACTAAATCAAACACATTTCTCCTCCTTTCACACTGATTATCGTGGGGATTTTGTCCCAGAAATCGAAAGCTGACTAACACAGACCCTAAACATTATCAGAAAGTTGTAAAATGAGGAAGTCAGGAAAAGCAAATTTTTTTTTACAGTAAATAGATTTCAGCAGAAGGATTTGATCTATATAGAGATTTATACATTTTTTTTATAGGCAACAGAGCAGAGTGATCACATGCCCAGCTAAATTACAAGTTTACCAGTAACTTTGACCTTAGTTCTTTTTTTTTTTTTTTAAGATTTATTTATTATTATATCTAAGTACACTGTAGCTGTCCTCAGACACACCAGAAGAGGGCATCAGATCTCATTTTGGATGGTTGTAAGCCACCATGTGGTTGCTGGGATTTGAACTCAGGACCTTTGGAAGAGCAGTCAGTGCTCTTAACCGCTGAGCCATCTCTCCGGCCCCCTTGACCCTAGTTCTTAAATCAGAGTTAAGTAAAAATAACAAAAGCATACAGCTCAATTCCTTGACTGGGCTAGATTGAATCACTATGTCCAGCAGCCACTTGTGGCCAGTGGAGCGTTGGCTCAGTACTTAAGACCACTTACTGCTCTTCCAGAGGACCTAAGCAAGGTTCCCAGCACCCACATGGCGTCACTCAAGACTCAGTAACTCCATATTCAGGATATCCAACACTGTCTTCCGACCTCTGGGTGTGTTTCCCATATGTGGTGCCCTTACATACTCAAACAAAACACTCATAAAATAAAAAATAAAATAAATAAATCATTTTTAAATAGAAGAAAGTCACTATTGTGATATGTGAGAAATAATACTGTGTAACACCAACTTTGTCTAACAGGAGGGCAGAGTCTCTTGAGGAAGTGTTTTGTAGGCCTCTTGAATATTCAGATAGGAACAGTGCAGTTAAAAGGGCTTTTATAGCTAAGGAAACAGAATGTCCAAAGGTCCAGAAGCAGGAGGAAACCCTTGGGGTCTGTATTGTTAGAATCCTGTGGAGTAGCAGATAGCACTTTCTCACTGGGTAATTTTAAGTGTTCAGTGAAAGGACGCTAACAAAAAGAGATCTGACTATACGGGAAATAGCTGGGTATAGGGCTATGCCTTCGGTTAGCAGCAGACACCATTTACTGACGTCCTAACCCCAGCTTAAAGCAAAGAGGTGGTCAAGTAGGTATTAGAAGCTAGACCAAGTATAGCAAGGACCATCGGACAGGAACTATGGTTTTCAGTAGGGAGGAACAACGGGTTCCAGTCAGATAATGGGAGGCAGGGGAATAAATAACCTGGCTTCACTTTTCTTCCACCTGTTGAGTGCCACTATCCTGTGGAGACAGGAACAAATATCTAATAACCTCAGATAAGGAAGAGATGACAGATCAAAGTACGGCTACCTCCAAAGTCCAATTTGGTGAACTAGTGTGTTTTATTGGTATTACTTATAGAAATATATGAGTGAAAAGTTACTCACAAGAATGGATATGACTCAAAGACAGCTGCATCACCAAAGCCCACCCCAGCACAGGTGACAACTCACAGAAGCTGGGGACTTGCTCACTGCATAGCCTGCAGACAGCTCAGCGGGACAGAGAGTCCTATCTGGGTGCCTCTGTTGCTCTGAACCTCCTCCTGGCAGCTCAACTAGCCTCTGCTTATTCTTTTTGACAACTTGGTTGATCTATCTCTTCCAGGCATCTCAGCTGGTCCAAGCCTTTTCTAGGCAGCTTGGCCTTGTCTAACAATATCTTTCAGCCTTTGCTGCTTATATATTCTTGGGGAAGGAGGAGCTGGTGAACTCAGTTTCAAGGACTTCCTGAAGTAACTAAGTTGTTTGCTTCTAATCTTTTTTTTTTTTTTTTTTTTGGTTTTTCGAGACAGGGTTTCTCTGTATAGCCCTGGCTGTCCTGGAGCTCTAATCTTAATGAGCTTCCAAGAAGGAGGGTCTATTTCAACCCCTATTCGAACACCCTATTGTTTTAATTCTCTGTAAGCATCTTGTGTTTTCCCTCCAAGACAGACGTCTTTAATCTCCACAGAAACTGCTATAGACACCACCCTCCATAACCTCTGTGTCTCCCATTAGCCAAACCCAACCAGGACCAGGCAGTAAAAGAAGTCACTGATGTAGCCAGCATGGGAGCATAGTGCAATACGAAGATGGTGTAGAGTAAATCTGGAAAGGTTAAGTGCAGCTTCCTGCACCTATTTCCTGTTAGCACTATAAACACACACAAATACACACACACACACACACACACACACACACAACATACAGATATATTTGGTGACTTAAAATAACAAAGTGTATTAACTCATTTCTGTCGTTTTAAAATTGAAGTGTTGACAGGGCTATATTTCTAGATGCTCAAAAAGAAGTGTTTCCTTCCTTTCCCAGCTCTTACAAGTTTCTGCACTCCGTGTCCCAGCCCCTCGTTCACATCACTCTGTTCCCTGCTTCATTCACTGCATCTGATTCTCTGCCTTTGACCCTCCTGGCTTCTCTTAAGAGAACCTGGCTCCCAGATTGACCCGGCATTATCTCAAACCTCCATCTCAACATCCCTAACTGAATCACATCTGCAGTGTCCTCTTTACAATATAAGATGATGTACTGAGAGGCATCAGTGATGTGTGTGGGCTGTGTAGGGAAAGGGGGAATGGTTATGTTGATGATAGAGTAGGAAGCCCCCCTAGCAGTGATGTTGCAGGAGACACAACAAAGCTTTTGTTCTGTATCATCAGGCCAATAAAGAACACTATACAACGTGAGTACTGTCCCAGGAAGAGGTGTGAACATGGTGAGAAGCTGCATCCTAATCAGATGCTTGATAGAAGTATCTTGGACTAAGGGGGTGGCTACCATGATGAGGGGGGAGTTAGAAGGCCTTAAGAAACACTAAGGAACTGTTTTAGGGCTGATGATGGACCAGCTGAGTCATAGAAATGAGGTCAAGGACATGGTAAAGATGATGCAATAGCAGGTGCAATAGCAATGCCCTCATACCCACATTACCATGGCACTCTTGACCAGAGCCAAATTAGACTGACACTGAATCCAAGGATGTTGGTCCCTCCTAGCCGTCCCCTATGGAGGATAAAGGGATCCATGGGGCCCTACCACCTACTGCTGGCTTGTTGGAAGAAGGGGACCCATTGTGTACCCACTGGAAAGTCCATAGGGCTCTAGTGGTTAGCTCTGATTAAATTCTGTAGGACACTAAATAGAACCAAAACTAACTAATAAGGGGGCGGAGGGAGACACTTATGAGAGAGGAGCTGGTAGAGGAGGGGGAGGAGATAGGAGGTGACAGGAGAAGGACCAAAGTACACAACGCACGTGTGTGAAAGTGTGGAAGAACAAATGGTATTAATAAAAACGTAAATCAAATAAATAATAAGCCTGGGAGCCCATTGGTGGGTAATCAAAGCATGGTGTATATTCAGAATGGAATACTATTCACCCATAAAGGAGAACAAAATTATGCTACCTGTAATAAATGGAACTAGAGTTCCTCTTATTCTGAAAAAGAGGCTGTGGCCAGAACGGCAAGTGTCACATGTTTTCCCTCTTATACAGAATGAACATGTGTGTTTATACGTAGGAAGACTCGAAAGTAGACTAGGGATGATCTGTGGGTGAAAGGGGGGGACCCCTGGGATGAGGGAGGACCTGCTGAATGAGGAGAGAAGCAGTCAGGTTTGTATTAGTTACCTTTTCATTGATATGACAAAATATGTTGACGAGAAGCAGTACCTGGGAAGAAAGGTGTGTTTTGTTCATGGTTAGAGGGTACAGTCCATCACAATGAGGAAAGACTGTGGTGAGGGCGGTTCTCAGCTGTGAGACATAGTCATTTTATGCTGCATACACAGTCCAGGAGCAGAGAGATGGATGTTGGCACTCAGTTCACTTTCTAGTCCTTCTCTATTTGGCTCTGGACCTCAGTCCATGAGACAGTAGTATCCTCAGTCAGGGTGGGTCTTCCCTCAGTTAAATCTCTTTGGGAAATATCTCAGAGGCAGGCCAACAGGTGTATCCCTGAGGTGTATCCCAAATCTAGCCAAGGTGACAATGACATTGCTGTGATGGTGGCAACACACTCAAATCAGGTTTGTCTGGAGAACAGAGTATCATTTTAAACAAGGGGACTCTGAAGTGGCTCCAAGACAACTGATTAAAAAATGTCAAAATAGCATTGGGAGAAATATGGAGTCTTTGCTCCATAGTTTCCGAGAGTACTTGAGGCCAGGCAACATGTGATATGATCAGAATCCTTGTGAGGAGGTCTTGAGAGGCCATTGCATAATGCTATAGAGACAAAGGCAAGGTTCCAGTGGAAACCCAGGCCTGTGGAGTTTCCAGGACCACAGGATATCTACCAAGGAGAGCTGTGGGTACGGTGTGGAACTGGTTCAAGAGAGACATGTGCTATAAGCAGCAGAATCAAAGAATGGAAGTCAACCTAGTAAGCAAATGGAACCCAAAGACAAACACTCGTGTAGTTAATCCTGTAACGTAGACTTCAAATCAAAATTAGCCAGAATAAATAACAAAGGCCACTACATATCAATAAACTGAGTAATTCAACAAAGATATGTAAAATTATAAATATATTTGTACATAATTTAGGGACTCCCAAATGTATAAAACAAACACTAAAAAGGCATGAAACATAAGATTAGTACTCAAAATAATAGCAATAGTGGAAAGCTTTAGCACTCGACTCTCACCTTTAGACGGATCTTCCAAACTGAAAATCAACAAAGAAACTTGAGATAAAGTTTAGCTGTCACATAGATGAGTTGGATTTAACTTGACCTTCAGAGTATCCCATCTAACAAGGAAGAACCTACTACAACTGTTTTGCTGGACGGGCCCGTGGTCAAACTGCCTTCCGAATATTCACATGTATGTGCATATATTAGTGCTGACTTCAGTGTTCAGCAACAATCCTCTTACTGCAACAGACAGCAATTCATGAAGGAACTCTCAACTGGCCAACGTCCTAAGACCGAGCGCTGGCAGAGTATTTATCCCTAACTGGGACACCTCACTTCCTAAGGCTCCCCTCTCCCTCATGTGGAGACTGTCAGCTTGCTATGAGCTTAGCAAGAACTTAGAGACACTTTTTGTTCTAGCTGAGCCATTGCCCTCAAAGAAAAGTGGTGCTTTGAATAAGAATGACACCTCCAAGGTCTCACGTATTTGAACACTGAATCTTCAGTTGACGATGTTTGAGGAGGTGTAGGAAGTGTAGCCTTGAAGAAAGTACATAACTGGTGGTGAGCTTTGAGGTTAAAAAGCCTAGGACCATATCCAGTCTGTCTCTCTCTCTCTCTCTCTCTCTCTCTCTCTCTCTCTCTGTGTGTGTGTGTGTGTGTGTGTGTGTGTGTGTATGTCTGTGTGTCTATGTCTGTGTGTATTTCATACTGGTAATGTGAGGTACCATGTCTGCTACCTGCTGCCACACTGTCTCCACCATTATGGATTCTAACTCTCTAGAACTGTTTCATTAAAAACAAAACAAAACAAAACAAAAAAACCACACACAAAAACAAGTTTTTTTTTCTATAAGTTGCCTTAGTTATCTTATTCATGGTATTTTATTAAAGCAACAGAAAAGTGACTAATACACCCCACAAGAATAAAAAGAAAAAGTTGATCTTTCTCTTTCTCTCAACACACATACATATGTATACACACATACATACACACATGCACGTGCACACATTCTTCTGATATACTTTATCAACAGTTACAAGACACCCCTATTCCTAGCCTCTGTTCCTTGATGGACTATACACATACCTGCTGTTTTTGTTACAACTCTTCAAGGTACCAACAGTTGGCATAAGACAATTGACATAAGACTTGGAATTCACTGAATGTGAGAACAGTATAATATTTAGGAGTTGAGCCAAAAGACCTTGAGACTTCCATCCCTGCCTCCCTGAGCATTCCCTCCCTACCAGAGCTCCTATGCACATGGCTTCCCTCTGAACTGTCATAACTTTTTGGAGTGCTCACACTAAGGGGTTTCTTGGATTCCCTCACAGCTCAAGAGTTTTGAGCTAGAACTGGCGGTACAGTGAGCATAGCACCCCCCAAAGCATCCATAGCAGATAGTTTAATCCCGTGTCTCAATGTGAAGAGCAAATAAACAACTGTCTGGAACACAGAACAATTTTCCTATTTGTCTAAAAGAGGTAGTTAGATTGCTCAGAACTGATAAAAGTCCATTTGGCCCAAATCCCACCTGGAGTTCTGAATGAGCTATAGAACCTAACAGTATAGCACGGTTTCTATGGAGAAGCGAGTTCTGAATTCCAGTAAAGCACATACCTTTGCCACTGCCACCAGCAGGAACAGCCGGGTTTTCACCTTCCTTCTGCAACCTGCCAACCCAATGGTAGGGAACCGCCCAGATCATGAGTGCTTTTCTATTTAGGAAGGAATGTGGGAGCAGGGAGGGTCTAACAGCCTGTTGGGAGAGGGAATGGGGCAGGAGAGCCTAACTACCTCATAGGAGCTCTTAGGCTCCTCCCAAGATAGGCTGATGATCTTCAGACCAAAATCAGGCCTTAGTGTCTCAATGTCTACCTCAGCCTTGCTGTTGTATAAAACAATGGAATTGGGGGTTCTGAGAAAAGAGGGGGCAGGCCAAGAAAAATCTGTTAGACTAGGATTCTACATATGATTAATTGTGAGTTTTAAAATACTTAAAATCTAAAGCTGCATCCGTGCTATGACCAGTACTGCTGTCAGTGTAGATGAGGTCAAAGCCAGTTCGTGACCTGCATCATGGATGTCTGAAGTATGCAGCTCACATCAGTCCTGTTAGACAGGGCCCTTTTTTTGGACCTTGACCCCTGCCAATAGCCAATACCTATTCTCCCTCTCCCTCTCCCTCTCCCTCTCCCTCTCCCTCTCCCTCTCTCTCTCTTTCTCCACGTTAATATTTAGTTTGTGTAAAGGCAGGATAAATGTATAATTTATTTCCAAACTTAAGTGTATAGGAAAGCAGAAGCCCTTCTGGTTTCCCTGAGGCTATTCATAAATGTCAACTAAAAGGTATTGTACCAGAAGGCAAAACTGAAGATGTGATGAGTTTCCTATTGCTTTATTACATGTATTGTGTGTATATATGTACATATATGTGAAGGCATACACATGCCACAGTCTATAAGTGGAGGTTAGAGGACAAACTGTGGAAAGCTGTTCTCTCTTCTGCCTTGTGGGTTCTAGGGATCAACCCCAGGTCATCAGTCCTGGAGTGGGTACCTGTACTTACTAAGCCACCTTGTCAGCTCCTCCCATATTTTTAGTAAGCTTGTTTGGAGATTCAAAAAGTAATCTTAAAATAATAGTAACAAAGATGTTTCTTTTTACTGTAAGTACAAATTGATTTAAATTGGG
Organism: Mus minutoides; assembly: GCA_902729485.2. Classification (NCBI taxonomy): domain Eukaryota; kingdom Metazoa; phylum Chordata; class Mammalia; order Rodentia; family Muridae; genus Mus; species Mus minutoides. Next base: position 46,613 of record CACVCL010016737.1, on the reverse strand, counting down.
ATAGTTCACTTTTAATCTAAATCTCTTTTATCCGGTTTAAGACGTTATGTCAAATTACTTTCACATAACTATAACATTAAGTTAAAAAATAAAACATGACCTAGAAAATTTATCAAATTCAGGAAAGAAACAGGAGCCAGCTTAAATTCCAGAACCCTAGTAGCTTTGGTAAGGAATTATCAGCTTGAACAAGTCCATGGAAATTACTTAGGTATAATCAGTTCAGAGATATTTTCTGAGACTATCCTAAATAATATAGTGTAGAGAATATGAATGCACACAAACACTCACAGCAGGTCCCATCATTTGTGGAGAGAAGAGAGAGGGAGGGAAAGGGAGAGGGAGAGGGGTGAGGGGGAGGGGAGGGGAAGGGGAGGGGGAGAGGGAGAGCTGAGAACTTTGTTTAATATATCACTGACTGCTAAACCAAGTGTTTGCTTCCCTCAAACAAAAGGAAAATTGAGCCCAAGGAGAGCTCCTGGAAATGTTAACAATTTAAATTGATGAAAAATTAACAGAGGCCCCAGCAGTCACCCTCATTCTTTGATAAAAAGACTATGAAGAAATTGGCTTGACCTGAGTTAACGAGATGTTTTGCAAGAACTAGGGAGAGACGAAAAGTAGGGAGAGCCTATTTTTGAGAAGATGGCCCTGTTGATGAAACAGAACTTGATGGGCAGAATTCGTACCAATTATGAAGTCACTGAATCTTCTCAGGAAGGAAGGAGACAGAACACAGTATATGGAGAGACATGAAGAGGGATACAGAAAGTCACTCCAACAGAAATACAGATACAATGAGCAGCTCATTAGACATAAGCAGAGGACAACTCTCTTCCCTCTTGAACTTTTGATCTTGGGTTTTTTTTTTTTCCTGGAGCTATTTTTCTTATTATAATGTAATTACATTCTCCCTCTATACCCTCCCACATACAGATCCCCAATCTCCTCTAAATTAGGGATATATATACTATCCCTAAATATAACCTGTTCAATCCATATGCTCTTACTTGCATATGTTTCCAGAGCTGACCATTTGGCACAGACAACCAATTGGTGTGCTCTTCCCTGGGGAAGAACACCTCTCCCAACTTAACTCAGTTGCCTATAGGCACATAGGACTGAGGCTTTTCCCCAACCAGTTTGGCATGGGGAAATTTCATCCTTGTTCAACCTAGGTTTGGCCAGTCATGTTGGTGAGAGTTTGTAGGTGCCACTTCCGACATTATTAGGAGACGCAGTCTCACCAGTAAACTCCCTGGTCCTCTGAAGCTCTTACAAACTTTCTACGCCTTCTGCAGTGTTCCCTGAGCCTTGGGTGCAGGAGTTGCATTGTAGATGAGCCTGCTGGGACCAGGCTCTGCAAGTCTACATTTTGATTGACTGTGGTTTATATGTAATAATCCCTATCTTTTCAAAGAGATGTTTCCTTAAGGAGGAATGAAGAGCCAGGCGTGGTAGCACACGCCTTTAATCCCAGCACTTGGGAGGCAGAGGCAGGCAGATTTCTGAGTTTGAGGCCAGTCTGGTCTACAAAGTGAGTTCCAGGACAGCTAGGGTTATACAGAGAAACCCTGTATCGAAAAACAAACAAACAAACAAAACAAAACAAAACAAAACAAAACAAAAACAATGAGGAATGAAGATTACTTATCTGTGAGTATAAGGACTAATGTTTTCATTGTTATTATGGATTGTTAGTTTAGGAAACTAGAGGGTCTAGGTTTTCCTCCAAAAGCCATGACTTGTCTAGCACTGAGTAGGTAGACAGGTTTCCAGTAGCAGACATGACTCCTCTCTTGTCGCCCAAGTCTTAAGTCCATGTGCCGCTTCTTATACACCTTTCACTTTTATCTTATCTTATCATTTAATTCTGTATCTTTTTGATTGGGTTTGGTTTGGTTGTCTGTTTTCATTGTGGTAGTGTTTTTGGTTTGTTGTTAAAATGTATAGTTATTTTGGACATAAAAATATATATACAGAAAAAATGTAAAGGACAGATGAAAAGTGCTCATACTCTCACCACACAGAGATGACTGCGGATACTGTTCATGGGAAGGTTTTCCAATCCTGGCATGTGTTGCTAGGAGCAGTTGTTAATAGGATGGGCCTGGCAGAGAATAGAAAAGGCTGGATCTCCAAAAACATGCTCACTGTTTCAAGCATGAGTCATTTCTCTCCCCCACCCCTTACACAGGCATACTGCCTTCAAACATTTGTCATCTGTCATCCCCCATCCTCAGCCATTAAATGTAGACAGACCCCACAGGCTTCCCCTCTTTGAGCTACTGGAACTTCTTGATGTACAAACAGTAACAAATACAGGTTTAAGTTCAAGGCAAAATTTCTACTTTCCCTGAGCCCAGATCTATATGGATCTCAGGGACCTGAAGTGGAGGAGGCCATTCATTTTCCTCACCCCACCTCTCTCACTGTGGGAAAAACCACACACCATCATCTAGGAGTAACCCTGATGCCTGCTTCACACACACACACACACACACACACACACACACACACACCAATTTCCCATCTTCAGACACCTCCAGTGTCATCAGGTCCATGCCATACAGCACTCTTAACTTCTACAAACTAGCTACCAATGATCCTTTCTGAGGGCGGTGGGGATCTCTTCTGCAGCCTTCTGGTAGTGTTAATAGTGATCACTGCACTTTGCTTTTTCCTTAACTTAAAGTAAATGCTCTAGAGGCTCTATCAATTATGCACAGTTTTAGCCAAAAAGTTTAAGACCACGGTAAAAGTTTCATTTCACATTCTAATATCTGCATGCATCATATCCACTTCAAACAGTAGCGACTGGGACCTTAGCACATCATTTTACTCCCTACTCTCCCCACATTAGAGCTCTACAGTGAGCTTTTCCAATGACGACGAGTTCAGTCTAAATTCATGTGATTTACTGATGCTTCATTTTCCATCATGATATTCTTCATTCTCTGTTAATCTGATAATTAAATACTTTTAATTTTAGTAGTCTAAACAGCACCACAATGAACATTTTTGTATGTGAATCTTTGTGCCTATGTACGCAGTTTTTACAGAGAGATTCACACTGGGATGTTCAATTATATCTTTAGAATAAGTTCTAAACATGGAATGTTTCCACTAAAAATTATAGACATTTTGAAGGCTTTTGATGTACAGCAGAGAGATCTCTTAAGAAAATTGATATCTTCCACACATTTATTATTCACAAATATTATATTACTATCCTATTTTCCAAAACCTTGCAATATGATTGGTGAAAACTCTTTGCTGTTTGGGTTTATATTTGATTGATATTCAAGCAGGCTTTTTAAAAACTGATTGTATTTTTTTACAATTGGCCTGCTTGTGGCTTATGTCACTTCTCTCTCACAATGTTATTTTGTTACTAACTTATAAATTCTTTATAAACTCTTTCCACTCAATAGGAACAGCCGTTTTGTCAGTTTGTATTTATTTTAAGTATTTCCCAATTTTTGGTTTAATTTTTTTTATCATATTTTAGGTTGCAGAAACTTTATCTTATGCTGTCAAATATAATGATATTTCTATGACATGCCTAGCTTAAACAGAAAGGCATCTACTGATCGTGGTTCACTTATAGAAACTGTAAAAGATGCCAGCCAATTCTGCGGGCCTTAACTAATCTTATTATCACAAAACCTCAAAATCTTGCTGCTTCTCCTCTAACCCCTGTTTGGCTCCATAGTCTTACAATCCACCAGAGGCTTCTCCTGGCTGGTTACCTTTGAGCTCCAAAGAGATTGTAAGGATTTGTCTTCAAGTATAAATGTTGTGAGAAAACAGGCCCAACTTTCTGACATGCTCACCTTCAGAATCAATGATCAGAGTTGATAGATAAAAGGCATGTCACCAACTAAGAAGATAAGAAATAAACAGTTGGAAAAATAAAACATTTAAAAAAAAAACATTCTTTACAAAATTTTACTTACTGTTTTATTCTACTAGTTTGATGTTTTTTCTTTACCCTTAGGTTAACATATGTTCCTCTAGGTTTCCTTTTCTATCTGTCTCTGCCTTCTGTATTCTTCCTCTCCACATTGAGTTCACTTTTCTTACTATCCCCACTGCAGTATGGCTACCTCAAGCCTCACCTCAGTATACTCCAGTTCCATCCCCTTCTCCCCAGCACACTTCTTCAATTCATTCTATACATCATTCCAAAGTTAACACTCCCCAGACTCTACACCTACTCCTTTCATGGTATCATTTCCCATTGTACAAGACCTCAGTGTGTCCATCCTGACAATCTGCCACTCAGAAAATGGCTGCTAACATGATGAGAGCCCTTTGGGTCACAATGAACTCGTACTTCCTGCAGCCCTCACACCTCTGCATGACAGATGTCATCTCCTCTGCAGAGAAGAAAAACTTGAGCTCAAAGACACCGGATCATACAAATTCTACTGTTCTGATGTAGTAGAGCTGACTCCTGACCCCTCTTGACTGCATCCTTATCAGAGAGCCATGTCAAGCCGCAGTAGCCAGATCTCAGGGCCTTTTGTCTCAGGCTTTTCAAATCCTGTGACTTTGTGTCCTGTCATCGTCATCTCTCCACTTCTCAGGGTAAGTGAACTCACCTCCCAGGCGTCTCTCTGTTGCTCACAATCCTGTAAGCTTCTCTGTTTGTCTTTATAACTTCTCTATGGAGCTTCCAACCAAGGTGCCTCTCCCCCTCCACATAGGTACCCTGGCTACTCATTAGTCACTCCATAACATCACAGTCATGGCCTTGGCTGCCATGCATCACAATGTCCACTCTCATGTAACCATCTTACTTAATAGACAACCCAAAACACAAGAATGGTCATTCTAACAGTCATGTGGTGCAGAAATATTGTAACAATTGTCCTGCTTGTTAGTCATTGGTAGTGTTTCATTGTCCCTAATTTATACGTTTCATCATAGATATATTTAAGAAAACAAAAAACACAGTGTATTGGCATCTATACGAATCTTGGAACACATATACATGAATAAAGGGACTATTGTTATCTAGAGTTCACCCTGCCCTGTGGGGGACGGGCAGGGGAGGAATCACTTGATTTTACTTTTTCTATGAAATCTTTGCATTTTTTTAAAGAAATAGGTAATATTTATCTGATGGCCCTTTATTAAATTTTTATTCTTTATATCTTTATATCTTCCTGTGTTTTACATTTTGACCAATCTGCCAACTAGATTTTGCATGTCTTGTGGCCCTACTCCATGAGTTAGATTTCCTTTTTACCCACATGCTTAGTTCAGAGACTTAGAGGAAGGTAGCCAGCGCTTGCTGATCATGTCCTTCTAATAGTGCAGTACCGACCCACGTCCTTCTCAACAGTGCCATACTGACCCACGTCCTTCTCAGCAGTGCCGTACTGACCCACCCACATCCTTCTCCTAACAGTGCCGTACTGACCCACATCCTTCTCAACAGCGCAGTACTGACCCATGTCCTTCTCCTAACAGCACCATACTGAGTCACATCCTTCTCCTAATAGTGCCGTACTGACCCACATCCTTCTCAACAGTGCCGTACTGAGTCATAATGATAAAGTCTTCCATCCCTGGCAAAATCTTAAGACCTTCAAATCTTCAGACTCCCCAGTTAGGATCAATGGTTTCCATGAATAAAGATAATAATTGTCATAAAATTCTAAGATTAAAGATAACATTGGGAAGTTTTTACTACATGAATTTAATTTGCCTTGTAATAAACATGCTAATACAGACAGGGCTGTACTACTAAATTCCACTATATGGGAGGTTTGGGTAATACACCTTTAAATAGTTCATACCATCTAAAGAGATGGAACATTATTAAGCCTTTAATCCACTACTCTTCACTTTCTGGTAGAGTTTACAATACTTTATACAATAAATAGAAGTTACTGGAAAATAAGCTGGTTTTAGAAACTGGAAAAAGCACCCAACCCGTTGTTTATACGGAAATGGAGTTGAAGCATCTTTTTCAACACTATTTTGAAAATTGCATGAAATGTTAGAGATGATGAATGTTTACAATTTGCATTCATATTGTTGCTAACACAATAGCCTGTTAAATCCCTAGGCAGGAATATGAGCAGACTGCAGGCCATCCACATTCTTTATCAAGAGGGGAAATACATTATTCACAAATTTTAATTGCTCCTATGGTACCAACATCCCAAAAATGAAATATAAAAATACAGCCTTGGGGAAGTTTTGCTACGCAATGACTTTAGTGCAAACCTAACCTGGGGGACCATTGTCTATATCACAGCTACCCACGGACCTGAATAAAATAAGTTAATAGTTTCAGCTCAGGTCCTAGTGGACAGCTGGTATATTTTAAAGCTCATTTTATCCGCAGTGGATTCAATGACTTCTATGTGTGACCCAAAACAAATAGACCAGAGACTAGATTGACATGGAAATGGTATTGTATATGCTCATCCTTAAGAGAAATTCAAACCAGGACAGCTTTGAAAGCCCTGGAAGAAGAAATTTTTGCACATTCCTCTTACCTAGAGAAATGAATACCCCAGTGTTGCAAAATTATCTTCATATTTGCTTCCAGAAAAGTAAATTACTACAAAACATAATTTTTAATTTATTTGTATTTGAGCATACGTGTGTGTGCATGTGTGTTTACATACCTGCATGCAGCTGTCCAGAGACTATAAAAGTGTGTTAGACCACTTAGTACTGCAGTTACACGTCACTGTGGGGTTCTCTGCAAAAGCAGCAAGGATTCCTTTTTTTTTTTTTTTTTTTGGTTGTTCAAGACAGGGTTTCTCTGTGTAGCCCTGGCTGTAGACCAGGCTGGCCTTGAACTCAGAAGCCTACCTGCCTCTGCCTCCCAAGTGCTGGGATCAAATGCATGTGCCACCACTTCCTGGCTGCAGCAAGGATTCTTAACTGCTGAGCCATCTCTCCATTCCTCAAATAAAATTTTTATGGAAAAAAAAGAAAAGAAAAGAAGGCATTCACTTTAAGAAAAAGTTTATTTTTTAGGTAAGAATCACACATTCTCTCAAAGACAGACGCTGCGAGTCGATTTTGAGGAGAGAGATTGCCAAAACTTGCCTGACCTTCCTGCCCAGAAAGTTGGAAAGGAGGAAGGGGAACTGAGAACTCAGATGATGAGATGTTCCAAATCAGCTTGGGTTCAAACTGCAAACAGAGGGCACCAATCATCATGAAACTCAAAATCGTAGAAATGCCCCAAATCAGGCTTCCTGAAGTCCCTCTCACTGGGAACAACACCACCCTTCCAGTCACACAGGCAAATGATCTTGTCATCATGTGGCTGTCTTCAAAAACAGTTCCTACTGCCCATAGCTTTGTGCAGGTGGTTGGTTTGGTTTGGTTTGGTTTGGTTTGGTTTGGTTTGGTTGTTTTGTTTTGGTTTGTTTTGGTTTGTTTTGGTTGTTTTGGTTTAGTTTGGTTTGGTTGGTTTGGTTTTGGTTGTTTTGGTTTGGTTTGGTTTGGTTGGTTTGGTTTTGGTTTTGGTTTGGTTTGGTTTGGTTTGGTTTGGTTTGGTTTGGTTTGGTTTGGTTGGTTTGGTTTTGGTTTTGGTTTGGTTTGGTTTGGTTTGGTTGTTTATTCACTTTACATCCCGCTCACTGTCCCCCTCCCAATCACTCCCTCCCACAATCCTTCCCCCACCTACTTCTTCTTCTCCTCTGAGTAGATGGGGTCCTCCCTGGGTATCTCCCCACCCTGGAATGTCAAGTCTCTCCAGGGCTGGGTGCATCCTCTCCCACTGAGGCCAGACCAGGCAGCCCAGATAGAAGCACATAGACAAGGCAGCCCAGATAGAAGCACACATCCATACAGACAGGCAACAATTTTGGGATAGCCTCCACTCCAGTTGTTTGGGACCCATAAGAAGTCAAAGCTGGGGGCTGGTGAGATGGCTCAGTGATTAAGAGCACCAACTGCTCTTCCAAAGGTCCCAAGTTCAAATCCCAGCAACCACATGGTGGTTTACAACCATCCGTAACGAGATCTGATGCTCTCTTCTGGAGTGTCTGAAGACAGCTAACAGTGTACTTACATATAATAAATAAATATTAAAAATTATTTTAAAAAAGAAACCCCTGATAATTTAATTATTGAAAGAAAAAAAAAAGAAGTCAAAGCTGCACATCTGCTACATGTTCAGGGAGACCTAGGTCCAGCCCATGTATGCTCTTTGGTTGGTGTTTCAGTCTCAGAGAGCCCCAAGGGTCCAGGTTAGTTGATTCTGTTGGTCTTCCTATGGAATTCCTATCCCCTTCAAGGTCCACACGCCTTCCCCCTATTCCCCAAGCTCTGTCAACTAGCTGTGGGTGTCTGCATCTGAGTCAGCTGCTGGATGGAGCCTCTCAGAGGACATCCATGCTAACTTCCTGTCCTCAGGTATAACAGAGTATTATTAGTGTCAGGGATTGGGGCTTGCCCATGAGATGGGTCTCAATTAGGCTGGTTATTGGTTGGCCATTCCCTCAGGCTCTGCTCTACCCCCCAATCCCTGCATTTCTTGTAAAAAGGATAAATTTTTAGTACAGCAGAATCTTTCCTGAGGTGCAGGACACTCACCAGTCACCAAGTTAACCAGAAACCATGAGTCTGAGCTTAGGCCCTTGCTTGCTTCAAGCCAATAAAGACGAAAGATGCAGACTTTTGTGCTGAAGCAACAGAACAAACTTCATTAAGATTTACCGAAAGGCGAGAAATTGAGGCGGGGGGATAAGAAATTAAGGGAAAGTGAAAGAAATTCCTGGAAGTTGGAAGGATTCCCAAAAAACAAAAACACCCCCCAAATTCTTTTCATACAGAAACTGGACAAAGGCTGTGGTAATCTCTATCAAGGTTGTTTAATTTTCTGGGATAGCACGAGCCAAGCCAATGGAGGTCAGACACACTATGGCAGCTCCCTAGCCCGACTGTGTGCTGCCCAGGCACAGCCCATCCAGCTCCCTAGCCCGACTGTGTGCTGGCCAGGCACAGCCCATCCAGCTAGGGGTTATTGAAGCCGCTCCCCCCCCACCCCCCCACCCCGCCCCCCGTCCATCTCTGTCTTGTGCTTTGTTAGCTGTCTGTCTTTGTTGACCTTGACTGTCTACAAGCTACTAGTCATGGGCTGGCGTTGCTATCTCTGGCCTTGCAGGTGTCCCAAATGCTGATAAATCTGATAAATACACTAAACTGTCTTTTCTCATAGCTACTAAGAAGTATCTGTATTCTTCTAGCTGCTTTCTCCAGGATGACCTGTNTCTAATACATTGAGTACTTTATTCTCTTTATTTGCTGTTTAGTTTCTGTGTCTTCCTTGTAGAAAGTGTAGGTTCCATAAAATAAAGGATCTTTTTTGCTCACTGATTCATTCTAAATAGTTAAGACAGCAACTGAGACACAGAAAAGGCTAAAGAGTAATCTGCTAAATAAATAAATAAGGTTCAAAACAGATAACTGAGGGGCTGGAGAGATGGCTCAGTGGTTAAGAGCACCGACTGCTCTTCCGAAGGTCCAGAGTTCAAATCCCAGCAACCACATGGTGGCTCACAACCATCCATAACAAAATCTGATGCCTTCTTCTGGAGTATCTGAGGACAGCTACAGTGTACTTACATATAATAAATAAATAAATCTTTAAAAAAAAAACAGATAACTGATTCATCGAGCTAAAAAGTAGCAACTTCTTTTTGGTTAATCCTCTCCATGTTCTCAGAAAAAAATATATTCGACAGGTTAGGTTAGTTTAGCAAACTGATAATTTGGCAAAAATACAGAACTAAATTGGCAAAACTCACAAGTTAAAAACAAAGTGTGTGGGGTATGGTGATGCTCTTGGAAGACAGAAGCAGGAGGACCAGCAGGCAGTTCAAGGATATCCTCAGCTACATAGTGGGTTCAAGACTAGCAGCCTTGGTTACATGATATTGCCTAAAAAAGAGAGAAAATACCAGTTCACAATGATTAAATATTAAAAACACAGGGAGATAGAAGTGGAGAATGCAGGAGAGTAAAGCCTCCCTGATAATAGCATCCAAAAGACCTATGGTTAGAAAGAGGGATGTTTCTTTTGTGTGTTATGGTTTCTTTAGTGTTTTTTTTTTTTTTAACGTAAGTTTAAAGTGTAGCCTGTTTATCAGTCTGCTTTGAATCACATAAAGATGTTTTTCTTGGCTCTCTGTCAACTCCTATTTATTTATATTCAGACTGGTTTTGGTAAATTTTTTTCTCCTTCCTTGCTTACTACAATCATCGTTTTTCAATGTTCAATCATTGTTTTCCTTGGCTTTTCCTGTGAGTTTTTTATTCTTTTATATATTGTATACTTTATTTGCCATAACTTATTTCTATTTCTGCAGGCATAACATCTTATTTAGACAGTTTTCTGCTTTTCCTTATATTTTTTGTGAGTATGTGTTGCTTTACTTTACAGGATTTTTGTATTGTATTAACTAAGCATTTACATTGAGTACTTTAAATCAGTTCCCTTCAAATTCGGTGAACAACTGTACTAATTTTCCCCCTTTAACTTCAAAATCTGAACTTTTGAAGTTGAGATTGTCTTTCCCTTTAAATTCTCAACTAGATTTCTGTGTATATTAGGAAAGTCCACCTAAAGTAGCATTATTCTTGTCCTGATCTGTACACCTATTTCTTTTCCTGCATATGTATTAAAAAACTCTTCATACTAAATTCACCCACTTAAAGTGTACAATTCTATACTTCAGTATATTTACAAAGTTTTGAGGCATCACTGTCAATTCTAGAACTTATCCAAAATAACTTTGTACCTAACAGCAACTCCCCATCCAGCCCTTGGGAAGTTCTGATCTTCTTTCTGATTTACCTAATTTAAAATTTGATGGAAATAGAATCACAGTGGATTCTCTTATGATTTATTTCTTTTATTTAGCAAAGTGTTTTTAACATCTCTCTGTGTATTATATCTATAGATGTATTTCACTCTTCTGTGTAGATATTTTATTACATGAATTTGTCACATTTTATTTATCAGTTTGTGAGCTTTTGATTTGTTTTTGCTTTTTAACTTCTATAAATATAGCTGTAACGAGTAATCCTGTACATGTTTTTGTCTTTTCTTTTGGTGTGTGTATGTGTATGTGTATGTGCGTGTACATTCGTGTGTGTGCATGTGTGTTAGTAGGGATTAAACCCAGTACCTTCAGACTGATAAACATTCTATCATTAAACTATACTGTCAGCCCTTTACATTTCTATTTTTTAAAATGATCTTGTTAAGTTCCCTGTGATTGCCATCAAACGTGTGGTCCCCCTGCCTCACTTTCTCAGGTAGCCAAGATCACAGGCATCCTGTGCCATACCTGGCACCATTGATGAACCTTTACCTATTACGTAAGCTTTAAAATATCTGAAATAAACCTTCTTTGGTCTGGTAATATTTTGTTGAGATTTCTGTGTCTATTTTTATGAAAATTTTTGATTCGTAATTTTGTTTTGTCTTTGGTTTTATTATAGATACCAGATTCATAAATTAAAAAGTATTCTCTTTTCTTTTCTTTTCTACAAGAGACTATAAAATTCTCTTAACTTTTCTCTGAATGATTAATGACTTTCCCCAGTGAAACCTGAAGGCATCTTTTGTGGAAGCATTTCAACTATGAGTTTCATTTCGTCGTATTGTATGTTTCATCTTACTTGAACTTTGGCAGTTTGTAGATGGGAAATTAAGAACTAAACTTGTATGTGCTATTCTTTTAACTCTTTAATGGGTACAGAATCTACACTGACTGCCTCCACTTCTTTGCTGATATTAACAATTTGTGTCTTCTCTAGTAAATATTGATAAAGGTTTGTCAATTTTATTTTTTCCTAAGAACTACTGAAATTGGTTTTCTCTGTGTTTGGTTTTTGTTGTTGTTTTTCTTGGTTTTGTTTGTTTGTTTATTTGTTTTGGTTTGTTTTGGTTTGTTTTGGGGGGTTTTGTTTTGGTTTTTGGTTTTTGGTTTTTGGTTTTTGGTTTTGGAGACAGGGTTTCTCTGTATAGCCCTGGCTGTCCTGGAACTCACTCTATAGACCAGGCTGGCCCTAAACTCAGAAATTCGCCTGCCTCTGCCTCCCAAGTGCTGGGATTAAAGGTGTGCACCACCACTGCCCTCTCCTTGTTTTAAATTCCACTTATTTTTAATTTTTTTATTAGTTCCTTCTATCTACTTCTAGATTTAGTTTTCTGTTCATTTTCTAGTTGTTTTGTTTTGTTTTTGAGACTTTTCTCCTAGGCTCTGCTGCATAAGTTATAGTGGTTTAGCTTCCTCTTGCTGTGACAAGAACAACTTAAGGAATGGGTCCATTTGGTCCATGATTCCACATTACAGTCCATCACGTCAGGGAAGTCAGAAGGCAAGAACTCAAAGCAGCTGAGTCACCGCTATGTGCAATGCAGAGAATGAGTCAATATATCCATTCTGGCCAGGTCTCAGCTCACTTCTCTTCCTTTCTAGCCTAGGACCCAAACCCAAAGAATAACGCCACCCAATTTTAGGCTGGGTCTCTCCACATCGTTAACATAAGACAATAATCACACACACACACACACACACACACACACACACACACACATACACACAAACCCCTATCAGCCAACCTACTCTAAACAGTTCGTCATTGAGGTACTTTTCCTAGGTGGTTCTATAGTGTATTAAACTCACAATTAAAAGTAACTTTTATAGCTGTGTTATTTTTATACAAATTTATGTACATTTTTATTTCCCATGAGACATCTCAATGACCCATGGGTTATTTATAAATGTGCTCCATAATTTCTATGTATTTAAATATTTCCTTATTCCCTTTCCATTATTGAATTCTAGCTTGGTTTTATTATAGCCAGTTTATACTTCACATAATCTTGACTCTTGTATTTGTTGAGATTTGTTTTTACAATTCAGATAAGATGAATGCTATAGTGGATAGTTAAATTTATATTTTGCTATTTTTAGTGAAGCAGTATGTAAATATCAATTAAATCCTATTGTCTTTTATTGTTTGGTTTTGTTAATGCTATTTACCTGTGTATTTAAGGTAATTCTATTAATTACTGAAGTAGGCACGTTCAAGTCACCAGCTACAATTATTTTCTCTTATTTTGTCACATTTTAATTTTCATGTATGTTTTAAGGTCTGTTAAATGAGCTCATGGTCAAGACAATCTGTTACCTTAGTCTACCTGAAGTAGCATTTTTACATCTCTGTGTTACACAGCATAAATAATTCATATTAAATATTCTAAATGTACAAACCAGACTCTTGGTTTTTCAGTGGGGTTCATTTTTAAAACAGTTTTAGAAATCCAGAAAAAGTGAGTAGAAACCAGAGTCCCTGGCATCTCTCAAGAGCATTTTCACTGCCACTGAAATCCGCTATCCTCCGCCCACTCCTTCTGTCTTCTTTAACCCTCAGAAATCAGTAATATTTGCACTCTCTTTTTACAAGTGAAGGAATTATAATCTGATATGTTGGGTAAGATAACTGCTGTAAATGTACCAAAAAAAAGTATATATTTCTGGGAAGACCATATCAGTTTTTACTGCTGTGACAAATATTTGAGAGAAACTAGTTAAAAGAAGAATTATTTGTATTATCTCACAGTTTAGGTGGGCTATAGCCCAAGGACAGTTATTCTGTTGTTTCTCCCGTGGTGAGGCCTATCATCATTGTGAAAGAGCATAGAGAAGCAAAGACACATACCTCCAGGCAGTCCCAACACAGAGTGTGAGTGAGCAGGCTTGCACTGGTGGGGGGCTTCTGCTTCTTATTCCCACCCCACCCCCAGTCCTCTACCCTCTCCAGTGGTGCCATTCCCACGCAGAATACATTATTCCCCCACAGTTGCTCTCCCACCTGCCAAGTGTTCTAAATTGTCCTCATAGACAATATCGGGAAGTATCTCGTTTCTAGGCATCTCTCAACCCATTCAAATTGATAATCGACCATCACCCTGAGGCACTGAGACAAGAGAGTCACACCTGAGTTACATAGTGAGATCCCATCTCAAAACAAAGTGCAAACAGAAGAGTGGCATGAAATGAAACCAAAGGTGCAGAGGGCTCCGGATGCAGGCAGCCTTGTACGTTTGTTAAGCAACATCAACATCCATTAGCAAAATAATAGTGTTATGCTTCCCCTAGGGCCTACGACTTAGTCAGCCATGAGTTTGGGGCAGTCCGTGGTACCAGGCATACATTCTACTTTGTGAAGCAGGCTTTCGGGCCAATCAGAAACTGGTTGGTTGGTCCTCTAACATCTGTGCTACTATTCCATCACTGGACATATTTTGTCAGGCCAATTACTATCATAGCTCAAAGAGCACGCAGATGGGTAAAACTATTGACTGCTTTCCTCCCCAGTAACATCCGCAGAGCTTTCTAACACTGTGAGAGCCATTTAGTGGGAAACTGTCCCCTTTAGTTCTTATCTTCACACCCATAGATTAGTGCATCTTTCAGCCCTCATTTAAGAAGCTTTCTTTTACAAGAGACAGTGATTAATACAGAGACCTACACTAGATCAATGTGCAGAGAATAAGAGACTCTCTACAACATGCACTTCTGCATGGGACTTCTGTATTATGCCCACTCCCCAAGTTCCAGGGACCATCACAGAAGAGGAGGTGGAAAGATTCTCAGAGCCAGGGATGGAGGATATTGTGAGTAATACAGTATTTGCTGGAATGACTGTGGCATTGCACACATTAACTTGTGGCATCTGTGATTGTATACACAAGACCTGCACAGGAGCAAGCCAGCCAAAATCCCAATGTGGATTGGTAGAGGGGTTCATGAAGTCCCAACCCTAGCTCAGAAACTCTTGGAAACTGGTAGCTGCTGGGAGAGTGAGAGTTGTCTTCAGGGATGCAGCCCTTGGAAGGGTACCCAAGCTCCAGTACAGAGTCCTTTTTCATGCACATTTAGAAAACATTTAGTGTGCTGGGCATGGTGGCGCACGCCTTTAATCCCAGCACTTGGGAGGCAGAAGCAGGCGGATTTCTGAGTTCGAGGCCAGCCTGGTCTACAGAGTGAGTTCCAGGGCAGCCAGGCTACACAGAGAAAGCCTGTCTCGAGAAACAAAAGCAACAACAAAAATTAGTGGTTTATTGTTTTGTTTTGTTTTGTTTTGTTTTTCAAATTGGGAATGAAATATAATGTGGGTACAGGAGAGGAACTAAAGGGAAGAGAATGAATGGGTAGGCAATTTGATGAAAAAAAAGTACTCAAGTATAATATTCTCAATTACATGTATTTCTGCACCCCCAGAAAATGAATACAAAGACTGGAATGAAGACTATTGGTTTAAAGCTTATTACATTGTGCTATTGTTTAAATGAGACAGATGTGGACTGGAGCAATGATGACTCTGAATTGTTTTTACTGTCAACAGTCTGTCTGTGGGGCTTTGCCCCAACTCCAAGGAACTCTCTAGGTGCCATTTGGCTGCCTTGTAACTTAATTATATTCTGGCACTTCTCTAAGGAAGCACAGACCTGTTAAGGATTCATTCTGACTGGCCTCCCTCCTCCATGCAGATATCATTCAATCTCTAGCTCCACTTTCTTCCCCAGAGGGGAGAAGGTTAAGCATAGAACTAGAAGTTCCCAAGTTCTAATCAATGTTTGGTCTCTCAGGTGACTAGTCTCCATCCTGAAAACTACCTAGAGGATACTCAAGAGTCATCTCATTGGAACAACAACAAAAAAGTCCCTATTACTCGGGAAATCCCAAGATATTTAAAAATATTTAAATATTTAAAAATATTTAAGATATTTCTATGCCCAGCATCAGTTTCCAAATAACTGAGTGTGGCACGTGACTGTAATCTCAGGGTTCAGAGTTATCCTTGGCTACAAGACAAGATCAAGGCTATCCTGGACTTCATGAAACCTGAAAGACAAAACAAAACAAACGTAAAGAGCTGGTTAAAAAAAAAAAAGTCCCAGGGAAGCATCAAGCATCATGGCTAGAATGCCATGTATAGAAACAGACAGTTTATTTGGAGTAAGAATGAGACAGTGTGGCAAAGGGTGGGGGGGTGATACCAAAGGAGAGTTTTTATACTATAACCGAGAGTTGAGCTTGCTTCTGAGACTATTTTGAGCACACTGCAGAACCTGAAATCCAAGGTAGAATAAGCGATTTCCAGGAAATGTAACTCTCTGGCACCAAGCAGCCATTATATCTTAATTTTGATACTACCAGAAGAAGCACGCACCCCACAGATTAAGCTTCTTCATTTGGAGCTCTTCAGGCGGGCACTACTGATCCCTACCCTACAGAAATCTTGCCTTAAAAAAACAAAGTTTGTGTCTGGTCTAGGCTGCTGGGAGAGCAAGTCGTAATTTCAGCAATACACAGTTCACAGTCTTCAAACTTCTTGGCCTCAAACTTCTTCTCTGCTGCTTTCCTACAAAGACAGATGTCTTCAGTTTTGCTTGGTTTGTAGTTGATTCAGTCTTCATATTAAAACTGAATAGATTTAAAAGGCTAGGTTCAACAATCAGCATGCTATTGGGTACACAGTACAGTTTCAAAGAACCTTAAAAGAACAGCCCATTGTATCAAACTGCATCATAATCAGTAGCTAAAGAATAAAAGGGAAATCCTATTCAGCTGTAAAGTTGATGTGTTGCGGGGCTGGGGAAGGGCAGAAGGGACTGGCTTGTTTGATGGATATAATGAAAAGCCCAGTCACATATTTATAGCAAAGAAAATCTAGAAGTTGCTTCACAAGCAAGATTTAATATAAGACAATAAATTTAGGCCCGAATGGGAAGGTTGGTAAGTTTCAATATTTCCTACCTTGTTCATAAATCACAATATTGATCACATATAAATTAATGCATGAATATATATTTGTGTATGGGGACACATGAAACCTCATTTATTATGTGAAAGTGAAAGAGAAAGCAACTTTCCTATGGTGAACACCTAAATTAAACCACTTAGCATCTTTCTAAAACTCTGAAATGAATCTCATCTTGGTGGACCTAGTGTACATGATCTGTCTTTCCATTCTCAATGGTGGACCAGCGCTCCTGCTAAAGCTGTTACTTCGGGGCCTGGGAAAGCGAATTTAAGACAATTCACAAAAAGCGAGGCTGCCAAGAGTTTCTATTTGCATTAGACTACACTCCTTTCTAGTAACCAATATGTCCACTGCATGTTTTATTTGGCTTTCTCCCTTGGTGGATATGCTTTTGTAAAAATTCTACCCAAATAAACTGAAACATCAGGCAATAGCCAGTGCATATTCTATGTCACTGGTTATTCACTGGTATGCTTTAAAAGACTCAATGCCCTTAAGACACCATTAACTATGCCCTAGTGGCAAAACCAGTGAAGAGCCACCAAACTTGAAAAGTAGATGAGATCTCATAGAAAGGGAGGGAGGGAGGGGGGGAGGGAGGGAGGAAGAAAGGGTAGGTAGAGGCACAAACATCGGGAAGAGTCCAAAGTGTACTTGACCAATCTAAGTCAAGTCTGGAGGGGCGGGGGAGGAGAGGGGAAGGGAAACCAAGTACAACAGCAGGAGGCCAAAGACACAAAAGTGGCCAGTAACAAAAATGTCTAGATTACTTTGGGAAGAGCCTCTGGGGGAAGGGCAGCCCAGCCTCTGGGCTGGAGAGTTTAGGGTAGAGGGTGGGGTAAACTAGCCAAATCCTGTAACTGGTAGCTACTGAAGGCTGCTGGGAGAACCTAGAGGACATGTCTGCTTTGATGTTAAACAGGTACCTCAGTCTCCCTTCCCTCCCCCAACCCCGTTTGAAACTTAAAACACAACTCATAAATTAAGACTTCTGTAAACTCAGTCAAACCCGGGAACAGTTTTCAAACATAGTACAACTTGATAACCTATTGACTTTTAGAGCTAGGCCCCTGGCACAGGTATACTAGATCAAAATATTCAGACTATGCCTCTTCCTATCTTTGAGAATGGTGGTGGTGATTATCTTTTTTTTTTTTTTTTTTTGGTTTTTTGAGACAGAGTTTCTATGTGTAGCCCTGGCTGTCCTGGAACTCACTCTGTAGACAAGGCTGGCCACAAACTCAGAAATCCAATCTGCCTCCCAAGTGCTGGGATTAAAGGCGTGTGCCATCACTGCCTGGCCACCGGGCACTTGGGAGGCAGAGGCAGGTGGATTTCTGAGTTCGAGGCCAGCCTGGTCTACAGAGTGAGTTCCAGGACAGCCAGGGCTACACAGAGAAACCCTGTCTCGAAAAAACCAAAAAATAAGATAAAATAAAAATTAAAACGTGATTTCCTTATGTGTAGCTAGAACCAGAGATAGTGAGATAGTCCAGAGCCCATTCTCTGAGAACTGTCATTACCGACCTAGCCACCAAGCCAGGTCTTTCTGTAATACCTTTATATACAGGTGGGGTTGGGAATCCATGCTCCACAGCTACATCTACAATCGAGCATTTATGACAGCTAGAGTGTGAAACCTTGGGGTAACAGGGAAAGTTTAGTATTAGCTAAAATTCTCCAGCTCTTTTGATTAGAGATGGAAAGAGGTTTCTGCAGATGGCTTAGATCACAAAATAGCGAATGGAAGCCATTAATTCCGCTTTCTTTATCGTACTGTGGTGGTGGTGGTAAGAGCCAAGAGTACTACAGTTGTATCATGACAAACTGTACGCAACAAGATGTAGATAATGAATCCAATACAATGGGGAAATGAAGATACACTTCAAACCTCAAGAGAACTAAGGTTTTTTCGTGCAAAACGTACTTGAAACGTGGCTGGTGTGAAGTAAATTGAATTGGCATGTGCTCTGGAGGATTTAGCATGAAGAAGAAAAAAAATGCTACTAATTATAGCATTACGTCGCTTACATGTCAAAATGACAGTATTTGGGACACGGTGAAGTAGGTGTTATATTAATAATGGGGCCACTAGAAACTTTAGGGCTCCATTGTTGCTGTAATTCTCTCACTTAAACCAGGCGAGAGGTCTAAACCTGGAAAGGCTTAGCTGGTACTAAAGGGAGGAGGGGTAGGGCTTGGGTTAAGTAAGTAAGGCTGCCGAAGACCAGGACAATCCCAACTCATTTCTTTTCAAAGGCCCCGAGGACTTAAAAATCAGCTCTCTGGGCCCCAGACTAAGGAAGCAGCGCCGCGAGGGAAGTTTGGCCGGCCGGGCGTGGGCGGCCAAGCTGAGGGAGGAGCAGTCCCGGGTAGCTGCAGAGAAGGCCCCGGAGCCACGCGGCTCAGGAAACCACCCCCGCGAGTGGCTAGGATGGCACTCCGGCTCCGCCTCCGACGGCTCCCCAGCCTGGAAAGCAGTGTCGCTTCCGCACACGGCGCAGCGGCCTGTGCTTGCAGCCCCAAAGCCCGGCTTCTCACCCGGTGCCTTCCCTACCACCACCCCAAACGGACCACAGAGCGGGAAGCAGCGAGGAGGGGAAAAAAAAGACCCCGAGTCCGCGCCGGAGCCGCACGCGCCTGCGCAGACCCCCGCTCCGCCCTCTCTGCTCCTCGGCTCGCGCGGCTCCCTCCCGCCCCGTTCCCGGGGCACCCGGGTACGTCACAAAGAGTGGCGTGTAAATCGAACAATCCAATTGCTCCCCTCGAGAGCACTCCGCGCAAGAGGAGGGCGGGGCGGAAGGAGGGACGGAAAGAGGCGGTTTCGAAGACTGGCTCGTTCTCGTCATCCAATCCGAACGGTCTGGGGCGCGGCGGGGCGGGGCCCGAGAAGAGGGCGGGGGTGGAGCCGAGGGAAAGGAGCGAGAAGGCTGCTGGACCAGAGGGCGGGCTCCTCTCGGAGATTAAAAGCAGCCAATCAGAGCGCGCCGGCTTCATTCGGAGAGCGGCGTGAGGCGTCGCCGCCGCCGCCGCGCGCGCCGGGGGCTGGTTAAGGCCATGAAACAAAAGAAACCCTGAGAGGGGAGCCGCTGCCGTCCCCACCCACCCACCTAGTTCCCTACCTCGGCTCTGTCCCCGGCCCCTCCACCCCGCCCTCGCGCGCTCCGGCGGCCCTGGCGCTGCTCAGCCCGGGGCGCGGGCGCCGCCGCCGCCGCCGTCGTCGCCGCCTCCCCCGAGGAAAGGTGTTTGCGCGCTGAGTAGGGCCGGGGCCCTGTCCGCCATGGGGCCCGCTGCTCGCCGCGCCTGACGCTCCCGCCGCCGCCGCCGCCATTGACAGCGCGCCGCCGCGATGCCAAGCGGCAGCTCCGCGGCCCTGGCCCTGGCGGCGGCCCCGGCCCCCCTGCCGCAGCCGCCTCCGCTGCCGCCGCCGCCGCCGCCCGCGGGAGGCCCGGAGCTCGAGGGGGACGGGCTGCTGCTGAGAGAGCGCCTGGCCGCGCTAGGCCTCGACGACCCCAGCCCTGCGGAGCCCGGCGCCCCGGCGCTCAGGGCCGCGGCGGCGGCGGCGGCGGCGCAGTGCCAGGCCCGGCGGGCGACCGGGCTGGCTCCGGAGGAGCCCGGCCACCTCGCGACCTCCGAGACGGCGGAGCTGGAGGTGGACGAAGAGGAAGGGGAGGAAGCGGAGCTGGACGGAGAATTGCTGGAGGAGGAGGAGCTGGAGGAGGCTGAGGAGGAGGACCGGCCGTCGCTGTTGCTGCTGTCGCCGCCCGCGGCCACCGCCTCCCAGACTCAGCCGATCCCGGGCGGGCCCCTGGGGTCGGTGCTGCTGCCGGCCGCGGGCTTCGATGCCCGGGAGGCGGCGGCGGCCGCGGCGGCGGGTGTGCTGTACGGAGGGGACGATGCCCAGGGCATGATGGCGGCGATGCTGTCCCACGCCTACGGCCCCGGCGGCGGCGGGGCCGCCGCTGCCGCCCTGAACGGAGAGCAAGCGGCCCTGCTGAGAAGGAAGAGCGTCAACACCACCGAGTGTGTCCCCGTGCCCAGTTCCGAGCATGTCGCCGAGATTGTCGGACGCCAGGGTGAGTGTGCCGGGGTCTGTTTGTCTGGGCACGGCCCTGGGCGTGGGTGGGAAACGAAAAAGAAGGACGAGCGTGCGGCGGAAGAGTGAACCCGGAGAGTCCCCCAAGTCCACCGAGAAGGGGTATGGGAAGAGCCCAGGGTCGCCGAGAAGGGGACAGGTCACCTTGCGAAAATTCCCATGCCGTTCCGCCTCTTCAGCCGGACAAGCAGTGTTAAGTTTCTTGGGCCACCCAGTCTGGTGTAGTGTTCACTGTAGTCGGTGTATTCGTGGAACCCCAGGCTGGCGCGGCCCCAGAAACCTCGGTGAGATGGTGAGGTCAGGTCAGAAGTTGTGGGTCACGGAATTGTTTCCGAGAGCTTCGAGATTGGAAGTTTGTGTAGCCGAGTGGCCTGTAAAAGCAATCGGCCTGCCTTAGAACTGCTTGTGCTGATGAGAAATGGACCAACATAGAGGCATGTGCAGCATTCGAGAGGGAAGAGATAGATGTTCAAGTGGCCCGATCACCTCCTCCCTCCGCTATTCAGAAACTTGGCTTTAGAAGGGCACCCCCAATTCTGTTGATCTTAGGTGCTCAGTGTTCTCATTTCTCTTCTCAAAAAGCGCTAGTGTCAGTCTTTTAGAACACTTTAGCCTGTGCCGTGAAGGGAAAACTGGGCATTTAGGTAATTAAGGAACTTTATGCGTTTGTGCAGTTTTCGATAAATTTTCTTCACTTGCTAGCACACCCGTTCTGCAGACAGACTCCTCCCACATTGCTCAGACAAAGGACCTATGTCTCAGATTCCAGGAGTAGGTTTGTGAAGGTGGGGGAAGGGGATGCAGAGAGTACCCCGGTATCCGACATTTTGGGGGAAGGTTCTGTTTGCTTCGGTGTAGTTTTTGCCCCTTTTTACTACCTGCTGCTGCCATAATACAGCATGGTTGATACATGCCTCTTGTTGAGGTCAAATATGGCACTGCTGGTGGAATGATCTCATTTTCCCAAGTGGTCTAAAGTACACATAAATAAGAGATTGGTGACTTCACATGTAAGAGGTGGCTCTCTTTGCTAGGATTTTGATAAGAAAAACTTATATGGTGCCTGGACAGGAAAAAAAGCTTGTTTCAAACTGTTTGACTAATCTGTTTCACATGTCTCACTTGCCAGTAGGAACTGATCAGGATAATAGCTCATGAGGAAACTCTTATGTACATGAAATAAAAATGCATTTTATTTATAGGTCCATAATAGACTTTTCATTTAATATCATTGAAAGAGCGCCAGATTTCGCTGGTTAATGAGTTTATGAAAAGTAAGTAAACTAAAAATTTGAGGTTGATTTATACAGAATTTCTGCTCTTTATTAAAAACTAACCATTTAATAGGATGACACTAAAGTAATTACATGAAGGCAAACAGCCCTACACACAGGAATATGACCCATAGAGAATGCCACTTAACAAAGATGCAAGTGCTGAACAACATGAAGAAAGTGTGGAGGACACCTGCTAGGTGCTGACTGGAAAATACCCAAATTTCATTACTAATTAAAATATGGTAAAGGAGGGGGGGATTGTTGAAGCTGTGGAATGTAGAGATTTAAATGGCATACAAGGAAAACAGCACAACTTAATTTGGTGTTCATGTGCTTGTCTGCAAAGCACAGGAGAAGAAAGAATGTTTGCTCGATAGTTTTACCATGTGACAAGGTACTATCTATATCTTGGTAGATTTAGTTTAAAATGAACTTTCATCCTTTACATTCTTAAGCACCTTAACTGTGAATTGGTAGTATTAATATAAACTTTAATGACAAGCTTTTATTTTGTGCTACATGATAATTGTCTTAGTTTTTCTTTTCGGGCTGTGCTTATTGGTTAGTAAAGAAATATGAATCTGTGTCTTAGGACATGGAGACAAATTGCTGACTGTCCTTGTACTTACTATTTCCCAGAGTTGTCCCTACAGTTAAAAGTATGTCATCTTCCTCTATCTTAAGAGCAGAAAGTCTTGCCCTTTTCCTGTTTGAAACCATTCAACTAGTGGATCATTGACCCTTTGCCATCCCCACACCCCAGCAGCATGGTAATAAAACCTGTGCTTGCTCACTCCTTAGAGAGAACTAAGTGGCTTCTAATAGTCACATCCTTTTACTGTGCAAAAACTTCTTGTTGGGAGTACCAACACTAGTGAGTTTTTAAAAAGTGAGTTGGGGAGTGGGGGTGGGGTACATCATTTTGAGTTTTTTGTTTTGGAGGAGCTGAGTGTTCATCCTTAAGAATTAACCATTCCTGCCATCTCATTCATTACCTGAAGTCATAATTTTCCCGTTGACATCTCTTAATTAGTTTTGGAAACAATTATGTCACAGATGGAGACATTCATGACTTCAGCTCTGAAGCAAAGAGTATAGGATAAATGGAAATCTGAGTCATATGTGCAGTTAGCAAAGTGCTGGCAGCACTTGGAGATAGCTTCTGCTTGCTTCCCTTTGTCTTTCAAAAAAAAAAAGCTCTTATTTTGTTTTTTTTCAGTGAGACAGGTTTTTATCATGTAGCCTGGCTGCTGGGCTCACAAACTTTACCTCTACCTAACCCCAGGAAATCCTCCCCGCCCCCTTTAAAAAGTTTTATGTGTATTGAGTGTTTGCCTTCATGTGTGTGTGTGTGTGTGTGTGTGTGTGTGTGTGTTATCTAAAAAGGTCAGAAGAGGGGGGTAGGGTCTCTTGTCACTGGAGTTAAAACTGACTATATGCTACCATATGGTGCTGGGAAGCAAACCCAGATTCCCTGCAAGAGTCACAAGTGAGTGTTACTAAATGTTTGAACTATCTTTCCAATCTCAAGACCTTGTTTCTTTTTAAATTCTGTATCTGTATGTGTGTGTGAGTGCAGGTGCCTGCAGAGACTAGAGTCAGATACCCCTGAAGTTGGAGTTGAAAGCACAAGCCGCCTGATGTGGATGCTGGGAACTGAACTCAAGTCCTCTTAACCTGAGCCATCTCTTCATCCTTCCTCTCTGGACCAGTTTTAATAGTGATGAAGACTGGCAGAGAGCATCTGACCTCCTGTTTGATTCCCAGGAGCATGGCCTTTTGCATATGTTAAATTGGTCTTATTACTGTTGTTGTTGTTGTTGTTGTTTTTAAGATTTATTTATTTATTATTTATTATATGTAAGTACTGTAAGTACACTGTAGCTGTCTTCAGACACTCCAGAAGAGGGAGTCAGATCTTGTTTCATATGGTTGTGAGCCACCATGTGGTTGCTGGGATTTGAACTTAGGACCTTTGGAAGAGCGGTTGGGTGCTCTTACCCGCTGAGCCATCTCACCAGCCCAGTTTGTTGGGGTTTTTTTAAGTGTTGTATTTATTGTGAAACTAACAGTTGTAATAAATTTTACTAATTATATTTAATAGGATAAATTAGAAATTAAGAGATATATTTTTAAATATAGACAACAAAATAAGTGTAAGGCTGAGAAGGTGACTTAGTAGGTAAAATGCTTACTTCACAAGCATGAAGTTCTGAACTGAACTCTCTAGCATCCATGTAAAAAGCTACAACCCTAGCTCTATGAGACCAACATGGAGGATCCTGGAGACTTGCTAACCAGCTAGTCTAGCCATTGGACTCCAAGTTCAGCAAGAGACCCGGTCTCAAAAAACAGGGTGAAGAACCATAAAGGAAGACATACACTATCAACCTCCAGCCTCCACATGGGCATGCATAGGCATGCACACACTAAAAATATTTGTTAAGTTCTCATTTTATAAATATGAAATATCTCCTCTTTTAAGTGTAGTACCTACAAGACATTAATAGTAGTTGACAGGTTTGACTGAAGACAACAGGTTTTATTATAATTTACACACTTGTTATTCTCTAGTAAGTATAAAAAGAGAGTTACAGTAGAACTCTAAATCTATTCTTTACTATACTATCAATTAATATTAATACTGAATGCTATAAATTGACTTTCAGATAAGTGTTCATTTTAGCTACTTTTGATATAACTTTAATTGATAGTATATCTTTTTTATCCTAATAGGTCTTGAAAAGTTTTTTTTAATTGTATACTGTCCCCTGCAATAAAAAGTTGTACCCTATTATACATTTTATACACAGCACTGTATAAACAATCTATACTAAGAAAAATATACATCATACAAAAATTTTAACAAATACGATAAAATGAAAATTTTTTTGATTTTTATCTGTGTGCTGATACTCTTATACTCTAGATGTCACTGAGGTCTAGACCATTTAGAAAACTTCCTCATTGACTGAACTGTCTCGGTAACCTTTCATCTCCAGTGATGTGTGTATTGGGGGTGTGGGGAAAACCTTCCCAATGTTTCAAGCTGTCAGTAGTATTTGATTAGGAGAAACAGAGTACTTGCTGGTCTTGCTGTGCATAGATTTCCCATTGAGAAGTACATATTTATTTCACTAAAGAATTTCAGAACAACACTAAAATCATAGAGTCTTCCTTCCTCACCCCCACCCCCTTTGGGGAAAGGGGTTGTTTATTTTACCAGTGCCATGTAACTGTTAGACATTTTGCAGATGTTGAACCTGAGGTTCTAAAAGAAAGTTTAGTAGATCTAGATTTAGGCCAGTTTAAACAGTGTTATTTTCACTATTAGTAATTTAAACTCAAATAAAAATTTGGGGGGGGAAGAAAAACTATGTTTGCAGTTAAAAGTTTCTAGGGAACCAGGCGTGGTGGCGCACACCCTTAATCTCAGCACTTGGGAGGCAGAGGCAGGCGGATTTCTGAGTTCAAGGCCAGCCTGGTCTACAAAGTGAGTTCCAGTACAGCCAGGGCTATACAGAGAAACCCTGTCTCTAAAAACCAAAAAAAAAAAAAAGTTTCTAGGGATATAGGCCAGTGGTAGAGGATTTACCTACCATTTGTGAAATGAGAAAGAAGAGATAGGATCCTGTTTTAGGAAACTCCAAATAAGTACATAAATCATGGTTAAAACTGCCATTGTCTTTGGTTTGTTTTGGAAATTTTAAAAGTGTTTTTCTTTGTGAAGGCTTCTGGCTATATAACCCTAGGCTAGCTTCCCGCCTCAGCTTTTAACTTAAGATACCACTAGTTACTATATAGAGATTTGCAAAATCCAATGTGGTAAATGATAAGGCCTTTAAACTACTTGTTTTTATTCCAGGTTTGCTTCCAATCAGACTTAAGATCTCTGTCCCAAACTTATAAGTGCTAGGGTTACAGGCATAATATCATACCCAGACAATTTTCTAATACTAGAATTAGCAAGCTCAACTAAGTTAAATATATGCATAGCATAATGCTGTTTGAATAGTTGTCTGTGACCTATTTTGAGAATTTTTGTTTATTCACCCTTTCGATAAATATTCAGTGTGGTTATTGCCATTCTAGTAAGCAGAAGACTACAAATCACTGCATGTAAGGAAAGCCTCATTTGACCACACATAGTAGCATGAAATAGTAAGACTTAGCTGTAAAATAATAAAGAGGATTTGTTACTGATACTTGCAGATTGCAGTTGGAGCTAGACATGAAGGATTTTGTTATGAACAGTGTTCCCTCTTATACCATGCTTCACCTTTGCCTTCTCTAACCTAATGTTAACTTAACCATTGTTGCCTGTAACTTGGGATAAATCCTTACGCCTCCGTTTTTTTTCCTATTTGGAGAAAACCTGTTCCAGGTTCTGTTCTGACTAGCCCTAAACCTACTTTGTGCTGTGAGGGTGAAATTTGAGTTGCCATTAGTGTAAATTTATTGTGTAATTTAAAGTATACAGACAAATTCTATAAGGAGTAAGGTAAAATTTTTTGAACTTTTTAGATCAAAGTGCTCTATATTGCCCAGGCTGGCCAAAAATTACTGGGTCCAGGTACTGCTATTGCCTCTAAAGTAGCATAGGCTACAAGTACCTGCCAGCTATGCCCTACTCATATAATTTTTATAGTTAATACACTTCTTTTATATTCTGTGCAAATTATCATTTTAGTGTTTTACCTAAAAATACCAGATTTTTTAAGTTTATAATATGTACTTCTAGCAAAAGGTTAAGCTAGTCTTGAAGAGAACCACTTACAGATAACTGATTCCACCTAAAATTTGTATAGTTTTGTTTCTGGGTGGTGTTAGAGATCTAAGCCAGGACCCCATGTGTGCTGGACAAGGTTCTCTATCACGGAACTACATCCCTAGCTTGGTAATCCTGAAAATTCCATGAACATTTTCTAAAGGGTATAAACATAAGATCTTTAGTATGGAAAACTGTCTTAATATTTGAACCTCTTCTCTAACATACTTTAGAGGGAATTTTAGAATCCATACTTCAGGAGAGCAAAGATGATCCACAAGGACCAGGGTTCATATACTACATTGGTCAGCTCACAAATGCCTGAATTCCAGCTACAAAACATCCTGCGCCCTCTACTGGCCTACTTGAGCCCCTGTACACACAAATGTGTGCAAACACATGAATAATAAAAATACATCAAAAAATTACTAGTCTATAGCTTTGAGCAGTTCTTTGCGGAGGGTTTATCATCATTCTTTTTTTAACTTTATACAGTTCTAAATTGTAAGTGTATAGAGCTAGACTATTTCATGGGGCTCATAATCTAAACATTATCCAGAAAAACCCAAAGTCATGTAGAAGTAAGCTGGATTTCAGATTGCCAGTTAGAGTGACTCATATTTGTCCCAACTTTGAGTTTATAACACTTTTAACATCATTTACAATCTAAATGTTTCTCTTTAGAAGTTAGGCATTTAATGCATGTGTGCACATGTATGCAGGTGTGCATATTTGCAAAAGCCTGAGAAGGATCTTAGATGTCTTCCCCTATCAACTCTTTGTTTGTTTTATTTTTGTGAGACGGGGTCTCCTACTGAACCTGCAGCTCCCCATTTTTTGGTTAGGCTGGCTGATTTAAGAGGAAGCTGAGATCCACCTGACTCCATGCCACAACAGAGTTACCTGGTTGCTTTTGTGGATCTGGGGATTCCTTGCAATACACGTGTACACACACACACACACACACACACACACAGACTGAGACTAGAGATAATTTTTATTTAGACTTAGCTAATGTTCATCAGACATCAAGATATAATGTTGAAATTGAGTTCTTATAATGTGAAAGGAGCTTTTGAATAGTCTAAGAGGAAAAGGACTTTATAAAAATCAAATAATATGGCTCCTCTTGTTAACTGTACTTAACTATATTATGAAGCATGTGAAATAGTGTTTTTTAGAGGAAAAGAATAAAGAGCAGTGAAGAGAGTATGAAACTAAGATAGTTTGGGTCTAAGATCTTACACAGCAGCTAAAATGCCCTCAATTAAGACACCCAAAGGACCTGCTATGAAGAGTAGGTGTAAATGTGTGTAGGAGAGAAGTTTTAGAAAAGTGGAGTGCTGGCCGGGCAGTGGTGACGCATGCCTTTAATCCCAGTACTTGGGAGGTAGAGGCAGGCAGATTTCTGAGTTCAAGACCAGCCTGGTCTGCAGAGTGAGTTCTAGGACAGCCAGGGCTATACAGAGAAACCCTGTCTTGAAAAAAGAAAAGAAAACTGGAGTGCTTTACAAATCCTGACTGTTTCAAAGCTACTTCCAGTCTCCCTAGTACCAGATGAGTTTACTCATGAAATATTGGTAAGAAACAGTGGAGGGACGAGGATTGGTTCTAAAAGCTGAATGATGTGTGTTAGGATTAGCTCTGAGAGGGAAGGAGGATAGGGATGAGCCTAGGGCCTTTAACATGGCAATGATATTAGCTGTATCACCCATTCGAGTAAGCTTTTTTATTTTTTGTAACAACTAAATGAGGGAAGCTTTTTTTTGTTTTGTTTTGTTTTTTGTTTTTTGTTTTTTGAGACAGTGTTTCTCTGTAGCCCTGGCTGTCCTGGAACTCACTCTGTAGACCAGGCTGGCCTCGAACTCAGAACATCATTTACAGTGCTGGGATTAAAGGCGCGCGCCACCACGCCCGGCGGGAAGCTATTTTTAATACTACTTATTCCTCTCACATAACAAAGAGGTAAATAGAGGCTTCATGACCTGTTTTTAAGTTCACTAACTGATTCATCATAGTTTGTCCACATAATCTTCCATTTTCAATACTTACTAAATATTCCTTGAGGAAAAACTAGATAAACACATGTGAAGTGTGGTCACTATCTGATTGTTTCAGTGGGTTCTCGTTTATTTTTATGTATATTGGTGTTTTGACTGCGTTTATGTCTGTATAAGGATATCAGATCCCCTGAAACAGGAGTTACAGACAGTTGTGAGCTGCCCTGTGAGTTCTGGTTTTCTGGAGGAGCAGCCAGCCCTTAACTGCTGAGCCATCTCTCCAGCCCCTGTTCCAATTGTAATTTATTTGAACTAGATCGTAAATTATTTCCATGTGGTAGCTGTGACACTGAGTTAATCCATTGTTTGTGTATGTGGGTTGTGTTTCATACTGATGTACTTCCTTGTGAAAGCCAAAGGTCAGCCATGGGTGTTGTTCCTCAGGAACAACTAGTTTGGTTTGGTGTTGAAGATGAGAGATAGGGAGGGTGGGGGAGGAGGAGTAGGAAAGGGGGGAGAGAGAGGAGAGAGAGAGCGTGCTTGCATACAGTAAGGCTAGAAGAGCATCAAATCCTCTGGAATTGGAATGACAGTTGGCTTTAAAATGACTAATGTGAATGCTAGAAACCAAACTAGGGTCCTCTGGGACAGCTGCAAGTACTCTCTTAACCCCAGTGCCAGCTCTCCAGTCCCCCCACTTGTTTTTGATGCAATCTCTCATTGGCTGGAGCTGCTCAGACTAGGCTGGCTGGGCCACACCCCCAGGGATCTCTCTGCTCTGAGATTACAGGTGCACACCAACACATCTGGCTTTTTATGTAGGTTTTGAGGAGTGAATTCAGTTCCTCTTATTTGCATTACAAGTACTTTACCATTAGCTATCTTCCCATTCCTGTTTTAGAAACTTAAAGCCATACACAAAATTTCTATTTTTCAAAGTTCCATTGTGTTAATTGGGAGAGAGAGGTATGTATGCTTGGAAGGAATCCCAAGATATTTAAGAAAAGAGCTAAACAAAAAAATAAACAGAAACTAAACTGCACACGTTTATGAGATGAGAGAGACTGAAAATAATTAGGTTTTACTACTTAATGCTAGGAGTAAAATGAATTATCTTCCCTTTTTCTTTTTCTTTTTTTTTTTTTTTTTTTTTTTTTGGTTTTTCGAGACAGGGTTTCTCTGTATAGCTCTGGCTGTCCTGGAACTCACTTTGTAGACCAGGCTGGCTCGAACTCAGAAATCCGGCTGCCTTTGCCTCCTGAGCGCTGGGATTAAAGGCGTGCGCCACCACGCCCAGCTTTTTTCTTCCCATTTTTATTTATTTAAAGAATGTCTGCATAATTTCCCAGTATTTGCAGAGGACAACCAGAAGTTAAAATGGGCATGGTTTTGAGATTTGTCTTTAAGGGCTTAAGTTTTCTTAACTTACTATACACATGTGCACACTACACTAATGTATTAAATAATTGGAAAGTACAGTGAGTGTAATTTCTGAAAAACAAAACAAAACAACTTGTTTTTAAAAAAGATCAGGAACACCAAATGCCCTAGATAGCAAAGTGCAAGTGGTTCTGGGAGGCTTCGTCTTGAATACTATCATTTTCTCCTTTTTCTGCTGATTGTTTTAATGGCATTTCATTCAGATAAGGAATCCTTAACTAATCATCTTCCCCAAATCTTTTGTACCTGCAAAATTAAATCCCAATCTGAGATTGGAGATGACTCCCTCCCCATTCCGTCATCTGAAGATATCAAAATGCTGTACTAGTTTTAATATCCCCAGGGTACTAGTTTCCTGCTTTTGCACTTCCTCCCTACTTGACAAAACTTTCAAGCCTCTTCAAAATACCTTTGAAATTTGAAGTTGGCCTGTGCTTGTATGTTGAGGACAGAGGTCAGTGTTAGGTTTCTGTCTTCAGCCACTCTCTATCTTTTGAGACAAGATCTCTCAGTGAACCTGGAGCTCACCGATTCATCTAGATTTGCTTTGCTAGATAGCCTTAGAGATCCTAATTGAGGTTCTCATGTGTGTAGCAAGCTCTTCACCATCTATCTCCTGGCCCTTGAAGCCTTTCATGTATTATGTATTTTAAAGTGATAATCCTTTTGTGTGCTCCCACTGCTTTGTAAACCTGTTCCTTATGTAGCTATTGTTCCTTAAAGTAACTATTAATTGCATCTCTTGAACATGAACTCCTTGAAATCAGAAATGACCATGTTTCTTATTGTGCTGGAAGTAAGCCCTGTGCTTTTTAGGGGGTTGGGGGAGGGGATGACATTTGAATGGATAAACTCAGTCATTAAGCTGAACTAAAAAAGTTGAGGATTAGTAAAATGCTCTTGGAGCCTAAGAAGTGATTTAGATAGAAATACCTTGACTGACACAGCCCAGTCAAGCCTATGCAGATCCAAAAGAGACAGATCTTCCACTAAACTACTCACCTTTATATAGAGCAGCATTAATAAGAGTCCTTACAAATACTTAGCTTATAGTATGTTTTTTTTTCCTATTTGATCAATAACACTATCCTTTTTCAGTGTTTTTATAAATCTCCAAACCTCTCCCTAGCCAAAGGCCATTTGATTACTATTCCTAAATTGAGTTTAAAATTCTAATGAACTGATACATCTTTCAAAAAGTGGGTGCTTGGAAGAATGGAAGGGGTGATATAATTAGCAGAATAACCCCACACATCCAAAGATTTTTAACCCTACCCCACCATCACCACAAAAGAAGCAATTGAAATGTTTGCTTCACTAGGCATGTTGCAGGTGTGCTTAAAGGCATGAGCTTTTTGTGAAGGATATCTAGGATTATCTGGTAAACCCACTTGTGATCACAGGAATCCCTAAAAGCAGAAAACTTCCCAGCTTGGTGTGAGCTCAGGCTAAGGAAGAGAGATGAGAAGCTTGACAGCTGGTTCTGAAGACAGAGAAGAGTTAAAAGCCAAGGAATGTAGATGGTTCTAGAACTACAAACACGTGAATTCTGCCACCAACCTAAATCTGCAAGGAAACATAACCTCCTTAGAGCTTCCAGAAAACAAAACAGTCTTACTACTGCTTTAATTTTAACCTTGTTGTGAGAGTTCTGTGGATGGATGGATGGATAGATAGATAGATAGATAGATAGATAGATAATTAGCGGTAGCACTGGAAAACTATAGCAGAGCTAAAGAGGTGGCTCAGTGTGTAAGAGCTCCTGCTGTGTAAACATAAGGACCTGAGTGGCGTACGCCTTTAATCCCAGCACCCAGGAGGGAGAGGCAGGTGGATTTCTGAGTTCAAGGCCAGCCTGGTCTACATCCTGTCCTGAGTTCTAGGACAGCCAGGGCTATACAGAGAAACCCTGTCTCAAAAAACATAAGGTCCTGAGTAGACTCCAACACTCATAAAAACCTTGGCTTGGCCACCAGCCTAACTCCTGGTTCAGTGAGACCTAGTCTTAAGGGAAGAGGGTCAAAATTTATAGAACAGGACATGTGATATACACACACACATTCATGCAGAGGAAAGGGGGGAACTAAAGCAAGTCAAAGAATCTGAGCTGTAATTGAACTAAAAACAAACCTTATTAACACAGGACTATATGTTTAAAGCTGCTGCTTAGTTCTCAGTTCTGATTGAAAGCCTTTCACAATGTCTTGTAGAATACTAGATTAGAATATAGTACAGTCATATTTTTATCAGCTCTCACAGGGCAAAGATTATAGAGCCCTTAAAAGATTTAAGGACCTTTTTGGGGCTTTGGGGCTTGCATAATCATTATCATTAGTTGCTTAAAACAATGCAAATTTATTATCTCCGTTTCTGTAGGTCATAAATCTGTGTGGTGTCTCTTGGTTCTGTTTCAGAGCTAACTGGGCTTAAATCAAGGTGTTTAGCTAGAGGTGCAGTATCCTCATATGGGGTACATATCCTCTTCTACCTAAGGTTGCTGGTAGAATTTAGTTGGAAAATGGGGGTCTCTATCGTCCAGGTCTCAGTTCCAGAATACAGTTCCTTGCCATCGTCACCATAGGCAATTCACAACATGGATTGTTTGCTTTCTTCCAGATGAGCTCATTTCTAACTTGTCTAAAACAAGATGGAAAAACTTTTTAAAGAGAGATTAGGTCAGAACCTCCCTGGTAATCAGGATAATCTCTCCATTTAAAAGTGAACTGAGGCAGTCAGTGCATGCCTTTAATCCCAGCATTCTGAAAGCAGAGGCTCTAGGCCAGCCTGGTCCACATAGTGAGGACAGGCTGAGCCTCTGTCTCAGAAAAACAACAAAATTAAGCTGATTTAAGACAATTTTACATTTCTAAAATCTCTTTTCAGGATTACCTAAATTTGTGTTTAACTCCAGGCAGGAATGTTCTCTCCTATCTGTCCTGGAACTTGCTATTTAGTCCAAGCTGGCCTCAAACTCAAAAACCCACCTGTCTCTGCTTCTAAAATGTTGAGATTAAGGGTATGAACCACTACACATAGCCAAAAGGCCAGAAATCTTGAGGCAGAGAATCATCTTAGAATTCTGTATTCAGGCAAAGCCTGTGGCACACATCTATCCAAGCTGAGAGTTTGAGGCTAGGCTGGGCTTAATACTGGAATGCTCCATCAGAAACTGGGCCGCCTACAAAATCTATTGACTGTATCTTCTTTGAGGGAAGGCTATGCAACTCATAGTAGTTTCGTTTTTCTTAACTATAGACTCCATCAGTAGTCACATAAACAGTGGTTCAATTCTTTATCATACGCTACTTTTTTTCTTTCTGTGCAGGTGTCTGGAGGTCACATCAAGTATTGGGGTATGTCTCAGTAACTATCCACCTTATTTTTTGAGACTTTTGGGCCAGTCTAGCTTGACTGCCCAACAAACCCAGCCATCCTCCTGTTTCTGCCTCTCGAGGCACTAGGATTAAACATGCTGCCATGCTTGGCTGTTTACTGGGGATCTAACTCAGGTCCTCATTCTATAAAACAAGCTCCTACTGGCTGAGCTATCTTCCTAGCCCCCTACAATGGCTTTCTTCTTTTTTTTTATTGGAAAATATATAGATAGTCCGTCTGTTCTTTTCTATCACCATCTAAATAAACCACCGGTTTAAGAACAAAAGCAAACAGTCTTTGTACAGTCTGCTCTAGATATCTACAGTATCTTTCAGATAACTAGAAAAAAAATTCACCTTCATAGATATATTTAGACTCTGGCCTCTAAAAGTTGGATTATATGACCATAGAGTAGCCTTCTGTAAATGGGATCCTTAGCCCAGCTCCTCTTGGTGACTCTCTCCTTCCATTTCACACCAGTTCTTTGTTGAAAATACATCATCTCATACTTTTTGAAACTAGAAGGTAATCTTCAAAACATCCAAATCTAATGATGGTAACCCATAACAAAAAGAATATTTGATATTGCAGCCCATCATACACGTGTTCCACTGAAACACTGGAAATACACAAGAATCAGGGTTTTTAAATGGTACTTAAAACACAACAAAGTTTACTTCAACTCATGGTTTGAAAACTGAGTTTCCTCCTCTTCTAACTTCAGTCCGAACAAGAGAGCCACCCTTTCTTTGGAAGAGATCTCTTAACCTTGAGAATTTAGATAGAATGACTTGCATAAACCTAGGAGGGAGAGGACAAGTTGGGGGGTTTTAACTAGAAACAGCCCTTGCAATAATGATAGAAAGGGGAAATGGGTTCAACTAGGTAAAAAAGCCAACTAGGTAAGCTGTAGGCTTTATTTCAGGGAATTTACTTCAAATTAAGTTAAAATTACAACCTTGAAATTTGTTAGTACTGTAGTTCTTGAACCATAAACTGATCCAGGTTTCTGCCCTGTAAATACCTTCAATAAAACTTCGATACATGTTGGCTTTATCTATAGCTATATAAAAACAAATAGTAGTTTGTATATTTGAGAGTTGCAAAACTGAGGTTTGACTTTGAGATTATAAAATCATTTATCCTGCTGCTGTAATTTAAAAATAATTAGCAATGCTAACCAAAGTCTGACTTAAATAAAAGTATTAAAATAATCATAAATTCTAATTATATTTATTTGATTTGAGTATACAATGAAAAGTAAGTCCCTGTCCCTCCAAATTAACTTGTTTTACAAGTACAATATATTCAGTTCTACAGCTGTCTTAGCCTCAAGTTTACCCAACAAAATAATATAATCCGGAGAGTATCTTGCACTTATATCAGTATTACTTGAGGATCACCTCCACAAATGGGGTTGTAGGTGCATAGGATAATTTTGGGATACAGACTGCCCACCAGCTACATATGTGCTCATATCCCGCTTCTGCATGTATTAAAATGTTGACATTGACAGCTGTAGGTAGGAAACATAGCTTAGTTACTGAAGAAATAAGGACTTCCATCTTCAAAGCAATGCTCTGTTGTAAGCTGTTTCTTCTACCTGTTTGTCTCTTAGGGTTTAGTGGAGAAATATGGGGATGTAAGAAAAATTATCTTATGAGTTGTAAGCATTTAAATTTAGTAGTTTTTAGCTACTTTTGATGCATTTTGCCATGCAGCAATTATTTTTTAATACACCACAATTTATCAGTGCCCTGCTGTTTTTGTTTAGTATCACCTGGAGCTATCTTCTTAAAGTATCAGAATTTCAAACAAATTCAATCTTAAATACTCCTTAAACTTTCTTCACCTCTCTACCTACAAAGAAATAATAAAACAAATTTGTTATTTCTCCTTAAGTTAATGTCACCTTTGAAAACTACCTATTCAAGTAGTCCCCACCTTCACAATACGATTCTAGGAATTATGATGTTCACAACTCAGCATAAAGAAGCCATGTTGTGATAAGTGAGGTTTCTTACAGTCTTACTCTATATTGAACTGCTATAAAATTTGGAAGAGAGAAGTGCTTGCCTTTAAGGTGTTTGTTCCTTTGAGGGTGGGAGGGGCAGTGGCTTTAAAGGCTTTGAGTTTTTTTTACTATCTTTAAAAAAACAAAAAACCTCTTTCCCTTGCTCTGAAAAACCAAAGTACATTGCCCTTTGTGGTAAGATGTTTGGCCTTTCTATCATTTCAGAAATGATTCAAAGTTAATGTATCCTGTCTTTCCATTAATCATGCATTAAATACCTGTTTTTTAATACCACCCGTAGGGTCAAATAAGTGTTCTATGTATCTGTAAGCTAGAACTGACAGTTACTTAAAATTACTGTCTCAGTGGGGTTTTGGTTGCTTGGTTTGAATGGGATGAGGGGCGTAGTATGGTGTGTGATACAGTGTGGTGTGGTGCTAGCAATTGAGCCCAATGGCCTTCTGTATGCTGGACAAGCATTCTATGGCTAAGCTATGCTCCCCGCTCTCCACAGTAGTTATTTAGAAAGGTGTCTTCATCTGTTCGTGGATACTAGTAAACATGAGATAAACCTAAACTCTTGACAATACTTTGCCCTTAATTGCCCATGTTTTTCTGCTGGATGAACCATGGCTGCCTGTTATTAGGAATGAGTTGGGGGATTGTTTTTTTCTTCAGTTTATGTGTGTGTTATATACTCGTATGTGCAGGAGCCTTATTTAGATACCATCTCTCCTATTAGCACTAGAGTTACAAATACACATGTCTGCAGCCCAAGAATGAGATTTTAGGAGGCTGCCTTCTTACAAAGCTGTAGCCCAGAGTGTAGACTATTGTTAACTAAATGATAGTCTGAGTATAGAATATAACCAGTTAGTATTTTACCTTTTAGATTTTCTTAGGTATCTATGTCATTGCATGCTATCCAGTGAATGTGATCTCCGTTCTTAGTCGCCTCACACACTCCACAGCACCTACTATGAAGAAGATTTGACTGTATAAAGAGACAAAAGATTTGCTGTGATCACATAGTTCATTTTATTGCAAAGTAAAAACAAATCTATTTACTTTTACTCAAAAGTAACCAATACCCATTTTATTTTAATGTGGTTAAGTACATGTAGTCTTACCATAGCACTTAAAAAGTTTTCATGTTTCACAGTAGTGTAAATTTTACTTGTGATTTCTTGATAGAACACCCTCCTCCTGATAACCCTACTGAACTAACTGCTTCTCTTAAGATACTGGTTGGGGCTTACAGTTAGGAGTGAGAGTTGTTTTCTCTTTACCTAAGAGTATAGGTCTTAAATTCTACTTGTTCTTTTAAACTATGTAACTAGCAATAAGATTTCTGAAAGAATAAAATGAAGGAAAAAAATAATTTTTGAGGAAGAATTGCTTCATCTTGATGCTTGAATACATTTTGTTTTCAGAGAACCTGACTGGGTTTTCATGGTAATGTACCTAAGACCCACAGTGAAAAGGCTGCTTCTTTGTAATTTCTATGGTTTGTTGGAAGGAGGAGTAGGATCTCAATCAGTTTGTGGTTATGATTCAGAAGTTCCATGGTGGGTTAAGTTGCTTTAATATGTAATAGTATGCTGTGATATTTAAATTTTAATATTTAAATATGCAGGAGACCCTTGTGTTCATTTCTTAGCACTATACACCACACACACACACACACACACACACACACACAACCAGAAACAAATTAAAATTAAATTTTAGTCCTTTCACTATGGATGAGATTAGCAATATGTGACCAGCAGATTGAAGTCTTGAAAGCTAAGGATTAAAGGGTCCAAAATAACATACAACAAAGCTCCAATGTTCTAATACTGAAAATTAGCAACGTTCCTTTCCATAAATGTTACATGGCAACTCTGTAATACATGAGGACAGACATAGCCATAGGAGAGAAGGAGCATCATTGAGGACAAGGCACCTAAACCAAAACTAGACAGGAATTAGGACTTGAGCTGGGATTAGAGAGGGAAGAGGTTATCATGGGAATAAGGGAGCATGACTATGCCATAGGTTGAAGTATATGACAGAGTTTAAAAGAGTGGAAGAAATGGCTATAGAGTCAAAGTAGAAAGTCAGGAACCAATTAAAATACCCTATGTGAAGAAGTAACTATAACCCATGCTATATTGAGAAAGCATCATCTTACTAAAGAGAATAACAAGAAATAACTTGCCGTCAGGAAAGGCTGGAGACATTTGAAGTTGTATATGTGTATTGTAGGCATGTGGGCTCAAAATTATGTATCTAAAAAGCCTTCATTTTAGCTTAACCATTAGTGATTTGTTGGACAAGAAAGGAAAGGAGGCTTAAGAAAAACAGGCCGGGCGTGGTGGTGCACGCCTTTAATCCCAGCACTCGGGAGGCAGAGGCAGGCGGATTTCTGAGTTCTAGGCCAGCCTGGTCTACAAAGTGAGTTCCAGGACAGCCAGGGCTATACAGAGAAACCCTGTCTTGAAAAACCAAAAGAAAAAAAAGAGAGAGAAAAAGGCCTGCCCAGATTATGACTAATATCTTCAGTTGCACCTCCTTTATGCTTTTGAGGAAATAATTGTATGATGTGTCATGAAAATAAATTTATTCTGTGTATCTGCTTGTTGCTTCTTTGAAAACTGTAACTCCAGAGATTTAAGCCATACTTTTTGTGTTTGACAGTTTGGAGA
Source organism: Mus minutoides (assembly GCA_902729485.2). NCBI lineage: Eukaryota > Metazoa > Chordata > Mammalia > Rodentia > Muridae > Mus > Mus minutoides. The sequence continues at coordinate 8,123 of CACVCL010016737.1, read as the reverse complement.
CCTAAGTTAAGAACTGGGGAAAATTAACTGTCTCCCATGTTTTATTTTAACTTAAGAACAGTTGGAGGTTGAGACTAAAGCATCTAGTTTGGGTTTAGAGCTGGTATTCCTCTAGCCATTTTCCATGAGTCTTCAATATTTGTTTTGTTTTAATCGATCAAGAACTTTACAATAGGCAAAAATTATTTTACATTACTTTTTTTAATCCTATGCTTTTGTGGTTGTCTCCCAGGAATTTAACTGGAGCTGAAGAAAGATAGGCACTAGCCGTGAACATTATTGTCAATAGAATTTTACAAAGGAGTCCTGTTAGAGCAATAAAATAAATCAAGTTGTAGAGTATGTGAAAATTAAAAATTCTTGGACTATGAAAAGACCATAGATTTCTATATCACATGACCTGGCTTTGTTAGTATTTTTCTTGCCACCAATTTATCTTTGCAAAGTAAAAATTTGTTAGTATTATAAAACTCAACCCTACTGATTTATATTTTACCTATAGACTATTTTGTACATCTTTTCAATGTATGGCTGAGAGAGAGAACTAGACTTCTGAGTTGTAACCTCTCAGGAGAGGTTCCCACTCTTCCAAAAGAGTTAATGCCAGACAAGCACATCTCCCATCTCTAGCAGTGGTGCATGGACTTGGGGGATGTCAGCATTTAATGTTAAGTTTTATGATGAAGAAACTATAAACAACTGTACACTAAAGAGCATTTCTAGAACTTTACTTAGTGTGCCTTTACAAATATTTTTAAAGTAGATACTGATTCTGAAATGTTTCTTTTAACAGGTTGTAAAATTAAAGCACTGAGAGCCAAGACAAACACGTATATCAAGACACCTGTTCGTGGTGAAGAACCCATTTTTGTTGTCACTGGACGGAAAGAAGATGTTGCCATGGCCAAAAGAGAAATCCTCTCGGCTGCAGAGCACTTTTCTATGATTCGTGCATCTCGAAACAAAAATGGCCCTGCACTGGGAGGGTTATCGTGTAGTCCTAATCTGCCTGGTCAAACGACAGTCCAAGTCAGGGTCCCCTATCGTGTGGTAGGGCTAGTGGTTGGACCAAAAGGAGCAACAATTAAGAGAATTCAGCAACAGACCCACACATACATAGTTACTCCGAGCAGAGATAAGGAGCCAGTCTTTGAAGTCACAGGGATGCCCGAAAATGTTGATCGAGCAAGAGAAGAAATAGAAATGCATATCGCCATGCGTACAGGGAACTACATAGAGCTCAATGAAGAAAATGATTTCCATTATAACGGTACCGATGTAAGCTTTGAAGGTGGCACTCTTGGCTCTGCATGGCTCTCTTCCAATCCAGTTCCTCCAAGCCGAGCAAGAATGATGTCTAACTATCGAAATGATAGTTCTAGTTCTCTAGGAAGTGGTTCCACTGATTCCTATTTTGGAAGCAATAGGCTAGCTGACTTTAGTCCAACAAGCCCATTTAGCACAGGAAACTTTTGGTTTGGAGATACACTACCATCTGTAGGCTCAGAAGATCTTACAGTAGACTCTCCTGCCTTTGACTCTTTACCAACATCTGCTCAAACTATCTGGACTCCATTTGAACCAGTTAATCCACTCTCTGGCTTTGGGAGTGATCCTTCTGGTAACATGAAGACTCAGCGTAGAGGAAGTCAGCCATCAACTCCTCGTCTGTCTCCTACATTTCCTGAGAGCATAGAACACCCACTTGCTCGAAGGGTGAGGAGTGACCCACCTAGTACAGGCAACCATGTTGGCCTTCCAATATACATCCCTGCTTTTTCTAATGGTACCAATAGTTACTCCTCTTCCAATGGTGGTTCCACCTCTAGCTCACCTCCAGAATCAAGAAGAAAGCACGACTGTGTGATTTGCTTTGAGAATGAAGTTATTGCTGCCCTAGTTCCATGTGGCCACAACCTCTTCTGCATGGAATGTGCCAACAAGATCTGTGAAAAGAGAACGCCATCATGTCCAGTTTGCCAGACAGCTGTTACTCAGGCAATCCAAATTCACTCTTAACTATATATATATACATAAATACTATATCTCTATATGGACTCATAAAGGCATGGGTATAATGGTACCCCCAGTAAACTTCCTAATGAATTCTTATGACTGTTATCAGGCTTTATTGGGATTAGGCTAAAGTTGTTAGTACACTTATAAAAGGCTGCTATGGTAACACTAAACCTAAGTGGTCTCTTGTCTATTAGTTTGGTTTGAATTATTAATACTATCTTGTAGACTCAGAGACATAGCTTGTATAGGAATTGTTAAAGCTGAAGTTGTACTTGGCTGTGTAACCTAAGAGCAAAATGTATCCATCTGAGATTGTAGTCAGTGGGTCCCAGAGCCTAGCCACACTAAGAGTTTATGGAGGGTGCCTGGCATCTCAGATGACTGACACTTCCAGTGCTGCCTTCTTCACACTGCCAGTTTTGACAAAAACAGGTTTGTTTTTTTATTTTACAACAACTTCTGCCTAATTCTGCAGGATTGCAAGTAACTTTTTAAAGCATTGTGATTATTTACTAGTAATAATAGGGCTGATGGCAGTTTACTAGATCACTGGTTATAATTTGGGACAAAAACTGCTACATTGACTCTCATCTCGCCCAGAGTGCTAAAGGCTGGTATGTTCAGTGGATCAGGAATATAGTTGTCTTTGATTGTGAATTCCTACCCATTGCCTCTCTCAGTGAATGTGGAAATGGCCACCTGGGTTTTCCCATTTCAGGATGGGCTTTGGGAAGCACCTATATTGGCTGAAAATTTGAGAATGCGAACATTCCATTCATTAGTCTGATCAAGCTATTAATTAATATTTAGACTGTAGCTCAAAATGTGAAACATTTTTTGTTCAATCCATATTTGTCTTGCACATTATAAATATATTTTTATTTTTTAGTAATGTAGGGGATGGGGAGGGAGATAATAATGCCCTTGGCATGATTCATGAAAGCAGCTGTGACAACCTCCAATCAGTTTACTTCATTTCAAACCTATTTCCAATCACAAGGAAAGATTTCTTTAAGACACACTTGTACATTTCACCTGTGGATGTTTTAACGTCATCCTCAGTATGTCCCCAAATTTGCTGGTATTGAAAGGACAAAACATTATACTGGTGGGTTTTCTACTAATTATTTTTTGAAGCGTTATTTTCCCAACACAAGAGAGCTTTTTTTCTCAGTATAACAAAAATTGAAATCTTATGTGTATTCAATAGTAAATAGACAAAATTTTATTTTTTATTTCCACTTGAAGAGTTACATTTCGTATAAAGTTTACAAATAACGGTTTTTTGATTTTTTTTTTTCAGTATAAAAAAGTTGCCTTGATGGCATATTATGATGTAATGCTAACTGCTTGTAGGATAGTTGATTGTCAGTATTGAATCCTAATCTCTAGCTGCCGTCTTGTAGATATGGACGAATGCCACCAAGCATGTGTTTCCTCTTTTGTTGCATCGTACACTGCAACTAATAAGCCAAGGAATCGACATATATTAGGTGCGTGTACTGTTTCTAAAAACCACAAACTAAGAATGATAAATTATCAATATAGTTTAGTATTTGCTAATTTTACTACACTCTTTTGTTATGTATATGTAGGGAAGTCATAGGGATTATAAATTCAATTTGAGTAAAGTTTAAAACCATATATTTTATGATAAAGGGCCTTTAACTTAAGATGGCCAAAGCACTGATATTATATATTTGCTGTAAAGAGAATTATAAGAGTTTTATTTTTCTGATATTAAAAGTTACTTAATAAAGACTTGTTTCCATTAANTTTTGTTATGTATATGTAGGGAAGTCATAGGGATTATAAATTCAATTTGAGTAAAGTTTAAAACCATATATTTTATGATAAAGGGCCTTTAACTTAAGATGGCCAAAGCACTGATATTATATATTTGCTGTAAAGAGAATTATAAGAGTTTTATTTTTCTGATATTAAAAGTTACTTAATAAAGACTTGTTTCCATTAACTTGAATGTATTCTCCTTGGTGTTTTTTCATATAACTGTTAGCATTTCATCCAAGACAAACTAGTTACTTAATAGTGAAATTTTCTTACCAAATTTTCCTCCTGTCTAACTTACACTCCTGGTTGAAATGTAAGAGAGAGTAGAGAGTGTGTATATGTGTGCACACATGCATGTTCCTGGTGTTAAATGTGATTTTTCTAGTCTACATTCACCTCTTCAGGAACTGTCTACCTTACTTTCTGAGACAGGTTCTCTTATTGAACCTGGAGCTCATTGATTCTGGTAGATTGGCTCTCCAGAGAGCTTCCGGGATTCACCTGACTGGGCCTACCTCACTCCACCCTCAGAACTGGCACTGTAGGTACGAACTGCTGCACATGCCTTTCACATAGGGTCTGCTTGCATTCTTGCACAACAGGCCCTTCACCAGTGGCCATCTTCCCAGCCTGAGAGTACAGGCTTTAAACTTTTCACTAAGACTAACTTCTGAAAGACCATGGTTTGACGAAAATATATGCTGTTTGCAAAATTGATTTGATGTTGATTGGAGTAGATTGTTGCCATTTGGTTATAAAGATAAGGGCATCTTTAAGATTGTTGTAAAGTAAGAGAGGCTCCAGAAACTCTTACTCATATTACCAGGAATTTCTACCTCATTCTGATAATCTGCAGTTTGAACATTATGAGTCAAACTCATGGGCAGGAGGAAGCAAATCATTTTGCCTCCAAAGTTAGTTGAATTCTGAAGTTAGGCTCTTCAAACTTCAAGATTTGATCAACGGAACCCCTATGCAAAGTGTGTAGCAAAAGTGGGAAAGACTAGAACAATTGGATTTAGAAAATAAGCACAGACATGAACATACTAGGAGCCTCGTCACTCTGGATTTTCCTCCAGGGCTGGACACTGTTCCTTCTGCCACCTGCCTTCCCCTCCCTTAAATTTCTATTTTTCTCATTCAAAAACCTTACAAACATTAAGGGGTTAAGAGTAGTAAGTTCTCTTTTCTGTGTCAATATTTTTCTATAATTTAATGGTTGCCTTAATGTTATGACTACTCCACACTTCAGCCATTTACCGTTGGTTGGTCATTAAGTCACTAGATAATGGGGCATTGAAAAGATACAGGACATTGCAAATCTAATGAGATCACATTTGACTATCTCTTAGGAACTTTGTGTTTAAGCTAGCAAGGTGGGATTATCAAAAGTTAAAAAGTAATTGAATTTTCCTGCCATTGCGATTCTACCCTCCTATACACTCATGTTCCTCAATTTTAAAGGATGCCATGCCTGCAGGGCCAGAGCACTTCAGTAGAGGAAAGTGGTCAGAGATTTAAAATACCAAAATTCTTGGGTCAAAAATGGAGGTCATTAAGCAAAACTTAAGAATCAGGCAAATTAATGTGATTTTGAACAAACAGCTCAATTTGTGGTTCACCTTGCTCTCATTTCCCAGTTGCTGAGGTTACTTATGAAGATAGCATAGATGTATGGCAAAAGTAAGACTTCTCTTACAGGGACTCAGCTGTTACCAGGTATGCTGTCTGTACAGCTACTTACATCTTAAAAGAGTTTGTTCCAAAGACTAATAAAGGTGAAGATAGATATATCTCAAAAGTGATGTTTTTAAATCCCTAGGCCCCCATGACTTTGTATCTCCGTGTTGTCTTCTGGACCTATTTGTAGCCTAAGGACAAAAGAGTTCTAGAATTACTTTCCCTTTAGATGCCGTTAAAATTATAAATCTTTGATATATGTCAAGTTCCTTAAACAATAGAGCTAAGAATGCAGCTAAGAGGTAGAGCACGGGCCTGGGATGTATGAGGACCTAGGTTCAATTCCCAACATTCTCTAAAATTTTATATATGTATAAAATATATTTTCATACCTCCCTAGCTCTAACGTACTTTTTCACCTACAAATCTATAATACATATATCTGCTGAGTGCTATATGTGCGTGTACCTTAGGTTTGGAGCTACCCACAGTCACACCATCTTAGAGGTTGAATAAATCCTTAAAGGATAACTTAAACTGATGGAAGTTCTGTTAGGAATGTTCTTAGACAAGCTAAAACTTATTTGCCTATATTCAAAAAAATTTTTAAATTTCCTTATGTGACCCTGAGACTTCAAGAGAATAATTGGCTTTAAACTGGGGATTAAATTGTAGGTATTTTGTGACATTTCCCAAGGTTTAAGGCAGTGAGATTTTATCCTGATTTCTCTCCACAATTTCAAGGAAATTACCAAGATAAGGGAGATAGTTTGAGGTGTACTTGAGTCAGATACGAACTGCTAAAGTATGATAGCTACTTACTGATTATGGTAGATAAATGCAATTTAAAATATAAACAATCTCAGAGGTTGAAAGAATACCTGATAGTCTTAGCTAATTCTAACAAACATTTGTAAATTAGCTAAGCAGTGAAGTTTATTAGAGAATAAAGTATAATTTTATGACCTCAATATATTCACTAGCTATACCCAGAATGTCTCCAAGCAATAGAGTTAGTAAATAAACCATTCTTGGTAAGTCGTTTATATTCACAAGGTAAAATTTTCTGAAAGGCAATTTAAACCCACAGGAAAGCTCCTTATTTCTTTCATCTTAACTGCAAAAACTTGCTTTGATGTTAAGTTTTATGCATAATAGTCTTGGTGTTAGGAAATGGCTGTTAAGGTTGTAAGATCTTGGCTATGCATAGTCCAGGCTAGCCTCAAACTCAGAATCTCCTCTCTTGTGTATGGAGAATACAAGTGTCCAGCTATCCTTTTGGTTTGGTTTCATCCAGTCGTGGGAATGGACACAACATGGTAGGTGCTACCATGTTTAGTTAGTCTCTAAAGCTACTAACTTAAGATGGCCTTTGCTACATTAAGAACATTTTCTGTACCTAGGCTACAAGAAACCAAGAGTGGACTATGAAGGAACCCTTGATTATGTTTGGGTTAAATGGCAACTTAACCTTTATGATGCTTGATGACATCTCTAGTGGAAACGCTGAGTGGGAACTCAGGAATATCTTACCTGGAAGCTACACAGGTCTTTGCCAGCCTAGTTATCTTTCGGCATAAGGATGAAGATTCTCCAAATTCATATTTTGAGAGCTGCTGTCATTTGAATTTGAGAAAGCAATCTCCAAAAAACATGCTTTCCCTGGGCTGTTCTCAGCTGCCTTTCTTGGCTGCATTTAAAACAATGAGAGAAGGTTTAATTCTCAAGATGAGAGATTTGCAGTGAGATCTCAAGTCCTGGTCATACCTTTCCTAAACAGGTTCCTAGTTCGTATTGTAAGATACATCTTGGTGTATAATCAAGGCTTGCACAGAGTAGACAGGCCTTTGAATAGACAGGCCTTTCCTATTTTTATTTCTCAACTTTTAAGTGATTTCAGTTCTTGCCCTTTGTATAACCTCTCTCCAAGGAACTCTGCTTATAAAACCTTCCTCAGGAGTATCATCTATAGCCATCCCTCTGCCACCACTATTGGACACACTTTGGTAGAACCCTCCAAGGAAAAGATGGAACCACTTAGACTCATGGTTCTCAACCTTCCTAATGCTATGCCCCTTTAATATAGTTCCTCATGTTGTGACCTGAGCCCAACCATAAAGTTATTTTTGTTGCTACTTCATAACTGTAATTTTACTACTGATATGAATCATAATTAAATATCTGTGATATGCAGGATATCTGATATCCAAAAAGGTTGAGAACTACTGACTTAGACAGTGTCTCTGTCATTTGGATTTTTAATTTGAAGTTGACCAGCAAAGGGGATTGTACCACCTTTGGAAGTTCATCTGAGTTCTTAGCATTTCCCATCCTTATCAAGTCCTGATCATTGAGCCTAGGTTGCTTGGCTTCTGAGCTAGGCCTGCAAGTCTCCCAAGACACAGTGATAGAATTCCATTAACTTCAAGCCTTGGGCATCCCTTGTAATTCAGGGTTTTGTTTTGTTTTTTCCTGCCTTCCTTAAAGAGGGTATCTACTTCCTTATCTTGCTGGCTTTGTAGTTTGAGTCTTGTTTTCTCCATTTATGAAATAGAATACCACTATAGACTGTATGAAATGCAAAAGAATCCTAAAGCTGCTGAGTAGTTAATTTGCTCCGCTACCTAGCCAGC